>KB644871.1:157659-214742 GCA_000347475.1 Penicillium paxilli ATCC 26601
GATGTCGGAGTCGGAGTGCCGAGAAAATTGTACAAGTAGGCGTGTGTATCTTCCATCGTTCGGCGACATTTTCGGTTCTTGTCTTCTGTCACACCGACGCGGAAGGACGAGCGTGCGGTGGGTACTGATTCTCCAGCAGAGTTGTTGAATGACCCTTGCGGGACACTCAGGGCCGGGTCCATTCTCCCCAGTCTATGTAGAGGGCTCTCTGAAACCTGTGGACTTGTACTGATGGAAGTACCTTCACGGGTACCGTTCAGGGACAGGGAGTTTTTGGCGTTGCTGAAGAAGCTCGCCGCTTTAGTAACCGTACTGCTTCGGCGCTTCTTTTCGCTGGCGGGGCCCTGGTCTTCACTCTGTCGCCGAAAAAATCCGGCACCAGGAGGAGAGAATCGCTTCTCGCGGGGACTGGCGTTTTCAGGTTGGAGGCTGAGGGAGCTCGTGTCGATGCCGGGTACGGGGACTTCGGTTTTATCTTTGGGTGGGCTCGAGGAGCCACTGAACATTCTGTTCAGCAACCCACCCTGAGAAGAAAAGCTGCGGCGCTTATTTCCTGCCAGCTTGATTGTATCCCTCGAAAAGGATGGTAGTGGCGGGGAGGCTTTAATAAGAGTTGGACTTGGCGCGGGGGCGAGAATGGAGGGCGGCGTCTAAGGACTGACGTAGCAGTAACAGTAGTCGATCGATCAAGAAGACAAGGTGGGGGTTGAAAGCTATGGATCCTCAGGAGTTAACTTTGATCGAACCTTCAGATAGAGCACGATTCAGATAGTAGTCAAAGAGATAAATCAAGGAGTCCTTTGAAAGGGGAGTCTCTAGAGAAGAAATGAGGCAATGGGGGAGGAGGGGGAAGTAAAGGCCAACGAGGGTCAGCTGAACGAAACCGAGTGGACTCGAGATTCGTAAAGGTGTGAGTCTGAGGAGATCAGACCATTGACTAGAGAAAGGCTTTTGGAGAAAGGCGCAAGCTATGCAATGCAGTCGAAGGAGCATCGACCTCCGCAGCGGCCAGCGCGCGTTTATCCATGCTCACTACCATTCTCATACTCATGGTCTGGCCCAATAACCCCACCTCCTCCTCGGAAGGCCCGGTTGACCATGACTATAGACCATGAGGGTAAGAAATTGAACATACCGTAGGGTTTGAGAAGTGTGATTGTGAGAGATGGTCGAAGAGGTTGAAGAGCCCAAGAGTTGGTAATGTGATTGCGACTCGGAGGAAGTGAGCTGAACTCCGCCCCGTTGCGCGGCACTGGGCGGAGGAGCAGCCAAGAACGGAGAGGGAAGTGGAGCTGCACTATTGAGGACCTCAAGTCGAGACTCGGAGGGGATAGAGGACAATACTAGTCTGAAAGTGTTGGAAAGGAAGAAAGAATAAATCTACTACCTAATAGGTAGTATGTAGGAGTCACTCAATGCAAATTGAAGGGACACGCTGACTACCAGAGCCCCAACGACTTACCTTATGGTGGCTGATCCCTGCACATATCTACTACGTACAGCCTGGGTGAGCTTAGGTATTCTACGACAGTATGCACGAGTCTCTACCTACTAACCAGCTAAGTAATACTAGTACTAGGATGGTATTTCACTCAGATGGTAGTCTAAAATTCCCATTCTGTGTAGTAATTGTCCTAGATATTACTGCAGTACTTCGTAGTATTATCAGTGATCTAGGTCACGCTACGGAGTATGCTCTCTACATAACTTCCTAACGCTAGGCGCTAGGCGCTAGGGCACACCATGAATAGATCTACGAGGTACTATTATGCACTACAGCTTAAAAAGCCCAGCTCTCGCAGATGTCACAATGCCTCAATCCGGCATAGATGGCAGATAGCTCATATTTTGTCCTGGTGATCCATTTGCCCCTGAACTCCACCTCATTCAAACCCCTTAATGAAAAAAAAAGAAGCACCGTACCCCATGTAACGATCTGAATAAATAACAATTAATGGCACCAGATCTACAGGAAATCCCGATCAGCCAAGAAAAATGTAAACAATATGGATTCCAACTGTAGAGAGGGCAGGAGTAGAATGGCATCGCACGGAGTACTCCTACCATGAACTGAAATCGCCAAACCCACCTGTCCCCTTCGCCTTCTTACGCGCAGGCTCAGGTTCAGGCTCTTCGTCGACAAACTCCACAATCTCGTCATCATCTTCTTCTCCACCCCGTTCGGCCAAAGCAGCCTTCAAATATTTGCCAACGCCAGTAGAACCGCTTTCGCTAGCTTGGGCGCCGGATCCACGCACGCGCTTGCCGGTCCAGGTCACTCGTTCGTCGTCGACACGACGAGAATTTTCCTCTTCCTCTGCTTTATCACCACCAGCGGTGCCTTGCTGGCCCTCGGAGCGTTTCTGGTTCAAGAATTCCTCAAAGGGGTCCACGAAGACTGTGACGTTTTTGATGCGAACTTCGGGAGTGGGCCGATTGGTAGATGACTCCACTGGATGAGTTTCAAGTGAGTTCAACGTAGCAGATGAAGGGGTTGGGTCATCAATAAGTCGACCGAAGACGGTGTGTTTGCGGTCGAGATGCGGTAAGGCACGGTAGGCGAAGAAACTAATAATAGCGTTAGTTTTTTTTGGGTTTTTTGCTTGCTTGTCATTTCGACGGAACTCACAATTGACTGCTGTTGGTATTTTTGCCCTTGTTGGCCATACTCAAGGTACCACGGCCATCATGCTTGAGCGGGCCCTCAAATTCATCAGAGAAGTATTTGCCCCAGACGCTTTCTCCACCTCGTCCAGTGCCAGTAGGATCGCCACCCTGGATCATAAAACCCTTGATATTGCGATGAAAAGTGACATCCTTGTAATAGCCCTTCTTGGCCAACTGGATGAAGTTCCACACAGCCTTGGGCGCATATTCAGCGTAGAGCTCCACATTCAGATGTCCAGCAGTGGTATCCAATCGAGCATAGCCTTTACCCTTAACCCGGCCACGTTTCAACATGTACTCCTCCTCAGACAAAACAGCCAGCTCAGCCGATGTATGAGGCGTCAGCCCTGTGCTCGTGAAAGACGCTGCAGCCTTGCCAGTCGTGAAACGTGCAGCGTTGTACGGCGTAGGCTTCCCTGACTGGCCTGAAGCTGACTTGGAAGAATTCACATCCGAAGACCCGGTCTTAGAAACTGCCTTCGAGGCTGCAGAGCCGCTCTGTTGTTGTGCTCTTTCAGCCCGTGCCTTGGCAACTGCTTCCTTCGCTTTCAGGATCTTAGCTGAACTGCCCAGAGCATTGGCATTGACACTCCCCATCGACTTTTGCTCGTCCAGTATTTCCGTCTCGCCGTCCTTGAGGTAATTGAATGAGCTGAGGTTGCGAGATTCGACATTCTGCGGATCCTGCAGCGTTATAATATCCTTCCGGCTGAACTCTTCGTCCGTAACTAAATCCCGCCAAAGCTTGCCCTTGATATTCAATCGTTCGACTGTATCCCAGGCAAACACATTTCCAGTATTCCTCAATGCCACGATGTGCGTGTTGTCGGTCAAAACCTTATACGTCACGGGATCAACATATTCGTTCCCTTCGTTTTTGGCGATGGTCAACTTGATCAAGTCCGAGCTTTTCAACGGGGACCCGTCGACTGGATTGGTGTTGTGTTTCTTAATCCAGGGAAGGATATTGGTGAGATCAAAGATGGTGCCCGTGGGCGTGCAGACCGGGTGCGCGAATGGCTGCAGGGAGAGAGAGCAGAAGTTGAAGGGCAGACGTTTGAAAGGTGCATGGTCACCTCCGCGTCTAGCTCTCGAGACGCCAGCGCCAGCGCTAGCTGAGAAAGCATCCTCCGACGCCCACTCCGAATGTGTGATCTGGTAAAATGCTTATCAGTTAAGGTTCGAAAAAAAAAGGCGCGCATGCGCCGACGGGGAACATCGTCGCGAAGAAGGGAGTCGGGGGTATCGCATACATATAGCTTGTCCGTTCCTAGAGTGCGAATTGATTAGTGGATAGCACCCTTTTGTAACTTGGCACAAACAACTTACCTTTTCCCATTTTATATGAAGCTTGAGCAATGACAACAGCTCGGCCTTCTCGAAAGGCGGGCGAGAATGACGCAGGATGTACTAGCCTATTTGGGATTAGCGCATAACTAGACACCTGACCTTTAAGGTGTCGAATACACATCCTAGTATACAGTGGTATCAGATAATATTTATATATGTAGTAGTACTAGTAGTATTATCTATTTAATAGTTACCTAGTACTACTACTACCCTAGCATATTTGATATATCTATATCTTCTCAATTCAGTAGCTTCCTCTCTCCTTTATTGAATCAATCACACACCTATTCATCTTATGCATCCCTTTGTGTACGGAGTAGAGAAGAACTTGAAGGTTACTACTATTCTTAACGGAGGTTTAATTATAAGATTCGCGTTTACTCATCTACTAGGTAATACACAATAAATACCACGCTCAGCGTTCGGCTAGGGGCCTGGGGGCGCCTAGCCCCTGGAACTGTTGCGAGGGTTGGTTAGCTGAGGAAGATTGGGCCCGGCGATCAGACTCAGATCGTGTTGAAAACCGTGAGGGTATGGAATTTGATGGCGTTTACAACGATCATAGGTGACGGTGATGGTACCGATCTGATGATTGATATAAGATTAGTGCTATTCTTTCGTTGTCATGATTTTGTCGGCGATCATTGGTACATACATGTGTTTTTGTTCCGCTAAGCCATACTACAGTCTTCCCGATTGGCGAGTTTGAGTGATCATGTCTGAATACCATGTAATCTTAAGCGCAGTGCCGCCTGATTGCCAATAGAGTCTGGCGGGTCGGTTACAGCTTGGCCGGCTTCAATGATCGTAGTAGTAGTGCTAGCGGTGCACCATACTCCCAACACTTCTGCAGTGTTCTTTTGTCCGGAAACAAGACCAAGATCCATCCAGTTATTAGACAGAAGTACGGAAAGTGGGACAAAGCAAAGTAACTTGAAGTAGATTGGCTCAGAGACAAATAGGGTATGGTGGGTCGAGGTTTCTCTCCTAGAGCCCTTGCCTTCGGGTAACCTCCAGGGCTACCTAGGTAGGTACATAGTATCGGATGTCCACTTCCGGTGCCCTACGGCAGGAGAGTCCTTCAATCAATATAAAAAAGCCGAAGTTTAAAACTTTGGTAGGCTATCAAAAAAGTATCTTACTGAAGTACTGTTACTAGTATAGCCCTGGCTAAGTGCTAATTTTGGTACGGACAGGGCGTAAGCTAGGATAAGGATTATGTCTAGGGAGGTTAGGCCTTGGCCTAGTAATTCTGACTCGACTAAGATCGTGAGTGAGGGTTTAAGTTAAAAGGTTATGACTCGGATATTCTCGTCGCCAGCGAAGTATTCAGTAAGCTGTTAAGCTAGTCTGATCAGCTCTCTTTCGCGTCGAGCCGAGAGGGGTATATGGTAATGCCGAGCCTTTTGATAAGCCGATCAAATAAGCTGATAGGGTGATCTGATGAGGCGATGAGGCGATAAGGCGATGAGGAACTGAGCTGCTAAGGCGATGAAGGGAGAGGCGACGAGGTGAAACAGGATGAGATAAACAAACAAGAGGTGTACAGGCGGGGAGTAACGGGAATTATCATATCGAACAGGGACATACCTCCCCTTCAAGGTATGCAAGACCGACCCCGGTCTCCGAAACAAAAAATCAAAAAAATCAATTCCATTGCAACTTTCAGAATCTCCACGTAATCCAGTCAGATAGCTTGAAAGAAGCCCCCAACAAATAGACAGGGAATAGTTGAAACACCGATTTACGCCTAAATTCTCCCCATAATTTTTCCCAGCCCCATTAAAAAGCGCCGCTAATGATTTTTGGATCGTAATTGATGCAGATGAGGTCATGACAAAGCTTGGCCTACTACTGGGCCGAAACTTGGTATTGCAGTGGAACTACCCAGCGGTTGCCGAAGTCGATGCCATGCCGGCGGCGAGTGCCATACTTGCGCCACACGATCTGCGGGATGCCAATATCGGCGACAGTAAGGTTCCAGCCAAGAGCGAGGCCAGATAACAGGGCGTTGAGGACGCCAGTCTTCGGTGCGCCAAGGCAGACTACCGAGGATGCAGAGATGCAAAGTCGATTACCCTCAACCATCGTCAATTCCCCTATGCGAGTGGTTAGTGAAAATGAAGGACAAAGACAAATCCTAGATGACGACCAAGTAAAAACCATACCATTGGAAGCAGACATGCCAGACGGAATATCTACCGATAGAACGTCAATGCTGCTTCGGTTAACCCATGAGATCATCTCAAATGCAACAGCCTGATCATCCGTTCGGAGATCATCAAAGGCCAGATGCATGCCAAACAAGGCATCAACCACCAAGTCAGGAGCCAACTCGGACGAAGATAAGCGAGTAGAGAGGTCTTCCCACTTGAGAACTCGACCTCCGATTTTGCGGAAGATATCGAGTTGCTTGCGACAGTTCTCTAAAAGCTCAGCCTCATGCTCCAGTCCGAGAACGCAGACGGTTACGCGGTGACCGCGGTTTCGCAAGTGGCGTGCAGCAGCAATGGCCCGAGCACCAGTCCTATGGTTCCCGGTCACGATCAGCATCGTAGGCGCAGCAGCATCACTAGCGAGATGGGCAACGGCTGCCTCAGCAATACCCCGGCCAGCATTTTCAGTCATGATATCCTCAGTCAGACCAAACTCAAGGACAGCGATTTGCTCAACCTCGAGTGTTTGTAATGGGCTCACAGTGGGGCAACTACGGTTAGTTGTAGTGAGCCGTAGCGACGCTCCAGTTACGTTAGGCCCGATCATGGGTGACCCGGATGATCGGCCAGGGCGAGGGCTCGTGGTACGCGAAGGGTTGAGCTGGTTTCGACCAAGAGCACTTATCTGAGGTACCATTGGCTGTGCCATGATACCACTACTCTTGCGAGACTGCATGCGCCCAGAAGCTCGTGACCGGTCTCGTCCAGAGATATTCTCGCTGCTCAGTCTAGCGTCACTGATATGCTCAAGATCATCCCCAGTGTCACTACCCTGCGGGCTATCGAGCACATTCTCTGTCCAGTGAAGATTCTTGCCGCCGTTGGTTCCTGGTTTGGCTCGCCGGTTGAAGCTGACTAGGCGAGCTTCATCGGCAGTTGTGTCATCATTCCGAATCTGTTCGAACACGGTCCGTTTGTCGAATTTTGACAAATTACTTGCGAAGTCAAAGTCACCCAGTTCTTGAATATCTGTGGCATCCTCTGTAGCCCAGCCACTTGGGTTCTCCGCATAAGAAGAGCGTGTCTTCTTTTTGCGTAGCTTCGCGCCAGGCTGAGGAACGGTTTCGGGTGAGACCTGGGAGGCCTCCCCGGCCGGTTCCACGAACGCGGTTTGGCGCCAGCCTTTGCTCTTCGGGTTGGTGCTTGCTGCTGCGCCGTGCTTTCGTGTAGAGCCATCGTGGTTACCGCGATCTTTGCGCCGAGAGGTTTGTTTGGCCGGAGTCACATTCTGCGCGGCATGTGATCCCTTTGCTTGTGTGTGAGGCCCTCGCTGGACATTTCCGGGTCTTACATTCAGCTCGAGGTCACTAAAAGGCTCAGTGAGAGTTGATGTAACCGTGGGCTGTACTTCACTGACAACCGTTGCTGTTGTGTGGTGGGTTTGAATTGGAGGTTCGGCTGGTTTGGCATAGCTCAGAATAGCCGGATCTACGAACGATTGTTGGGCAGGAGCCTTAGGCTGCGTTGGTTGGGGCGCTGGAGGCTGCTGTTGCGTGTATTGAGGTTGTGCAGGTACCATGCCAGTCAGGGAAAGATCGGTGATACCGGATGCATCGATAGTGTATTGAGGAAATTGTTGGCCATTCCAGAGAAGAGTCACTTTATATAGCACAGTCAGATTTAATCCATATCTAAATGAAAGCGTGGGGCTCCTAGGCTTACCATCTCGAAGCATCAAGTTTTGTCCGACCACATTAGCAACCTGGCCTTGGAGCTTCCCGCCCGGGGGAACCTGCAAGCTCACGAGCACGTTGTAACCAATGAACTCGGAAGCCATGATCACTGTGTTCTACGGTTTCCACCGATTGACAACGAGCGTAGCTGTGAACAATTGGAACGATTGATGTGGTATATGGAGCAGGCTAGGGTCTCCTCGGGCACCATGGCAGCTTATGCCCCGGTTTGAAAGTCGCTGTCACGTGTAGATAATGCGTGTGGGGGTCTTATCAGGCGTCATATGGAACATTTCCCATGGGCTTGCAGGATGCCCGAAGGGTGGCTTAGGGTACCCTAGGATCCCTGCCCCGGAAGGGATTAGTGAGCTTAGGTTCTCCCTAAGCTATGAAGGACACGGGCCCCTGCCCAATGGTAGGGCCGGCCGCCGGAGCCTTCAGAGTGGAAGCTTAACATTTACCGCCACGCCCCGAGGACCGTAACGGCGACCACCTGCCTCCAATATGGTAAGGGCTGCCAATGGATGAGCCCCCATGTCTATAGTACATACATGACTAGTCCTACCCTGGGGTAGCTCCAATCATGGTATGGTATGCCCCCACAATACGAATAAGACCCTCCATCCCATCTAACCGGGACTAGTATCAATCTAACTACACACAACACTGGCAGCTACTAGTTATTGCTAGTAACTTAAAGTAAATGCTAATTGGTACTACTATGCACGGCTTTTTGGCACTCAGCAAATGGGAGAACTCATCTATGGGTATATCAGTAGTGCTATTCTGGCATGACTAGGTGTATGATCAATTCAAGCTCCACGAAAATCATTAAAGATGGAGGCTCATATCTATAATCAAAAACTAGAGAAAATCAAAGGCAGAATCTCCCTCAAAATCATCATCAATGGCGGAGCTCTTGCTCTTGCTCTTGGGCTTGTTGACCTGGTTGATAGACACCAGTTTGCTGTAGAATTCGGTCACCTTCGCATGCACCATCACCTTCCGGGGTTCAAAGCGAGTCACTTGCAACCCAGCTGCAGAAGTAGCTCGACTCAATGCCACATAAGCTTGCCCCTTCTCAAAAACTTTGCCCAAGTCAACCTTCACTCGCTGCAAAGTTTGGCCTTGGGCCTTGTGGATAGACAGAGCCCAGGCCAGAATCAATGGGACTTGTTGGCGCTGGGCCTGGACTTCTCCATTGGGAAGTTCAATCTTCCAAGTCTCTGGTTGACAAAGTAAATGTCTCTCTGTGCCGTCTGGTTGCATAAAGCACACAAGTGGCCATTTTCGGGTCATGGCAATACCCCCTTCTTGGTGAGCCATCGGCTTCAGCTTCTTACGAGCTCGAGCAGCCGAGTCGTCGTCGCTACCATCCCCATCGCCACCTGTATATTTTCCATCATTGAGTCGATAGGTGTCGAAGCTGCCTTCATCCATGAATGCGACTACTCGGCCAATTGATCCGTTCACGAGAGTATCTTCCATGTTCTTGATAAGCATCACTTGAGCCCCCTTCTTGAGGTTGATCATCGGTGGTGCCATGCAGTTAGACAAGAGCTTTTCACGGTATTTAGGATCGGTGATAGTTCCCGTGTCTACTGCATTAAATGTCATCACTTCACCGGAGAGCCTAGTCATACGGGCAGAATTGGCTCCATCGACCTCAGCGCGAGTGGGAAACCTAGATAGGTTAGGCGTCAAGATTCTTATGTCTTCAAAAGAAATCAATACTTACAATTCTGTCGCTTCGAGGGCATCATGGAAATCCAATGGGCGGGAGAGCCCTCGGAACGCGTTGATCGTCTCTGGACTAATCTTGCCCAATCTCATTTCGTTCAGCATCTGCGCAAATTCGGGATCACGCTGACGAAAAACGTGTGTCAACAAGATAGTATGTTGTATCGTAGTATTCCAAGTAGCTGCGGCAAAAGCAAACTTGGCATCGCGTTTTCCAGGTTCCGGGACTGGAGGTAATTGGAAGAAATCACCAGTCACAACAAGTTGAATGCCACCAAACGGACGCGCATTGTTGCGGATGCGTCTGGCAATCTCCTCGAGTTTATCGAATAGATCACCATCCACCATTGACACTTCATCCACAACGAGAACCTTTGTGCGCAACCAACGATTCCTCGCTTTTTGGTTCTTTTTGATCTGCTAATTGTCAGCTTGCTTGCGACAATGAGTTCTGGTGTTTGCAAGCACTTACCTTCTTGACTAATTCGGGCACGTCTTCTTTACCCAGTCCAATTCCGGCGAAACTGTGAAGAGTCACACCCTCAATGTTACAAGCTGCCAGACCCGTCGAGGCAGTAACTGCAACACGATCTGGTTCTCGCTTGTATTTCATGCGCAGCTTCTTAATGATTTCCCTCATCAACACTGACTTTCCGGTACCTGCAGATCCGGTGAAAAAGATACTCTTTGATCGGTCCACAACAGCATCCACGACACCTCTCTGTTCGTCACTGAGGAAAACACCAGGAACCTTTGGTGTGATATTCTGTTTCTTGGTATCCTCAACTTGGGTTGTTTTCTTGGATTCTCGCCTCAATTCCTTCTGTTCCTCCTTGATAGCGCTGGCGCTCTTGTTCCAAATGTCCGCGGGCTTTTGTCGTTTGGGAGTTGAAAGACTCTTTTTGGGCTGCACGGGCGCCTCTTCCTTGACTTCCTTCAACCATGGCAGGTTACGAGGTCTTGTCGGAGGCTGATAATGAGCTGGTGGCGACGAAGACCATGGAAGCGGCATGCTACTGGGGGGTGCAGCATGTTCTTGAGAGTTCGGGGGTAACTCCGGATATTTCACGTCGGACTGGGATTTCTTCGGCAGGGTGTCAAGATCAGGGTAGGTGACTGGGTCAGGCTTCGAAGCGCCGGTATTTATGGCAGTGGTCGGTGCGACGTAAGGCAAAGGCTCATCGATGTCGAGATCAAGGTCATCATCAAAGTCATTTTCATCGAAGTAGACGCCACTGTGGAGGGAGCCCAGCGCGGAGGAACCAGAGTTGGTCATGTCTATTTTTCGCTTGACACCTGTAGAGGGAGGCGGTTGGGGCTTGGAAGAGACGGTCGAGTTGGCGCGGAGCAGGTTCGATTGGAGTGGTTTCGCCGACTGTGACCCTCCTGGGTGGTTATTGACGGCCTTTTTGAACATGGCGACTTCCTCGACGACGGGGCGTGAAATCGATGAATACTTGGAACAATTGGACGGCAATGATCGCAGGAGTTTAGAAGCTCGTACCCCAACCCGAGCAACATGCATAAACAAGACACCTTAGGGCGGGAAAGAGAGGGGGGAAGTCAATCCAAACCGAGCAAGACTTGTTGAGGCGGAATTACTTTTCGTGGCACAACGCGCTCAAGACGCGTTCGACGGCGGAGTGTGAGTGGCCCCCCACTTTAATCCCGGAGTGCGTGGGCAATGTGCCACTCAGGTCGTGGCAAAAGGAACTTTGACTTCAAAGTACCGGGGTAGAGTAGATATCTTGAGATACCACAAATTAATCAACATTTACGCTCTTTATACTAGAGTAAGGCTATCTGAGTCTTTTAAGTACTGTAGAGGCTTATATTTGAAGCTGTTGGGTGGATCATTGGACTCGGATATGTGTTGTATTAATTCAATGCCATGCTATATTTAACAATGAACAACACTAGTTATTCAGAGGACTTTACTATACTAAGTATCCTATATCTAGGGTAGGGTACTAAGCCCACACTACTATCTATAAATCACATGATACCGGGGGTGCACCCCGGACTAATTGAAGTAGTTAGTACTGCCCAAGTACGCATTAAATTCAAAAAAAGATGTCTTTTTGTATACAAATTTGACAGTACATTGAAGTGGTACTCGACCAATCAGAATGCAAGGGATGTGACCATCCCATCTACAGTACGCTTATCAACACGTGAGGCCGATTATGGGATCCACGGCGTCGCGACCCTCACTTATGCTTGAACGCGCTCTTCAACCTGCCATTCTTCACAATACAGGAATTCGGTGCCCTGGACCAGAGAACCAAGAGACAAGTGTCGCGGTTGTGTGACCGGTACTGGACCATGCATAATGGCGGGGTCACTTGCTGTGGGTGAGTTTCAACCCGCTTCACAGTGCGTGTGCGGACTTCTTAATTAACGAATCCATAGACAAGGAGCACCCGCTCATGGGTGCAGTTATATGCTTCACATCTGTACCACCGGAGAGAAGGGTGTGTATCCTACATATCCTCTTCAACCAATTTCAATGACCGAACGAAACTAACTATGTGTTTTTTGCAATTCCTAGACGCAACTCCTCGACTTTGCGAAAGAGATGGGCGCAATTGAACAACCGGACCTTACATCGGAAGTCACCCATCTTCTCGTCGGAGCTACCGATTCGCCGAAATACAAGTTTGTTGCGCGTGAGCGGAATGACGTGCTTGTCTTGAAACCAGAATGGATCGAAGCCGTGCGAGAATCATGGATGCAGGGCGAGGACACGGATACTCGAGAACTGGAGAACCAATACAAGCTTCCGGCTTTCTTTGGTCTGACGATTTGCATTACCGGTTTCTCTGATAGTGAGTCGCGCATACCCTCTAAGCTATGCTATGAATTATCCAAGAACTGACACTACGGTGTGCTATAGTGGCTTTTCGAACCCAGATGAATGACAAGGCCGTGGAGAATGGCGCCGAATTTCGCAAAGATCTCACGAAAAGCGTTACACACCTTATTGCGCGCAATGCCGAGGGCGAAAAATACAAATTTGCGACACAATGGAATATCAAAGTCGTTACAGTGAAGTGGTTTCACGACTGCGTCGAACGCGGGATGATTCTGGACGAAGAAAAATACCATCCGACACTGTCACTAGAAGAACAAGGTGTCGGGGCGTGGAACAGATCATTACCTGCAGCCAAGGAGAAGCCAGGAAAAGAGAGGACGAATGAAGAAGGTCCTGTGAACCCACGCCCAAGGAAAAAGCTTCGCAGAGCTGCGAGCACGAAGCTGGTGGACCAGAATGAGAATATCTGGGGTGATATTATAGGCATGGGTTTCACAACCAACGAGACGACAGAACCAAAACATGATCAATGGGAAGAAAACGATTTCGAAAAGCCCAAACCGCCTGTTATTCAAGCGGCGAAATCATTTGCAAGCGAGACAACTTTCTCAGAGACAACGCAGAATCGACAACAACCAGAGAAGATTTCTAAGAATGCTGGATTTCTCGACGGATCATATATTTACATCCATGGTTTTTCTTCCAAGCAGGTAAGGATTGCATTGCTCAACCAAAATTACTGTTTACTGACCTTTGCTAGATGACCATCTTGCGAGAACACCTTGGATACAACGGGGCTCAATGTGTGAAATCTCTCAACGAATTCTCGAGTCCCAGTATTCCTAAGACTGGACAGGGCCTCTATATCATGGTACCATATAACACGCCCAAGTCAGATATTCCCTCGACCGATGACATGGCGTTCGAATGTGAGGTTGTGACGGACATGTGGTTGGAGCGATGCCTCGACGCCAGAGCCCTGGTGCCTCCGGAAACCCATGTTGCGAGCACTCCGTTCCCAAGATTCCCTATACCAGGTAGGACACGTCTATAAAAATATGGCTAAGTGCGTTTGGTTCTAACAAAGAAACACAGGATTTTCAGATATGCGAATTTGCTCGACAGGGTTTGCTCGTATTGACCTTCTGCATCTTTCAAAACTTGTTAAGCTTATGGGAGCCTCCTATGAAGAGTACCTCACACAGCGCGCTTCAGTACTTATTTGCAACGATCCGCAAACAGCAAGCCGTGATAAACTTCGCCACACAAGCGAATGGGGGGTCCCGGCTGTTTCTGCTGATTGGTTCTGGATATCCGTCCAATCTGGCCAGAGAAAGCCATTCGAGCCATATCTTGTCCGGAATCAAGTATCTCAAAACAATTCAAGTGTGGAAAAGCCTGGCGATGGATTCGCAAGCGAAAGAAGCTCAGATAAAACCAATGGTCAATCCCGAGAGAAACCACCAAGCAACTCAACCGAAGCAGCTAATAAGGACGGAACCGAAAAGCCGAGTGCTTCAAACAAGACAAGAAAGTCACAAAGCATACCCATCATCGGAGATGGATTCTCAAAAGACGAGGCTAATGCTCCGCCAAAACCGACGATACCGGAATCACGATCTGGTTCACCGGCCACCAAACCAGACGAACAGCACGCACCAGAAGCCCCAACAAACAACACCGAACAAGAGACATCGACCTCGTCTGCGGGACCTTCAGCACTAGATACTGCACTGAAGGGACTCCTCCAGCAAGCTCAAGCATCTAAATCACGCCATCCCACCGACAACACAACACCAAAGGACGACGGCGTCTATCCCGGCCGGCGAAAGCGAAAGCCTCTCCTCGGCCGCGCTCCCTCACATTCGTCCAACCGTAAGCTGGAGATTACACGCCCAGTATCCCGCGCCAGTTCCATCGACACACTAAACGACGACGGACTAGGAAGCGCAGTTGACAGCGGAGATCCAACCAGAGATAACTCTCTATCCCGCACAAACAGCCGAGTCGAACACAACGCAGAAAGTCTATCCTCGATTTTCAGCGGCGGCAAGTTCGACTTTACGGTAGAGAAGCCGCTAGATCGCATCGATCATGAAGATGAAGAGAACCAAGCGCCCCAAATGACGCAGCTGGATTATGAAGACCCAGACGCTGTTGCGATGAGGGAGGAGTTCTTGCGTGACGCGGGAAAATTGGTCGAGAAGGCGAATAAGAAGCCTGATCCTGCGATTATTGGGGAAATTAGGGAGCTGGAGGATACGGGGTGGGGATCTGGTCGTAGGACGAGGAAACAGCTTTCTAAGAAAGTGGAGGATGAATGATGGGTTCGATTTTTTTTTCTCTTCTGGCGTTTGCATGTAAATGGGGGGAGGAATCGGAGGTCTCTGGCTACGAAAGCATGGCGTTGCATCGCATGGCGTCTTCAAATCACATGAGGGTGGGCTTTTGTTTGCATTTCTGCTCGATTAGACCGAACTTAGCATCCCCGTTAATGATACATACCAAAATTCGAAAATGATCTCAAGACACTGGCTATTTGAATCGTCTCAATGATTGTCTCCATAGTACCTTACTACTACCTACTCCGCTAGCTATCATGTCTCCTACTAGGAGAATGAACCTTAAAATTCAACCATAGAATGCTTACGTGGAATTTGAAGAGCAGTAATTTTAAATCAAGTGTACTCTGATACATTGAGAACGAGTCAAATTGGATGGGAATCTTGGGCTAAAACTTGGAATGACCTCCGATGCACGCCGAAACACGCCATAAAACAGAACAATGAAAGTCGGGTGGGAACCGAACCAGCCACTTTGAGCAAGGGTACTGGGACAGTACAAGAGGAAGGATATCAAAATGGGAGAGAGGAGGGGGAGGAGATACGAAGAATGTACACGAATGGGATGATCGGAGAGAATGATGGGACACGGAAGTTGAAAGCAAAGTAGGTTAGGTGACAGGTCAATACAGACCAGGGATTGTTGGTACAGAGAGCGAGTTTATGATGCCTCAAAAGCACCCATGCCACCAGGCAGAGGGCCATCAAGATCGAGATCGTCGACAGAACGGCGGTTTTCGCCGCTTTCGCGGAAGAGGTTGGAGAAGTATTTGAGAGCAACGTCACTTTCTTGCTTGACTTTGCCGACCTCTTGCTTGCGTCGGCCAAGGTCTTCGATATCTTGAGCCAGACTGGCTTGCAGGTTGTTCGCAGGCAGGCGAAGGATACGTCTGACCTCGGACGAAATTCGATTGGAATTGGAATGAACATAGTCCATATCGTTCAAAGTTGCAGCGATCTTCTGAGACAAGCGGGGAGGCAGGGTAGTTGGAATCGAGGAGAGCACGTAAGCCGTGGTCAAAATAGCTAGTTATAAATCAGCAAAAGCACCTTGTATAAGCAAATAGTGTAAAAGACTTACCCGCAGCAAGAACACTAGGGAGGAAGAGACGACGCAAGTTGCTCGGACCCACGACTTTCACAGCACTGAGAGCACTATCGACCCAGCTAAAGCCACTGAAGACCCGGCCACCGAGCACAGTCACGGCAGTCATCGCAACACCTGTTCCTGCCATCTTCTCTTGACGTTCCCAGAGACCAGCGATATCGAAGAAATCCCATACTTCGATTTCTGTGTTGACTTGTCGCCCAAGGGCGTGGCGGCGGCCCTTGCGGAACATCATGTCTGCGCGGAAGTTGAGAGCAGAAAACTTGTCCTCTCCAACATGCAACAGTCCGATATTTTGGATGAAGCCGACACCCTTCACAGTCTTATCTCTAGCATAATCTTCGCAGCCAGTAACAGCGGCAGAGATTTGATCAAGCATGGCAAGTTTCAAGTCCTCGGCATACTGGAACACAGAAAATAGGCCGGGGTATTGAACGCCAAGATCAGAGTCGGAAACCCGAGCAATGGTGTTCGACAAAGTAGACCGAGTGTGATTGTAAACATCGTCGCAAGAGTCGTCGATGGCTTTGTCGACTCCTTCAGCCAGCTCGCTCTTCTTTTTCTTGCCATTTTCATAAGCGGGCTCAAGTTCAGCAAGTTCCTCCGTAACTCGCTTGAGCTCCGCCTCGGCAACATCACGATTAACCGTGGCGAGCGAATTGAGATCGGCGAGAAGGTTCAGAAGATAAGTTCGTGCGGGAGCAAGCTTGGATCGAGATCGCTTCTCGAGAACGAAGCGTCTGAGTGCGCCTTCTAAGTTTTCAAAGTCTTGAAGCTTCTCCTTCTCCTTACCTTTACCCTTGCCCTTTCCAGAATCGTCCTTGTCATCGTCGTCATCGTGGGGGTCGGAACCGCCGTCACCGCCACCACCAGAGCCGGACTGAGACACCGCAACGGGAGGAGCAACAGGAATAGCATTGCTGGAAACGAAATGGACCAGCTCAGCAGACTCCTTGTATGTGCGAGGGCTGAGCTTCGCGACTTGGTCCAGGATCATCCGTTCACATCGTTGCTTATCTCTGATCTGATCGAATCCGTTCACTACCATGAAGATGTAAGCCTTCTCGTGGGCAGCGTTGAGAATGAATTCTTTCGCCGAAAGTGTGAAGTGGTTGGCGGCAGAAACCACGAAAACGACAACATCGATTTCTTCTTGTCGGGCGAAGACGGCCGTGGTCTTGAGAGAATCGGAGTTGAGACCAGGCGCATCAATCAAGGCAATGTCGACCACACCATTGTTGAGCAAAGACTCGTCAATCGTTCGTACGTCCTTAACGTAGACCTTGCATTGCATATACTTGGTGTTGTCGACAACAATGTTTTCAAGCTCGCTCATTGCGTACACGTCGTATGTGCTTTCGTCGTTGCGGCTGTACTGGACATCCTTGTGCACAGCGTGGACCTCCTCGATGCCGCTGTTTTCCCGCGCATCCAAGACCTCGCAAAAGATGCTCGTGCAGGGCTGCTGATCTTCGGGGAGAACCTTCTTTCGCAGGAGTGCATTGCAAAATGTCGATTTGCCAGCATTAAGATCTCCTGTGATAAGCACCTTGCTCGAAGTATCTTCAATTCGGTCTCGAAGTGAGAGAAGATGTTTGATACTCTGGTTAATTTTCCCATCCAACAGTGAAGCAATCGACGCCTTCTCCAGCGAATGAACCAGTTCTGCCTGAGACAAAGCGCCCAGCTTCAGGTCCAACTTGAGGATCGAGAACTCCTGGGCAATCTGGGGCGTGATCAATCTAGGCTCGGGAGGTGCACGACGCTCGGCAGTTGCACTGGACTCCCCCAAATCCTCCCCGATCGTGGTTGCTGCGCGCTTGAGGGGGCCTGGTCGAGGTGGTGTGGAAGGTTGGCTGTTATTTTGACCGAAATCCGAATGTGTTTGCTGCAGTTGGGGCCGTTGTGAAGGAGAGGAAGGAGTACTTTGGGCGTTTTGTACAGATGGGTAATGAGCGGGCCATTGGCGGTTCATGTCCTGGAGTTCCTTAAGTGTTTCGATAGTCCTGGAGATCGCACGGCCCAACTTGGTTCGGTTGGAGTTGCTGAAAGTATGACAATGAGCATTTAGACGAGCTAATGAAGAACGGGGGAGTCTCGACATACTACAGAAGCTGATGCACATGGTTTGCGACAACTTGTCTTTCATGTTCCACTAAAGTAGCAGAGCGTTAGTCTCAAGAGGAACGGGACAAGCATTTCTGCACCATCACGCCGAGCAACTTACTTGCAGGATTCCATTCGCCAGTGCGCGTCGGAGTATGCGCGGGAGTTGGCCTGTCCTGTCTCAACTCCGCACGCCAAGCCGCATTCGCATCGGATTCCATAGCGCTGTCTCCAGCGATGCTTCCTCCATATCCCGAGTCGTTGTTCAGTGAAGTCATCAGGGCCGTAGCGCTTTCCGAGGTCGACCCGTTGCCCACAGTCATATAAGCTGGAGGGGGTTGGAAGGGACTTCTCTCTTCCTCCTCACCCCCGAATCGAGACGAACCAGCTCTCGAAGAGCCTTCGCCGGGAAAATAGTCCTGACTCATGACGGATAAATGTAGCGCTGAGTCGCCATCAACAGTTGTGTCGAGAGGTATTTGTTTGTTGGATGGGCAGATTTCCATGGAAGTTCACTTTTCTCACCCGAAAGGGACTAGAGCCAGCATGTGACCTGTAAATTACAGGTGCCGTCATGCCGATTTGGATTAATACAGCATACATCTTGAGCTTGGCGGGAAGGATTTCTCTCACTGGCTATAATTTCTTTGAGAAATTCTGTGGTTTCCGAAGTATGGGCTTTATTTTAGTTAACAAAGTGTAGATAAAATATCATTATTGCGTTGGTGTGAAGCTGTAGAGCGCATAATGCTCATTATTATCTACATCTGTATATTACCATATGGTAAGCGTTCACGGTATCGTGCTGTAATGCGGCGGTCCCGCTTGATGTCACTGCCTTGGGGGCAACAACTGCCTTGTCGACTCCCACTCACTCTCCCCTCACTTCCTCTTTTCGCGATAACCATGAATGTGAGTGAGACTCTTCTCTCCAATTTGGTTGAAAATGCTGCTAACACAATCCTTAGATTGTAGAATGGGCCTTTGGCAAGCGCATGACGCCCGCCGAGCGTCTGCGCAAACACCAGCGAGCCCTTGATCGGACTCAGCGCGAACTCGACCGGGAGCGAACGAAGCTGGAGAACCAGGAGAAGAAGCTGGTGCAGGATATTAAGAAGAGCGCCAAGAATGGTCAGGTCGGAGCTTGCAAGATCCAGGCTAAGGATCTTGTGCGGACACGAAGGTGCGTGGGGTGCGACTCTGGGTTACTTTTGAACGACAATCACTGACAATAGTATGCGGCGCGACAGATATATTCAGAAATTTTATCAGATGCGAACACAACTACAAGCCATCTCACTTCGTATCCAGGTAGGACATGGCAACGAGGGTCCTTCTCGCTCAGCTGCTTACTATTGTTTACCCCAGACCGTACGAAGCAATGAGCAGATGATGCAATCTATGAAAGGCGCAACGAAACTTCTAGGCGGCATGAACCGACAAATGAACCTACCGGGATTGCAGCGTATTGCTATGGAATTCGAGCGCGAGAACGAAATCATGGATGAACGACAAGAGATGATGGACGATGCGATCGACGAAGCTACCGGCATGGAGGGTGAAGAGGAGGAAGGAGAAGATATTGTGAAGGAAGTGTTGGACGAGATTGGTGTTGATCTGGGCCAGGCAGTTCGTTACCTCAGAAAAGACCCCCAAGTTTGCATGAGTACATGGGTACTGACTATTCTAAACACAGCTGGGCGACACACCCTCCGATATTCAGAAGACACCTGCAGAGGACACTCGAGTTGCGCAGGCTGTAGGCGGTGGTGGTCAAACGGATGATGACGATCTACAAGCTAGGCTGAACAGCCTCCGACGATGACCATGTCATATTTATTGCTTTTGCTTTCATATTCTCCGCTATTGATCAAGATTTCGAAATGGGCTGATCCATTAGCTCGACCTTCTCTGATTGGATACCGTCTCCCTCTAATTAGCGTATTCCTCGTCAATTTGCATACAATTTATTCCTACCTATTCAATTTATTATTATACTCGGTGGCCTGCTACTGATTCCCGTCGGGGGCGAAGCTCGGCCAGGCACAGCATTAATCTCCCTTGGCGATACACAGCCTAAGCCAAGTTTCAGCTCTAGCGACCAAAGTTCCTATCCTGCTGTCGGTCGCTCAGAATGGCAGTAAGAGATAATTTTAACCTGTTGAAAGATATCAATAATTGGGTACTAATATGCGATAAAATGCCTCATCCCAGCCTCCAATCTACTGGAAACCAGGTCGCCCTACAAATTGGGCCACTGCTACCTAAGGCACATCATGGTAGTTTACCTTAGAGTATCTTGAGTTTTGAAACGAATAACGAATATGACACAACCATCCTGGAGCAATACCACTGGCAGTACTATGAAAGAAAACATACTACGGGTGGCTATGCTAATATGGATCCTGCAAAGCTTTCGATTCGTCTAATTAATTTTTACACAGTTCACCATCAGGCTCATCTGCATTACGACTTCCAAGGGCCTGGGAGTTAATACACTTACCTACTTAGTACTAGTACGTAGTAATATTAGTATTGAGTTCAATTTTGAGACTCGGGCTTAGCATCTTCAAGGTCAAATGAAAGAACGACGAAAAAAGTCCTCTGAAAATGGTCTTCTCCAAACTCGATCGACAAATGTCCACTGCAAGAACCAAGGGTAGCCATCTGCCAGTTCTCGCAGCGAAGGTCGATCTATTGGGTCCTGAGCCAACATAGCACGCAGAACATCTTTGCAGTCCTGGCTGAGAGTCTCATCCACCATCAAAGGGCTATTCATAATTCTTGCTCGTCTTTTCATGACCCTCGAGATATC
The DNA here is from genome assembly GCA_000347475.1 of Penicillium paxilli ATCC 26601. Lineage (NCBI taxonomy): Eukaryota > Fungi > Ascomycota > Eurotiomycetes > Eurotiales > Aspergillaceae > Penicillium > Penicillium paxilli. The sequence continues at coordinate 178,492 of KB644871.1, forward strand.
ACTATCCGATTGAATGTCGCCCAAGAGTAACAGATCACTCTGTCCTTCTCGTCGATTCTCCCACGGCCAATAGCCATGAAGAATGCCAAATAATATGACGCCAAATTTCCAAAGAATCACCTGTCGAGTATCGTAGTGCTCTTTGGTGCGATTCGAGAACCATCCTTTGACTGATAAGGCTCTGGCTAGTTCAGGTGACATCTGGTGCTCCTGAAAGGGTATGTATCCACGTTCTCGTGCCATGAAGTCTTCATCTTCTAGTCCAAATCGAATGTCCCCTAGATCGATGATCGTAACCTAATAACGAGAAAAAGAAAGGGTTAGTTTTGAAGTCCAAGTTCTGTTTCACGCATCACTTACATTGAGCTCTTGATCAACAACAAAATTGTTAATGGAAAAATCATTATGCCAGAGATTCATGTCAGCCAATTCCAAAATCCCTTCCAAGATCTGGGAGGCTACTTTGCAAGCTTCTATCTCACTCAATAAAGGCTGCCCATCCGATGTCATCAAATACTTCCCCGTGAAGGGAGCGAATAAACGGCGAAATCCTCCTCCTGGAAGAGGATGTAGGTCCGAGGTATAGTCAACGCAAGACGACATCACAATCGCCTGAAATCGGTCATGGAGATATACGGAGTCTAGATTGGGGAACCTGTCACTTGTAGTTAGCAGGAGCATGATAAATGCTTCGGTGGGGATGTATCTTAGCTCTTTTGACTTTTCAAGTATCATCACCATGGGGGGAGTGCGGTATCCGTCTAACTTGTCAGAAAGCAAGGTATGGTGTTTTTCTACCTTGATAGCGAAGTGTTTCAAAGCTTGTGGGTTAGTATTTTGATTTTCTCGCTCGCGTGCAACGTATACTGTACCAAAAGCTACATGATGGTTAGCATTTTTCGAAAAATAGAAAGAAAAAGGTGTGCGATGGTGACTTACTTCCCATGCCAGCAAGGCCATAGAGCTCCATTCTGTTGGTTAGATCGGGACAGAGACGCCTCGCTCGAGTCTCAGAAGTATCTATCATTGGATCTATTATGTTAAGCAGCGTAGTATCTTCATTTTCTTGAAACTGAAGTGTGTCACCTCGGCCAGCCTCGTACCCGTTGAAAACTGTGTGCGTACATCGCGAGATAGGTTGGTCTCCTCGAGATTTGAATGCGCCTTCTAAACGACATAGAAGGTTATTATGAAGATGGGGATATTTCTGGGCTATCTGTGTTCCTGGAGTCAGTAAATCATTAATCAGACCGGGAAATGATCTTCTCCACGGTTCATCTGAGTCATTGTCCATTTCTACCGTCAAGGCTTGAGAAATTCCAACAACCTCGATCGTTTCTTGCTATCGAGAAGGCTGCTATCTTATAGTAAAGAGATTCCGATGAATGAATAGACTAGACTAGTAAGAGACAATGGTATCTTGTTGCCTTGATTCTTTGCCATGTACAAAGAAACATGATTGAAAATCAACAATGACAAAGTATTCGTCTCAAAGAACCGGAATAGATTCTTATAGGGCATAATATCCGCTCTTTGAAAGTGTTCTTTGGTAGCGACTTTCATAAAGAAGGGCATTTCTTTTGTAGACAACTCCTTTGTCCAGTTTTCCAGCAACCTTGCCAACGAAATTTTGTTGGAGAGTTGAAAAGAAAACGGATGAATGAAGTCGGACAAGTTAGAAAAAAATGCTGGTGATACCGATTCTGGTGAAACGTGTTAGCTCCACATAACTGCTAGGTAGAAGAGCAATCAACAAGGGACACGAGAGAATATTCGATGGTTATCGTTTGAATTCAGCCTCACTGCAGCGGGCTTGAACACAAGACCTTAGGTATACTATGAGTAGTAAGAGTATTAGGCAGCCGATGAAGACCTCATACGATCATGGGGCCGGGGTACGTGGGATTTCGTCATTCAGTCAGACGAGGCGATTCAATTAGACCATCCATGCTACTCAGTCTTGAAGGAGATGTACTTATTTTACCGTATACGAGATCATCCGACAGGTACCTAGGCAGGTAGGGGTTTGTACGTAGTTACTGAAGTTTAACTAGGATGTTTTAGTCCTTGGAAGGTGGGGAAGGGGATGCGGCTCCAACTTGAATGTCAGCGTAAACTTTGCGGGACTCGCCCGCCCCCAAGAGGCATACTCCATAATCTGGTATGGATGCTCATTGCTCACCCTGGAAGCTAACTCCTGCCCATCATCGCGAATATTTAGGGAAAATTAACCTGGCATATTAAGATCCTCATATGCCCAGTATCAGTTGCACCCGGGCAAATCCACTGCTGGGGCCCGCCCACATGCAGAAGTTGGTTTAGTGTAGTAATCTTTCAGCCTCAAAAGTTATGTGATTGGCCAATAGAATCCATGACTTTACGCCCGACGAACCCGGGTAACACCGCGAGAGCCTCAAGCCCCAAAACTGTATGGGAGATTCATTTCAAAATAGCGAATCTTTAAAACATTGGAGTCCTATAAAATCCTCTTCACTGCTAGCAATCGATATCTTCTTCTTCTTTAACCTCAACCTAGAGTGTCTTCCATCTCACTAAAAACCTACTTGATATATGCCATTAGTCTGCATCGCTGTCATATCATCTCTTCTACCTGAACCATGACCACGTTCAACATTGAAAACTTGAATGCGAATGCAAATTCGGTCCAATGCAAAAAGGATAGCCATGGGGAATTGGGCCTGCCAACTCCTCAAGTCTCCCCACAAATTCGAGGAAATCAAGCTGAATCGACAAACGAGCCGATATATGCCCCTGGTTCTGGCACTCCCGATTCAAACGCCAATACCGTGGGGTATGAAGGATTTCAATTCTTCAAAGCCGATCCAATCCCCGGACAAAAGGCAACATGGACTCGGGTTGAGCGCACCCATATGCATCTGAGCCAGGGTGAATTTTACAAGATGGTACAGAAGCGAGCAAACAAAGTCTCTGCAGCGCAGCAGTATCAAAATTTGTCTGATACTCGTCGTGCACATGTCAACCAGTTAATTCACGAGCAACGTCGAAAGGATCCGTCGAATGAATGGAGTTGTGTTTATGCTAAGGAGCGTGATCGAGCATCTAAACCACGCAACGCTCATCGTGATGACTATGAAACCGTCTCTATGGATATCATTTTGATGAAAAGGCCAATGAAGACTAAGTCATACCCCAGAACGCCAATGGGGGAGCTAGTGGACCTTGGGATGCCCTTTAGGCAAGATAATAGTTACAGGCCCGGGCCTTCTGGGATAATAATACCTCCAGGTTATCCGGCAACGCAGCCTTTCGTGCCAGGTCAGGTTATCGGCCCTGGTTATGTGGTCCAAGGCCCTTTGCCGCGACCAATGTCAGTTACTACGCCCTTTACAAGACTTGACTTAGGACGTTCTGTTACACTGGCAGAAGACCAACGCAGAGGTCTACATGGACACACAGCACCTGAAAAGTAAGCTGACCTGGCAAAACCGTAATATTATTGTTTAGCGCAAGCACTGATTCAAAATTTTGGTGCAATAGAGAGAACAGGGATGTTGAAAATCAGTCGAACTGGTCATCTGAAGAAGTGACTAGTGACGATGGTGATGATGACTCCATGATATTTGATGAATCTCAATCTGATATGAGCTCTGACACAGAGCACCCCGACGATATGGATTGTGAGTGTCAGAACATACCATCGCCACCATTACAGGAACATCATGCTCCTCGACAGCGTTCTTGTAGCCCTGGACGACAAGAGGCTGGTTTCGGTCCTCGCTACCGTCGCAAGTCGAGGAGCCGTAATATGGAACGGAAATTGGAAAGATATCACCCTTTGCGAGCTTACCATATAGATCTGATGGCAGCCAAGAATGGCCTACCCATCAAGCGGGCTAGAGGAATGGGACAGGACACTAATAAAACATGGGAGAAAATGTATCGAATCCAGAGGATCGATGATGAAGAACTACGAAGTCGTCTGCTTGACTGTGAAGCTCGTATTGAGCAGTTTGAGAGGGCTTTTGAAAATCAGAACAGGAAACTACAGAAAACTGTGCAGGATTCTCGCCAGCTACAGCGCCGGGCATCCGTTTTTGATTTCGATTCGATGAGACACTGCGGGTGTGATTGTCCGAATGGCAGTGTCATGGGAAATAATGACTAATTTGGAGTTTGATGCGATATTTGTCTTCAGATTGCTGAATCTTTCTTTGGTTCTAAATTTGTCACTCATTTGTGAAGTTTTTCTTTTGTCTTTTATACAAGTCTGAGTTGTGAAATTTGAAGTTGATATACTAGTACTGTTCATGCATGCAGCGGAAACAAACAGACTAGTCGTACACTTTAGTAGTAGTTAGTTTAGATAGTGATAATCTCATAGATGCAACGCTTTAGATCAAATCATTGCAAGAACAACATTAGATTAACAGAAGCACGTCTTAACCAATAACCTCCACTGGCTACACATGATACTAGCCAGATTAAGCTTAATGCATTTCCCATACCCTAAGATCTCAAACTGTCTGATGCACCTGGTTATGTCATAGGCTGCCTGGCGCTTCAGGCTGCCGATCCTCGGGATTGGATGGACTGCCCCTCCATTTATTTCCTTTTATTACCCGCCCAATTCTCCTCTTCATCCCATCTTCATTCCCATTTCCTCCTTCTTTTTTCTCACTTTTCCCCAAATACCCTCAATAATAATCCATCATGCCTCGCCAATTCTTCGTCGGTGGTAACTTCAAGATGTATGTTATCTTTCTCTACTTCCTTACTACCCCGCGATTCAATGCATTGCCCCTCCATACTACATACCTACATCACGAAAACGCGTTGTCCCTCACCTCCCCAGACAGCAGAACTGACCAAATATAACAGGAACGGTGTTGTTCAGAGCATCACCGACATCGTCAAGAACCTCAATGCCGCCAAGCTCGATGCCTCTACTGAGGTCGTCATCTCTCCCCCCGCTCTCTACCTCACCCTCACCCGCAGCCTGGCCGACCCCAAGATCGGTGTTGCTGCCCAGAACGTCTTCGACAAGCCCAACGGTGCTTTCACCGGTGAGATCAGCGTCGAGCAGCTGAAGGACACCAGCATCAACTGGGTCGTCATCGGCCACAGCGAGCGCCGTGTTATCCTGAAGGAGTCCGACGAGGTCAGTTACTCTCTCTCTCTCTCCAAGCTACCCAGCTCTCTATACACCGGCGGCCCGAATCGGCCAGCCCGGCTAGAGCTAGCTCACCGGGAACAACCTTCGACTAACACCCAAATGTACAGTTCATTGCCCGCAAGACCAAGGCCGCCATTGACGGTGGTCTCTCCGTTATCTTCTGCATTGGTGAGACTCTTGAGGTACGTCATTTCACCCTTTCGCTCGGTTACCCGTTTTTCGTCCCGGTCCCGGTGTGGGTCATCGGGATGGGACCTGCATGAAGGACTCTCCGCTAACACCCGACTCTCTTTGTCATAACAATAGGAGCGTGAGGCCAACAAGACCATCGATGTTGTCACTCGCCAGCTTAACGCTGCCGCCAAGGAGCTGAGCAAGGAGCAGTGGGCCAACGTTGTCGTCGCCTACGAGCCCGTCTGGTAAGAGCTCATCCATACTACTGATATTATACATGGCATCTGTATATAGTTACTGACTTTATTCTAGGGCCATTGGTACCGGCAAGGTCGCTACCACCGAGCAGGCCCAGGAGGTCCACGCCGCTATCCGCAAGTGGCTCGGCGAGGCCATCTCCTCCCAGGCCCAGGAGGATGTCCGTGTCATCTACGGTGGCTCCGTCAGCGAGAAGAACTGCCGTGAGCTCGCTACCCAGCCCGATGTTGACGGTTTCCTTGTTGGCGGTGCCAGCTTGAAGCCTGCCTGTAAGTTTCATCTGATTGGTCCCAAACACTCTATATCCAATACGAACACTAATACTATATCATCTAGTCGTCGACATCATCAACGCCCGTATCTAAGCGATTTATTCGAAGCGATAATACCAGAAAGTCCCTACTAGTAGCTAAAAGATTTGAACGTGATATGTTGTCATGAGAATATATGTACAATGTTGAACCGCGAGTATATCCGGTTTGCGGCAAATTAAAAAAGTCCCTTCCAATGAGTAAAATGTAGACGTTGGCAAAACCCAATGTCCAATCAGAGATAAGATCTCTGTCAGAATAATAATAATAGACGTCTCAATGCGTTCATGTCTTGTTTTATCATGATGAATACATTACTGAGACCCCAACCCCGCGCCAATATGAAGGAGCGCCACCTCCACTCTGCGTTGACCCACTCCCCGAAGTAGCGGAGGAAGCGGTTGGTGACAGCGAGAATGATCCCGGTCCCAGGCCGACACCCGCACTTACCAGGAGCTCTTTAACTCTTCCTTCCCATAATAGACGCATATTCCAGGACTGGTCAATACGAAGCTTGATCACAGAGTCACCGGCATCACTATCGTCACTTTCAGAGCCTACTGCGGGCTCGGAATGAACCGGGTCGGAGAGGAGTGGAGAGGCAGGCGGGGAACCAGGCAGGGAGGCGGAGAAATCATGCAAGCGCATTTTCCGACGAGCCCATTCAAGATCGTCATCTTGGGCTTGCTTCGCTGACTTACGCCAGAGTTCGAATCCGGCTACCATCTCGCTTTCCCAGCTGTAGACATTGAAGCCGAATCGAGAGCTGAAAGCGAGGTTTGGCGAGGCGCGGAGGGAGTAAGTTGTCGATAATGAGCCGGTGATGGGTGTGAGGGTGAGTGTGAGCGTATATGGGAATGTGGATATCGGCGTGGGGGGGTTGGATGAAGATGAAGGCGAAGGTGTTACGGTTGCTGCAGGGAGAGTGCTGAAACGCAGACCCGTTGACATCCCGATGAGAGACGAGACTGGAGAATAGTATGCCTCTGCACCTGCAGAGAGAAGTGATAATGGAGGCGGAGCATCGTCGCGAGTGGTACGAGGGTCAGGGCCGAAATTCCAGAGGCCACGCCAACCGAAGAGAGCATTGTCTGTACTAAAGAGATATTCGTTGCAGTATTTTCCCGTATCATGGGATAGCTGGGCTAGCATAGACGCCTGCGGTGCCGACTTTGATAGTGGTGGCCCCTGGGTCGAGGCGACTGCTAGAGACAATTGTACCGTAGGAGACACTCTTCGCAGGAATAGTGCATACAGCGTTGTTGGCGAAGGCAGCTGTAGAGAAGCGTGTAGAAGGGTTGCTTTTCGCTGTGCGGCATCTTCTGCAGTTTGACCATTATTCTTGCTCGAGGAAGGCTCGAATAGATTCCCTTCCTTGAGTCCGGGTATGCTGACTTTATCTAGAAGTGTATCCCAACCCCATGTTTGCACAGGCGCCACTGGCGCATAGACCTGGCGATAGCCCGGGGATATTTTTCGGAGAGGGACTAATGCGCTCCGGCTGGGAGTATCATGAAGTGGAACAGTACTGAAGAGATATGAGACAGATCCATCGAGCATTCCCCCAGTGCCCAGGGTGTAACTAGTCGCAAAATGCGGGGTTGATAACGAGGAAGCACGGACGCGGAGTCGTTCTGGTGTAGAAAAATCCAAGAGTGCTGTTTTCAACATGTATTAGATCCAAATCCATGGCATATCCCTGAACCCTCGGATGTCTAAAGAGACCACTTACATTGCGCGGTAGTGGTCAGCGACAGATAGGAATTGTCGCGGTTCCAGTTAGTGGCCTCCGCAAAGGCAAGCTGGATATAATCCATGAAATCCAGCATTGTGCCTTGTCGGCCCTCACACCTCTCGTCGCAATTGCAGAGAGAGAGAGAGAGTATGAGTGAGTGAGGGTTGAAGTGGATGTGTTGAGAGGCGCGCGCTGCAGCTGGTTGCCCCATCGGGGTTAGTGGGGGTCGCGCTTATCCGGCACAACGTTACGCCGTTATCAACGAAAATTTTGGAAATACCCCGACGTGCTATGAGAGTATTCCACACTCGGCCCTCCGCAATCTTCAAACAACATTTGATATTCGCCCAATCTCACAATGCCTCGTTCAAAGCGCGCGCGTGTCGTTCACGAGTCGAAGACCGCTAAGAAGGATCACAAGGAGCAGACCCGCCGCCTCTATGCCAATATTCGGGAATGTGTGGAGGAATATGATCACCTCTTCCTCTTTGCGGTGGACAACATGCGAAACACCTATCTGAAGGATGTGCGCTCAGAGTTTGCTGACAGCCGGTATGTGAACATATAATTTTGTTTCGTCTGAAAGTTCAGCTTGAAGGGCTTCGCTGTCATGGGCAGAATGGCCCATTTTATATCCGTTTCCATCAATCAGCTTTTTTTTTACTAACATGATATCTTTAGCCTCTTCTTTGGTAAGACCAAGGTTATGGCCAAGGCTCTCGGAAACAATCCCGAGACTGAAGCTGCTCCCAATCTGCACAAGCTCACCCCCTACCTCTCCGGCGCTGTCGGTCTTCTCTTCACATCCCGTCCCGCCCAGTCCGTCATCGACTACTTCGAGAACTTCCGTCCCTCAGACTTCGCCCGTGCTGGCACTGAGGCTACTCGCTCTTTCTCCATTCCCAACGGCCTTGTCTGCGCCCGTGCTGGTGAAATCCCCGCCGACGAGGACGAGCCCATCAGCCACACTATCGAGCCTGCCCTCCGCAAGCTCGGTGTCCCCACCCGTCTGGTCAAGGGCAAGGTTATGCTTGAGCTGACCGAGGGCCAAGAAGGTTACCAAGTCTGCCGCAAGGGCGACACACTTGACTCTCGCCAGACCACTCTCATGAAGATGTTCGGTGTTACTTCCTCCGAGTTCAAGGTTGATCTTAAGGCTCAATGGGAGCGTGAGACCAATGAGGTGAAGATCCTTGAGCAGGGTGATATGGAGGTTGATGCATAGATGCCGAAACCTTCTGTCGATTTGTGTCTCTCTCTGTCTTCTTCGGCCTTTGTCTTGGTCGACTAAAAAAAGATTCTCTGTGGGCATCTTACGGAGTTTTGGGTTGGCGCTTTCCTTCTCATTTGAAATATATATTGAATATCTTTTTTTTCTACACAAAAATTCCCTTGGAAGATTGTGATTTCTTCCGATTCATGTGCCTATGACTCTGGATACCAAAATTGAATAAAAAATTCTACCAAAAAGGACTAAAAAATATCAAAATTACTAGTATCTTACAGTACTAGTGTAGAAGGAGGAATCCACCGGCAGATAAATTCGAGCTAGATTTTAACACACCTCGAAAAGTAATACTAGCAGTAGGAACTAGCAAAATCCTGCTTTCAGTTATTGCAATGGACCTTACCTGGTCTTACCTGAGCTTCGTCGAAATCCACCATTTGAAGAGTTATTTGTTCGACTAAAATACATACTTACCCCCGCGGAGAGGCACAAAGCACCGAATGGACCAAGAAAAAAAAAGAAAAAAAAAGAAAAAAAAAGAAAACTGGAAGACAAGTAAAGAAATGAAGTCCCAAGGGGGATTGAACAGGTATGAAATGGGGAATCCAGAAACACTTCGTGAGGCCGCAAGGATTTGGGATTGCCCCGGCCATTATATGTGCGTTTCCGAGGAAGAGAAAGAGAGTTGCGCTGACAGTGAAGACGAGTGTAAAGGCGTTTTTTTCTTTTCTTTCGAGGGCTGGAAAGCTTCAATATCCTGCACAGAATACTTTGAACCCACTTTCCATTGCATTGTTTTTAGTTCTCGTCTTACCCCTTTGACCCTGTGAAGAGAAGTACGCGCGACGGAAAAATGGGGGACACCCACCAGCATATTGAGGCTGAGAAGGGGGAAGAATACAGCTTTCATGGAAAAACAAAGGACGGGCAAATTTAATCGTAGCGTCTTCTGGAGCGCGGGTCGTCGCGTTCATCATCCTCACGGTGTCGCTTCCGGCCGTAGTCCTCACGGCCGCCGTATCGGTCACGCTCACGATCGCGGTCCCGGTCTCTGTAGCGGTCTCCGTTGCGGTCTGACATGCGGTCACGATCCCTGTAGCGATCACCATCGCGGTCACGACGGTCACGGTCAGCGTAGCTATCTCGGGGCCGGACAGGCTCTCGGTTGCTGCCGGTAGCACCACGGTCGAATCTGCCTCCACCTCCACCTCCACCACCGCCATAGCCTCCTCCGAACCCACCACGTCCGCCACCACCACCTGGGCCGGAAGGAGCGTTTGGAGGTGGTTGTCCGCCGAATCCATTGCGGCCTCCTTGGTATCCAACACCACCGCGAGGTCCAAATCGATCACCGCGGTCGCCCCGATCACCGCGGAAGCCTCCTCCACGGAAACCTCTGCCACCAAATCCACCTCGGAAACCACCACCAAAGCCACCAGGACCGGATGGAGCATTGAAGCCCATGGGACGAGAAGGCATGGCTTTCGTATATCCACGTCCTCCAAGACCGCCACCCAAGCGACGAGGCTTCCAGCCCTTGGTTGTGCGACCACGTTCCACATCCACTAAAACTCGACGATCCTTGATCCGAATTCCATCTGTTTCCTTATAGGCGGCTGATAAATTGGGTCAACTGTGTTAGCTTTGGGTTCTCTTACCACAGACTATGGAATTTGTCCTGCAATTGATAGTAGATCTGATAGTAATACCTTTCATGTCTTTTTCGCGCTCGTATACGATAAATGCATATCCCTTAGCGGGCCTTTTCGCTGCCTTGGGCGAAACTGTGTCTTTCACGATACGAATCTGAAAATGAGATGTTAGAGATTGTAGATGAGACGTCCGTGGTTGGTGATAATCACTCGTTCAATAGGACCAAAGCGGCCAAATTCTCGCTCCAAATCAGCATCTTTCACTTCGTAGCTGAGTCGCGCAATGAAGAGCGTCCTGTATGGGTCACCTCGAGCCTGCGGGTCATTTTCGGGATTGTCTATCAAACGAAAGGGTTGATTAGTATGGATGTTGGATCTGCATGAGAGGAGCACGAGCAATGCATACAGTCTTGCAGGCCTTCAGTCAGCTGACTGGCCAACTGCTCCTTCTTCTCCAGCTTCTGTCGCCATTTGCGCTGGATCCAACAGTCCGTAGCATTATAGGGAGCTTCTTCTTCGAACTTCTTGGCCTCAGGAAGGAACTGGGCTACACCCGAAATGGTGCTTTTCTGGCAATCTTCGGGCGCGCGATCGCTCGGGGGGATGAATCGAAGTGGTGGCCGCGGCTGGAAAAGAGCCAGCAGCGGCGGGGGAAGTTTGTCTGTCATCGAGAATTGCGACTCGTCGCTGTCGATGTGAGGTGAAAGTGAAGATTGGAACCTGACGAAGGCGTCAGGGAGGATCGCGTCCAGCGGAAGGTAGCAACGGAGCTTTGCGCTGTAAACGCAATAGCCGGGGTTGACGCGGGTTCACCGCCCACACGTGACTGTTGAAAATGTCCCGGGGCAGTTTGGGAGTTCCGCATGGAAGTAGTAGGTGAATCTTGTTGAAACACTTCACATCGCAGCAATGCCGGTAAAAGCACTCAAGACAGTTACATCCGCCAGGGTATGTTCAAGGAGGGACTGAGAGGATGGATTGGAGAAAATTGAGATTCGTGAGGCTGACTGGAGGTTTTACAGAATGGCGTCGGTGCCTTCATCTTGCAATGCAAGCGCCTTGACTTCCACTATTGCAACTTTGGCGGAAGCTCCCGGGGCATGCTGTAAGTAATATCGAGAACCTTGTTGTCGAATTCATTACTGATCCGAGGAACTACTCCAGATCCTTCCTGACCAAGGACCTTGCCGCCTTTGCTCGCGAACACCCCCAGATCGAAATCCGCGTTTCCCCACGACCAGCCAAGCACCCCGTCGTTAAGGGTCACTACATCAATGGCAATGAAAAGGCTATTTGCGTGCGAAACCTCGAGCCCAGTGAAATCCTGAAGAAGACTATGATTCTGAAGGAGGCCAGTGGCGAGAAGCTCAAGCGCACCAAGAAGCCAGTGACAAGTCTGAACGAGAGTGTCCGTGGTATCTGGTCGCCCTACCACGGTGACCTGCGCGGTGTATAAATTATCTAGCAGGGCGTTTTTCATGGTTTTTTATCTCCGACGGTGGTGAGAGTGGTCACTCGGTTCCCACAGCCTCGCTATCGTCTTCTGGACTGTATTATTGAACCGGGTCTAAATTTCTCTTTTTTTTTGGGTTCGACACTGTCGGCTCTGTCGCTACTATCTGACGACTGAGTGTCTTGTTACTTTTTTTTTTGTTCTTTTGCATTGCCAAGCCAGCCACTATACCAAGTGAAATCAATCTCAATATCTACAATCATATGAGTTTGGAGTAGGACCCTGGGGATTCATCCGAGTTGATCCACCTCCTCAGGTACTATTAGATGAGAAATTGCTTGGTTAGCTTGACCCCAAGCGGTGAAACTTCGGGACTTCGAAGGAAGATCTTCTAGAATGATGAGGGTCTGGAAGTGTCCGTTTAATCTAATCCATTTGTGAGCACTTTGTCAGCTATGGAGATAGTACACTGAATGCCAGTGATTCATTGGTATGTTTCGAATAAGCGGCCAATATAATGTATCCATCTTCTTCTCTTGATAGAAAGATAATATGAGAACAGGCAGAAACGTGCCCAATCTGAAACGGACATTCTGAACCCTGTTGATCATTGACATCCCAGGGCATAGGGCCGCACCACTAGTAAATTAGATGTAAATGAGCCGGGTGTTTTAAAGTGCGACCTGCCAATTGCGAACATCGGAGTAAATACCGTATGACGAGAAGTAGCCCCCCATCAAGCTCTCTTGCAAGTAATGTTTCGGGATTGTTGTCTTCACTCGTGGAAAATACCAAGCGTACTCGTATCAAACCGGACATCGAATGAAGGAATGGGTCACCACTACTAACACTACTAGCCTGTATTGATGAGTATCACACTGGCACCCACTACTACTACTACTACTACTAGGAGAGGATTAGTATAAAGAGAATAGTTCCCCAGAGTCTATAAAAGGCGCAGAAATTTCATTCTCCTGTCAATCAGCTTCTCCAAAGTAATCCACCACAATGCCTTCTACTTCTCAAGTCGCTACTGTTCTCGCTGCTCTGGCCCTTGGCTCCGTCGAGGCTGCCATGGGCCCTGCTTTCAGCACTGGTCCTGTCTCCGACAACTCCTGGATTCGTGAAGCTACCTCCACTCTGGTTCTTCCCCAGGCCCCCAGTGGAAACTCTGGAGATGCCTCCCTCTGGGTTGGCATGGGCACCTCCAATGGCGATTTGATCCAGTCTATCGCCGACAACTGGCAGTCCGATTCTTGGAGCGTCTATGCTTACACTCTCACCAAGACCGGAGGTTCGTTCAATGCTGCATGCATCCATGGATCTCTGCAAATGCTGACCCGTTTTATAGATAACTCCCAGCTGCCTGTCCAGGGACCTTCTTCCGATGCCACCGCTGGCCAGCGAGTCACCATGCACTGTAAGTACTATATGCCATGGATCAATTGACGTGTGCAAGTCAACTGACTGTTTCCTTTAGACAAGTATGACGATGCCAGCGGAAACTACACCCAGACCGTCCAGGTCAACAACAAGACCGTGTCCACTCTGTCCACCAGCGACGGCCACGCCCAGGGCTGGGGAAGCTCTGTCGAGTGTGCCGAGGAGAACTGCGGCACTGTCGGTGCCCACTGTAAGTTGAGAAACATACCAGTGAACATATTTTCTGGAACTTAGCTAATATCATCGTTAGCCTGGATCAACACTAAGATCATTCTCGACTCTGCTGACCCTGACTACATCAACACCGTTGGCAAGGGTGACGGTGTCACTGGTGACATGAAGACCAGCGATGGCGGCAAGACCTGGACTGTCAGCCGTATCAACATCCCCGAGTACAGCTTCAACTAGAGGATTTAACTGTACTTCACATGGATGCATTTTGTATACTATTGCTAGGCAGTCTCCCCGTCTGAGCCATTGGCTTTTTGTGTGGATAGGAACATGTCTTTCTCTGCCTGTCTTGTTAGCTGTATCACTCAAAATCGCAAGGGCTGAATTTAAAGTTGCTTTGAAGTCGACTAACTATTTCAAGATATTCGGTATAGGAATGTTGCATAGGGCTCTGGTCGTGTCTTCGGGAGTTCATTCGAATTGGCTCCTCAAGGTCATATGGAGGAGTGTGACCAAAGCGCAAGTAAGTTCAGCCGTTCGGAAGGGATCGTATGGTTTTACGCGGCTCTATTGAAGTGTCAAATCTAGCATAGACAAGTTTTCAAAAGGTCAGAGGCGAATGTTGAACATCCACTGGCACCAGGCTGTTCCCGACCAAGAACGCTAGATCAGAAATGTCAAAGTGGTTATTTGAAACTTGAGAAGACCTTTGAACTCGAGAAAATTTACCAAGTATTATTGCCATAAAAGAGATAAGAGAGTCAAAATGCAATAAGCTTATACAAAACGGAACTAAACCAAACGCCATCTTTTTCCATGCAGATTGGGTATCGACGTGATGAGACTGAAGAGAATTTGGACCAAGACAACCGGGAAAGAACACCCCACACATGCAAGAGAGAAGAAGATGCAGAGCATCTTGGTAGAGACTTAAAGATATAGGTGGATCATTGCAGTCGGTGCACTCACCGACTTGCCACATTCCAAAATCTGACATTTGGAAAATGGTTTTGTCTTTGAAGGACCCTGTGTCTTTTTAGCCTTCGATAAAGATCGATTCTCAGAGCATTCTCCACAATAGACCTATAGAATATTCCTGTTAGCATAAGCCAAGTTTGCATATTATGGGGTAAACGAACATGTCCACAAGGTTTTGCAACCCAAATCTCTTGCTTCTTCCCTTCCCCGGTACCTAATTCCCAATAACAATTGGGACAAACGGCTACATCGTCTTCTCCAAGTGTTCGAGTAAAGCCTTGTGGTGCAGGGTCTGGGGGTTTGTAATCGTTCCGTCGACTGGAAGCCCCTTGTTGTGATGCGGATCCCAAGGAGAACGAGGCGCTGGCATAGTCGAGGTTGTTCAAATCATCGAATGGCGCAGGGAAATCCAGTTGTTGGCCAAGAAAGAAGGTCTCTAAGTCTGGAGGTTGTCGTGCGCTAAAACCGCCGCCTCCCAAGAAGCTTGTGACTGATGAAAAGAAAGGAAACATGCTGTTATCGTGCATGTGATGTCTGTGCCCCAGTGGAGCTAGACTCCGCCCTATTGAGCCCGATGCCCTGGAAGGAAGGGGTTGTCGACGAGTTGTAGAGCCCACAAATTGGACTTCTGGGCTACTAGATGGCGCTCCAGTGAGGTCGTGCGGTGCCTCCTCCTCATCGTTTGCAAGGTCAACTATGTTTGCCAGTATATTCCTTCCGAAACGCGGAAGTCTTCCGGAGTTCGAATGTCCGCTTCCTGAGGCGTGAGGTTGATTGCGCTGTGGGGGTGTTTCGGGCTCATCCGTGAGGTCTATGACGGCTTCCTGTTGTATAGACTCTTGAGCGGGGCTTCGAAGATCATATCCGTCACGAGAGGTTCTGATATGTGGCAACCGTGTAGGGCGACTAGTGCTACTTTCGGGGCTGTAATGGGCAAGGGTACGCCAGGACCGTGACGACCCTTCGTTTGATTCATGTGACATTTGCCGATGTGTTCGCTATGATCAGAAAACGAGGGATTTAGTTAGAATATCGTATTGATTATCATTTGCCCCCCGCTTTTATGGCTTACCTTGGACCTGGCGCCCACGATCTGGACGCCAGTCTCGTCATTCATATCAGTTGGGATATTCTAGTCGGTGAGGGAGGCCTGTGTCATATGGGATAAAGCAGTTTGGAATGGCCATGGGGAGATCAAAGGAACGTTATAACAACGCCCGGCGGCTCTTCATCACCAGGTCGAGTCTCCAAAGCGGTCAGGGCTTTGCGCGATACTCTCAAGGCGGTGACCCTGAAGGCGGTGGCCTCCGGCGACTCTCAATGTAGACTAGTCACGTGGGGCGATCGACCGTCCCACTCCAATATCACAGCCCTTAGATGTAAGAAGCTAGGGTAACTAGATCATTAACCTTGTATAGTGGGAGTTTCTCTGATAACCTTGTAAAGTTGTAAAAGTTAAAGAAAATTTTAGTATGTAATAATTTCTGAGCTTTGAGAAACTTTATCTTACATTCTCATACATAGTTGTAATGAATACGAATATAAGGCACAGTTATTTGCTCAGATAGAGGTGAATCAAGAAATTATGGAGGCTTTTTCTTGCATTGAGAGCTGTTGTAAACGCAAACACCATAAAACTCAGATATCCAGCTCTAAAATTACACATTTTCAAAACAAATTATCATGACTGCGCAAGCAATGTGATCGCACCACCTTCGTTCAAAGCAACGATGCTCTGGGCAGAAGATCCCCAAGCCACTGCAACTGCAGGAACTGCGCTGCGCAGGGGCTCTGACCAAGCCTTGGAGGACTTGCTGAACTGCTGAACGGTCAATCCACTGGGGCCACCAGTCAACAAGAATTGGCCACTGTAATCCCAGAAGATCGAGTTGACCTGGCTGCCGGTGTCCAGCACCTTGGTTTCCTTAGAGCTGCGCAGGTCCCAAATAGAGACTGTGGTTGATTGCGCAGTCGCCGCTGCCAGGAAAGTTCCGTTCTCAGAGAAGAATAGGCACTTGACTGGGCCAGACATGGCGTAATCCGCAGCAGCAGCACCGGTCTTAACATCGAAGATCTTGACCTGACCGTCGGAGCCACCTGCCGCGAGGAGGTGACCATCAGGGTGGAATTGAACAGAGAGCAAAGCTAGAAAGTTATGGTCAGATTTTTTGGTTTGCCAGACAGGGAAAGAGGGTCAGGAGAAGACTTACCGGCATCGGTGAAAATCTGGGTAATGAGGGAGCCAGTGGTCAGATCATAGAGGACGTAGCTCTTATCAACACCAACAGAGGCCACAATATCGCCAGTAGGGTGGACAGCAACAGCCGTCGCCTCACCGGCATGAGCAGCAAAGCTGGCAACTTCACTTCCGTTCTCAAACACCTTCACTGAGCCCGTAGAGGAGGCAACAACGGCCTTGTCACCGGCCCATGTGGCACCAGTCACAGGACCATCCACCTTCAGAGTCTGCAGAACATTCTTCTGGGAGATGGAGTAGATACCAACAACGCCATCAGTGCCGCCGACAAGGGCAAGGTCACCAGTAGAGTTGACAGAGAGAGCACGACCGCCGGGGTACAGAGGTTCAGACGTCTCGCTAGGCTTATAAGAAGAGATGATCTCGCTGGTAGCCCAGCCTTCAGGAACAGGACGCTTGCGGCGAGTCTTGGAAAGACTATGAGAAGAAAATTGTTAGCTTTGATCAATGGTGCGGGGATTCCATTCTCTACATACGCAGCCTGTGTGTTCTCAACCCGTTCCAGAACGGCCTGGGGAAGACCAGCAGAATCCACCTGCATGGCCTCGCCAGAAGCACCAGAGCGAGTAGCACCAACGGTCACCTTGGAAAGGGCATCGCGGGCCTCGTCTCGCTCCTTCGTCAACCGCGCGATCACCCGCACGGCAGCATCGTGCTGGTAAAGCGCCGAGCTAAGCTCACGCCGTGTCTGTGCCAAGTTCTGCTGCAGAGTATATGTTTCGAGGGCTAGCGCATCCCATTCCTCTTGGAAAACGCTGAGAAGAGAAGGAATAGAGGTGAGAGTGGGAGGTCGGGGCCGGACAACGCGCTGCGACTTGATATCGATGAGCTCGTCGACAGCGAGCTCTTCGCCGTTGACGGGGTCTTTGCCGTGCTCGGAAATATATGCTTCCACCAGACGCTTCTCAAAAACACTGCCTTTTGAAGGAATTAGAAAGGTTGTCAATTGCGCAAGACTGGTTTGAGAATAGAAGACCTACCGCTCTTAGGAGAGAGGACAGGCACTTGGGGTGCCTCTCCAGAGACTAGAAAAGACGATGGTCAGCAACTAAATTGCAAGATATTGCGCAATTTCCTCTGAAAGTGTAGTACTCACTTGCACACAGCATGATTAATTTGGGGGGTGGGTGGAAGATGGGGTGGATGGAGAGGCCTTCAACGCGCCGAGCGGCTCCTTGACTTTTCGATGTGTCCCGTTGTGGTTTAGCGTGGAAAGAGCTGTTCGCGGCTTTCTCGACATGGAACATCTCCCACTTCTACTGTAGTTACTCTACCTCAACTTCCAGGATTGTCCCTGTCTCTGCTGGGCATCTCTTGTTTTTACAAGTATCGACTGCCCTGAAAGGTTCTCCATGGCCAATTCTTGATGATTCGTGCCAAGAATTCACCTGGAGACTACGGTGTGAATCTGACCTGATTTGATCGCATTTACAGTACATTACAGCGCATCGTGACCATGTCGAAGAACCCGAAGCTTGCCTACGGTACGCCACGATCCGATCCACGTTTATACCCATTCTTATTGATATCCTAGAGGCAAACGAGCCTGCCTTTCTCCAGAAGCTGCGGGGCCAATATGGAAGCAATGAAGGCCGTCTTGAACGACCCGCCGCACGACCTCGCAAAGCCAAGGATAGTAAAGATGATGACGATGATGAGCCGGTCTATGTGGACGAGGAAAGCAATGAGGTGATTTCCAAGGAGGAATACAAAGCTCTTGTTCAGGGCGATGAGCCGAACCCCAATGGTGATGATCCGACAACGAAGGACTCCTCCACGGTCGATACAAAAGGCGAGGGAAAGTCTCAAACAGAATCCACAGCCGGAAAGCAAAGCAATCTGACCGAGATTGGTGGTCAGAAAAAGCGCAAGCAAGCTAAGGTAGTTGGCGAAGATAGCAAGCCGGAGCCCGAAGAGACACAACCCAAAACCACAACTGCTCGGAAACCCAAGAAGCCGAAGAAGATCAAATTGTCTTTTGATGAAGAGTGACCATGCTCTATGTTGATACCCTAGCCAAGAACCTTTTCAGTGCTTGCATAATTCGTCACTGCCGACTCGGTAATCACGATGAATCACGATGAGTCAAAAGGTGGATGTGACTGTATGATGCGCCTAGTATAATCCCAGTAAAGTAGAACCACAAGAAATAATAATACTAAAATTGAGGCAAAAATATTTTGTGCATTAGTAGAGCCGTAAATGATGAAGAAATATATTCTGAAATTTAATCGAGTCATTTCTCAAAAATCAACCTGATTGTCGCATTGCCAAAGGGCAACAGGCGGCGGCGGGAACGTCTTGTAATCTTCCCCATTCCATTTCTTAGCAATCTTTTTTTTTCTCCGACGACCAGTTGACTTCCCCCACCACATTCTCCTTCCAAAGTCGCTGAAACCCCGAGGCTTACTCGCAACGAGTCAAAATGCCCGTGGTCAACGTCGACGATCTAGTTCGCCTCCAGCGAAAGCCTGAGGATATTCGAAATGTAAGAGATTCTACCCCTCCATCCCACGGTGATGTCAGAGCCTGATATACTAATTCGCGTGCCCAGATTTGTATTTTAGCCCACGTCGTAAGTCGGCCCATTCAAAGAATTCGGATGAAGAGGATATCCAAATCTGAATTCATTCTCATTATCGATGTCTAATTTTTTTTTTGTTTTCTTTTTCCTTTTCTGAATTTTAGGATCATGGAAAAACTTCATTGACAGACAGTCTCATCGCCACAAATGGCATCATTTCACCCAAGTTGGCAGGCAAAATTCGCTATCTGGACTCTCGTCCCGATGAGCAGTTGCGAGGAATCACCATGGAGTCCTCGGCCATCTCTCTATTCTTCTCTATGCTTCGTCGACCCAGCCCCGAAGCTGCGCCAGTTCCGAAAGAGTACCTGATTAATCTAATCGACTCTCCTGGTCACATCGATTTCAGCAGTGAAGTGTCCACAGCCTCACGACTCTGTGATGGAGCTGTTGTTCTAGTCGATGCTGTTGAGGGTGTTTGCAGTCAGACCGTCACAGTTTTGCGACAAACTTGGGTCGAACAGCTGAAACCCATTCTGGTCATTAACAAGATGGATCGTCTGGTTACAGAACTCATGATGAGTCCTGCAGAGGCCTACTCGCATCTCAGCAGACTTTTGGAGCAGATTAATGCCGTCATCGGTAGTTTCTACCAAGGTGAACGTATGGAAGAGGATCTCCAATGGAGAGAGCGAATGGAAGACCGCGCCAACGCATCCTCTGCCAAGGACAAGTCTAAATCCAAAATTGTGGATGATGAGTCGGCACAGAGTGTCAGCGAAGTGACTGATTTTGAGGAGCGTGACGATGAAGATCTCTACTTTGCCCCGGAGAAGAACAACGTTATCTTCTGCAGTGCTGTCGACGGCTGGGCTTTCACAATCAGGCAGTTCGCTGCGATTTACGAGAAGAAGCTCGGTATTAAGCGTACCGTCCTTGAACGTGTTCTTTGGGGTGACTATTATCTGGACCCAAAGACTAAACGTGTCTTGGGCCAAAAGCACCTTAAGGGCAGGCCTCTGAAGCCTATGTTCGTACAGCTTGTTCTTGACAGCATCTGGGCTGCATATGAAGCCACCACAGGCGGTGGTAAAGGAAAAGGGTATGTGTTTTTTCTATAAGAAGATATTGGTACTGACATGCTACCAGAGATCCGGTTTTGCTTGAAAAAATCACTAAATCCTTGAACATCAACATCCCGCCATACATCCTTCGTTCCCGGGATCCTAAGAACATTATGACGACTTTATTCTCACAGTGGCTACCCCTGTCAACAGCTGTTCTGGTATCAGTAATTGAATACCTACCAAGCCCGCCATCAGCACAAGCCTCCCGACTTCCGGAACTAATCGAATCGTCTCCTGGATCGAAGTTTGTTTCTGAAGATATCAAACAGGCTATGGTCAACTTCAAGACTGATCCTAAGGAACCCGTCGTGGCATATGTCAGTAAAATGGCCGCCATTCCTGAGAGCGAACTATCATCCAGCAAAAAGCGCAGCGGTGGAACGATGACCGCGGATGAGGCCAGAGAAATTGCTCGACGCAAGCGTGAAGAGATTGCGAAGATGCAAGCAGAGGCTGGCGCGGGACAAGGCGACGAGTTCACGCGAATGCATTCCGCCTTCGAGAATACCTCTCTTATCACGGAGGTTGATGAAGTTGAGGAGACCGAAGAGAAGGAAGATCCCGAACATCTTATTGGATTTGCACGACTGTTCTCCGGAACTTTGTCGGTTGGAGATGAGATCTACGTTTTGCCTCCCAAGTTCTCACCCGCAACTCCACATGATCCTGAGCCGAGAAAGGTCACTGTAACCGACCTCTATCTGCTTATGGGTAGAAGTCTTGAGCCCCTTCAGTCGGTCCCGGCTGGTGTTGTGTTTGGTATTGGCGGTCTTGCTGGCTATGTGCTCAAGACAGGTACATTGTGTAGCCAGATTGAGGGTAGCGTTAACTTGGCTGGTGTTTCCCTGAACACGCCACCCATTGTTCGTGTTGCACTGGAACCTGCAAACCCCTCGGACCTGAGCAAGATGGTTACTGGCCTGCGTCTTCTTGAACAGAGTGATCCCTGTGCCCAGTACGAAGTGCTCCCCAGTGGTGAACATGTCATCCTCACTGCAGGTGAACTGCACTTAGAGCGCTGCGTGAAGGATCTTACTGAACGTTTTGCCCGCTGTGAAATCCAGACTGGTGAAGCAATTGTTCCATACAGAGAGACTATTGTCGAAGCCCCCGAAATGGCCACCCCCAAGGACTCCGAAATGGGTCGTGGAGGTGTCTGCATGGTATCTAGCTCCAAGCAAATGACCATTCGACTGCGGGTCTTGCCATTGCCTGAAGTTGTGACGGATTTCCTTTCCAAACAGGTCGGTACGATTAAAAAGCTTCAGTCTGATAAACGATCGGCCGCCGAGGAGTCATCTGCTACAAAGACCGCCGATGAAGCAGTTGCCAACAGTCAGCCTACCGAGAGTGCAAGCACCGATGCTGCTGGCGAGGCCCGTGAGGGTAACATTCTATCTTTGAAAGAATTCCGATCCGAGTTGGAGAAGATCTACAAGGATGCAGGCCAGAGCGAGAGGCTTGGAAAGGATCTCGTTGATAAAATCATTTCCTTTGGACCTCGAAGAGTTGGACCCAATATTCTTGTTGATGCCACAGCAGTGAACACTTGTGACAAATTGTGAGTTTTTTTTTTTGAAAAAAATTTCTTCGTCTATTCACCTGATCTTGTCTTGAAGAAAATTCACTAATCTCATTTCCCAGCCTTGTCGACGACCATAAGACCAACATTGTGGCCAATGACCTGCAAGCCCATGTGGTTCGCGATCTTTGCGACAAGATTGCTTACTCCTTCCAGCTGGCTACCGGTCAAGGACCACTATGCCAAGAGCCAATGCAAGGTGTCGCCGTTTTCCTGGAAGATATCTCAGTCCAGGCCAGTTCAAACGATGAACTCGACATGGGCCGTCTAACAGGCGACGCAATCCGCCTTGTCCGTGAAGGAATCACACAGGGTTTCCTCGACTGGAGTCCACGAATCATGCTTGCCATGTACAGTTGTGAAATCCAAGCAACAAGTAAGCCACATTCTTTTCCCCCCTTGCCCTTGCCCGTGCTATCAATATTCGATATTCGATATCCTAACAAAAGTTTTTTCTGCAAATAGCCGAGGTTCTGGGCCGTGTGTACGGTGTCATCACTCGCCGTCGTGGCCGTATCATTTCCGAAGTCATGAAAGAAGGAACACCGTTCTTCACGATCATGGCTCTTCTCCCTGTTGCCGAGTCCTTTGGTTTCGCTGAGGAGATTCGTAAGCGGACATCTGGCGCTGCGCAGCCTCAGTTGATTTTCGCTGGCTTTGAGGCGTTGGATGAGGATCCGTTCTGGGTTCCTGCTACGGAGGAGGAACTAGAAGATTTGGGTGAATTGGCTGATAAGGAGAATGTTGCGAAGAGGTATATGGATGCTGTTCGTAGCCGGAAGGGATTAGTGGTTCAAGGACGGAAGTTGATTGATGCTGAGAAGCAGAAGACTTTGAAGAAGTGATGTGTTAACTGCATAGGCTGATTCTTCTTGCTTCTTGAATGTTTGTGATTATATTATTTTATCTAACGTACATAGATAGAAAAGTCTTTTCTGTTTCCTTTTACTGAGTCTGTCAGAGTGTTGTTTTTATCAATACTAGTAGTATTTCCCCGAGGGAACAGAACAATATGGGTAAGATTAATAGAATAGTACAGTACTAGAAGACCGACACAGGCAGAGTCTTTACTGCGCTATTATGGGTCATGTTCTACGGGTTTGGTTACTCATGTTAGAGCAAGAGAGAATAGAGCATCACGACATAAGCTGAGACGTTCATTGAAGAGTTGGAACGGTATGCCCATCGAGAACATAGTATATAACTAGAACTAGTAGCTACAAGCGTCCGGGCTATACTAGTATCATAAAGCACTACAGACATAAACATACAATCAAGCAGCATTACAAGAATGTAACCCCCAAATAAATTATTCACCAGCCAAAAAAAATCAGACAGGGAACAGTAGAAAAGGGGGTTCGCAAGGATGAGAGTCCCGCGCAGAAACCTTCAATCTTCCTCCAATGACAAACACAGCCCGACATGGAATGGTCTCGACCGTGTATACTAAGGAGGTGGGTTTGGTTGATATGAATGAAAATCAAATCAAGGCAGAAGAAAAGAAACGAAAGGGGAAAGGGGAAAGGAAAAAGCATATGGATAATGTATATGGATGGTGTGGACGGGGGAAGAGAGAGAGAGAGAGAGAGAGTCGAAGCAGAACTGCGGAAAACATGCGCTGCGTTAGAAATATAACTTTCTTTTCATTGATTCATATAGTGATATGGGTATCTCGTATTTGCGGGGATGTTTCGATCCCTGCTGGGTTGTTGGTACATTCGCATTGACATTTCGCTAGCCGCGCCGAGCGGCATTCATAGCGAATATATGAATATTTGCGGATATTTTCTGTGAGGATCCGGCGAATGGGGTAGCGCCGGCGGGGTAGGGGCCAGATTCAGCTGGGTAGTATGCCGGTCCGAATTAGGAGCCCGAAGCTCGGTGGGAGCCTGGTTGTATGCCTGTTCTGTCTAATACTGGGGAATGATGCCCTGGTGGCACGACTGCATTGACTCACTCGCGGAGTCTAAATTGATAGTCATCAGGTTCCAAGGCACTTCTTTGTAGGCGAGCAGCCATGAAGTCTGAACATGTTGACAAGACGCTGTCAAGCAGCGAGAGGTAGCAAAGTGTCTTCCTCAGTATGGGCGGGCAACCTTTCTCTGCTCTCCAGCACCGGTAACAGGATCTCTCATCTCCTTCCAGCTGACAGGGAACATCATATTGCCAGCTTCGCTTCGAGCCATGATGACACCGAGATCGTTACGGGCGGTGGTTAGGTAGTAGAAACTCTGATCGCCGAGGGAGATGACTGATCCACGAACGATATCACCGACACGGAACATCTCATCCATAACGACACGATCTTTTTCAACAGCTCGGACATCCTCTTTACGGATCTGTGCTTGGAAACGAAGTTCATCTGTGCTGCTGTGGTTCTCGGGGTTTGCGGCTGAGGTAAGGATGGAGGCGATGTTATCGTTGTCCGATGCAGCTTTAGTCAGGTCTGCATTGGGGGTGACTGTGTCATCTAGAACAACTAAAATAGACACTGTTGCTTGTCGTTTTTGAACGCGGGTCACTCGGGCCAGAACAATCGAGTCGACTGCGGGGAGGGTGTTGTATCTGGGCTTTGACTTTGCGGATGCAGCTGGTGATTGTTGAGCTAGAGTAGGAAGAATTCGTGAAACTCGAAGAGTGGGTTTCGTTTGAGTGTTGGGTTGGGCGGGATCGAAAATAACAGGGCCAGCAATGGAAGCGAAGATATTGGCTTGTTGGATGTGCGTGCCGGGGCCGGCGGCGTATGTGTTAGCGGAGCCCAGGCGTTGGCCTGGAATCGCCACTGATGGAAGAGATGTTGCCATTCTAGGGATTTTGGCTACTTTCCCTCAAGGTTGAGGGGGGTTCAGGATTGTGGCTGGGAAGGGAAGGGTTTTTTTTCCTTTGGCTGTTGATTTTTCGAAGCAGAAGCTCCGGCCCGGAAGAAAGATCCTCCTCCCCGGTATACATTGTAACATGGAGAGCTCCACGAGCCAATCAACAGCTGCGCAGATGGTCATTCTTAAGCACATAAACTACGAAGCTACTGTATCATGCAATCTTCCAGACAATACGGGGAAAATCACACCTGGGACGAATTAATTATGAAAAAAGCCCATATCTAGCATGAATACACGGTGTATGCGTAGAAACAAGACAGCGGCACCAGTCCTATACTTTAGGACATCGGCCAAATGGGAGAAACAGAAAAAAAAGAGGCCCTTGCCACTCCATATGCCCGCTCGCAGTAACCGAAGTAAATTGAATGCCCATACTAACACCCAGAGCGTAAGAGGAAAAGGACAGAGTGAGATAATGTGTGTGCGCGTGAGAGGGAGAAATAGAGAGAGAGAGAGAATGGCCAATCGAAGTTGGAAAGGACCGAAAGATAAATAGTCGTGCTTGCAATCGTCAAAAAAAACCCCCTATGCCTCCACTAAGGTCTGCTTAGGTCCAGCCCCCAGCAACTCCAAGCATCGTCGGGAGAGCGCGATAACTTCTCCCTCGCCGCCGTCGTCACCTTCGTCCTCTTCTGAGCCAGCTCCAATGTCTTTGTCCGAAATCGATTTCACCATTTGTACAACGTCGTCTGACTTGGAAATATAACCGATGAGCTTTTTGTCTTCCGATTCCAGCAGCTGCAAGAGTGTCCATATGGCAATGTGCTGGAAAGTTGGGTCACCACTGGCTAGGAAACGCTGAAGGTAGCCGTGGATACCTCCATTCGGATCTGCCCAGTCTCGCACAAAGATTGAATAGTCGCCAACTGTTACATGTTAGCCTCAAGTTCTGCAAGCTGAAAGAAATAGGATTACGGTGTTTGTTACGGTTTTTGGGGTGAACGGAAAGGGGAGTGATTGAATGAGGATATCAAGCATACCTTTTGATGATAAGTTACCCAAAGCTGCTGCACTATTCCCTTGCACCTCGATGCTCTCGGAACTGGTCAGAGGGATCAAAACATCGAAAACACCAAGACTAAGAAGATGAGGCTTCAGCTCATCGCTAAGTGCCAGCACGGCAATCGCTGCAGTCATTTCAGACTGAACAGTAAGTGGAACGCGAAGAACCAGGTCTTTGCACTTCTGAACTGCGCCGGCCTGCAGGACAAGTTCTTTGTTGCGATCAGAGCTAGCTGCGAGATTGCGCAGCGTGGAGATAGCGTGGCATTGGATTTCTTCGTTGTCAGTGGAGCCAAGTAGATCCACCAAAGGTTTCAGGAAGCCGGCTTCGATGATAGGGGACTCGTTGAGAGGGTGGATTGAGATATTTCGAATGCAAGCCACAGCGGAGAGTATCAAAGGTAAGTATGAAGACTGAAGAAGGCGCAGAAGTGGTGACAGTCCCTTTGCGCGAACAATTTCTAGTTGGTATTTCTCATCAGAGGCAAGATTGCGCAGGGCCAATGCTGCTTGGCACTGGACCTTTGGCGTAGAAGAGTCCATCAGATGCACCAAAGATTGTACCAAGCGAGACTCGGTTTGGGCCAGGCGCTTGCGATTTGTTGAGTCCACGGCGATATTGCTCAGTGCGGTGGTGCAGTAGTATTGGACATCAACGTCGGGTGATGATAGGAGATGAACGAGAACGGGAATAGCTCCAGCGTTGACAAGTTGTTGCCGGTTGTCGTCTGTCATGGACCTAGTATTAGCCGACGGTTCCAGAAGTCTCATTGCTCGAGGCAGGGTACTCACCGGAATGGGTCATATTTAGCAAGGCGCCCGTGGCATTGCGCTGGACACGCATATCCTTTGACTTTGCTAGGCGGATAAGAGGACCCAGCGCACCGGAGCGAGCAATTTTGGCCTTGTTTTCCTCGTGTGTAGCCAAGTTCGTGATACATCCCACTGCGTTGCACTGTACCTCCACATTGGGCGACATCATTTGGCGGATAAGAGGGGCCAGCCCTCCCAAGGAGACAATCAAGACTTTGTTATCAGCTATGGCAAGTTAGCGACTGAGGAATCGGATAAGAAATCTGGACGGGTGCAAAGGCAGACCATTTACGGCAAGATTGCCTAGAGCAGCACTGGCGGCTCGTTGGACCTCAATATCGGAGC
Organism: Penicillium paxilli ATCC 26601; assembly: GCA_000347475.1. Taxonomy (NCBI): domain Eukaryota; kingdom Fungi; phylum Ascomycota; class Eurotiomycetes; order Eurotiales; family Aspergillaceae; genus Penicillium; species Penicillium paxilli. The sequence continues at coordinate 205,579 of KB644871.1, forward strand.
TTTGAAGTAGGAATAGGATAGGTTCCAGGGTATCTCGGTCGACTTCACGGACATCTGCAGTTGAAGGAAAGAATGTTAGTGGCAACATCACGTCACAGCTAGGCCACCGCACGCACCTCGTTCCGTGATCTCTGCGAAAGTCAAGCTGGCACTGCGTTGTAGGTCTACATTGTCTGAGTAAACCAGTGTGCTGAGAGCCCTCAGTGGCTCTCCGGTGAAAAAGTCGGTTTCATTGCGCTGTACAGAATAGGAGTCCAAGTCAGCATAGTCTTCCAAGCTAGCAGGACTAATCCGGCGCTCCGATCGGGACGGGATGGATGGGGAGGCGAACGAGAGAGGACGACAGCAGGGGGGAAGTGACATACATTCTCTAGATAACCTAGTAGGTCGGAGACAGCTTCGCGCTCATTATCTGCCAACGTAGTCTCATAGATACCATCTCGCGATCGGCCTCCACCCAGACAGGCGGTGATATGACACCATCGGTCGACGGCCGACAGGCACGACAGACAGGTGGTAACGATTCCACTCATGCCTCCTCAACAGCGCCGCATCAGGGCACGACACAGAAATTACTCGAGATGAGAGAAATGAAGGGTGTTGAGGAGCAGGTTGATCTCAAAATCTTCGCGGGGAGGGGGTCGGGAGGTCGGGATGGGGTCGAGGGAGGCTGGGGGTGGATGCACCGTCAAGCTTTGGAACGGGAACACAGAAAGCGGGCGCGTGATTACGGGGGTGGACTGGGAGGTGGATACCGTGGGATAGTATGTGGATTAAACGAGAAGAAAGGGCATTCAAAGAGAAGAAGGAGGAAGAGTAGGAAAGGAGAGAAGAGAGAGAGAAAGCGGCGACGAGGAGATGAGGAGGGGAAAGGGAAAGAAGAGAAGGAGCTTTCGCTAGTTTGCCCGTCGGTCCCTCAGCGGTATCATTAGATAGACACTTGAATGCCTAGGTAGTGTACCTTAGGGTAGTAGCTAGTAGAATACAAGCTGAATAAATGAGAGGAATAAACATTCTCGAGATTATTCAAAGTTAATATTAATGCAATTTACAGATATCTCGACTAGACTATACTGCTATCAGTATAAAACTATCAGTGGTAGTAGCACTAGTAATGAAGGAAGACCCTACGCAGGAGCTCCCGCATAACATCCCCAAGCTGCAACCAATCCAATCCAACCCTCTTCCCTTCTCCATCTATCTACTCCCCGCCGACACTGATATCTACATCTATAACACTCTTCCCTTCCTGCCATGATGTCTACTCACCACTGAAATATTCTAACTTGATTCCAGCTACCGATCAGACTGCCAATGACGTTCGATATGTGCTACCACATGGAGCCTGAGTATACTGTAGTATGTAATACTGATTCATGCTATCCTCCGAGTCCTCACACAGTGACGGTGCTGCCCTGCCACACTTTGTACTCGACACTCGACACTCGAGGCCGAGAGTCAGGGTATCTCGTGTCCCTTGCAAGCCGTTTCGAGAGGTCCGTGCAGGTCCTACTGATCCAATGCGCACGCGCGTGTGATGCGGAATCTTGACGCAGCTGATCAGCCGTCTGGTGATCACAACAGCCGAAGATGGGCACTACGGAGTCCATCCTGGGTCACCATATGTCATTTGTTTCTCAGAGTATGTACTACTACTATGTAATTAGAAATCTGACAAAACCCACTTGTTCTCCTCTTCTTTCTCTCTCTGCAGGGTGACATCGTGATCGGCATTCCGCCCCCCTCTATCCCCGGTATACCGTGGTAGATGCTCGGGGAGGCGCCGAAAGGCAGAGTGAAAGTAGAGTGCCCCTGGTTATATTCTTTTACTTTAAATTTTACTTTTACTTTTACTAATCTCTTGAGGTGGCTCAGGATCTTACTAGGACAGCACACTCATACCCTTTAAAGCAGAGAAGGGTGGCTGCTCTCCAATCAGTGGAAAGTATTGGCTGCAGAGACTGGTCGGCTAAAGAGGAACGAGGTCGAAGGAAAAAGTCCGAATAAGGCTGTTTCCCCGCAAAAATCGTGCCACCCAAAGAGCATCCAGAGCATCCAAAGCATCCAGAGTAGACTATCCTAGATGTATCTTAGGGTAGTCTAGAGTAGTTTAGTTTAGAGTAATTTATTGGTTCCAAGGTTGCTGATTGTTTAACTTGAATAATATTCTGTCTCTTTATTTTCTCTCTCTCTCCCTCTCTCTCTCTGTCTCTGTCTTTAGAGTACAGTACATTCACTACGAGGTTGTTTGGTTCAGCTAGTAACATCATAGCCAGTCGCCCCCCAAATCGCCCATTCTCTCCAATTCCCATTTCCGGCTCTCCCTCTCTTTCTCTCCCTTCCCTCTCCTCTCTCTCTTCTTCCTCTTTAACCCCTTGGCTTCGTGACTTGGCGACATCGATCGACCTTTTTTTTTCTCTTTTTTCTTTCGACTTTCTTACTTTGAACTTCTTTGTTGCATCACCTCAGACATCCTTTCCGACATGCATGAATAGAATCACCCTCCTCACCAATTCCTTTTTTACGCCCAGTCAGGTTTTCTCTGTCGCATTAACCTAAAGAAGGGTTCTATCAAACTGGAATCGTGTGAAAGGGATCTCTCATACCCCTCTTCCCCAGGTCATCCTTTCTCCATTCGCAATTGATCCCCTGCACGCCCGACCTGAGTCGCGTGGTCTGGAAGAAGGCCAGCGCCCCATGTCTGCCTCGATGATGGGAACCGCCACCGCCTCCACCTCCTTCTCCGATTCTTCTCCTCGCCCCGGCCGTCTGCGTCGTTTTAGCCAGCTGCGTGCCTACACCCAAAATCTCAATCTCTCTAGTGGGCATCGTTCTCGCAATAGTATCAGTAGCAGAGTATCTTGGTTGTCCCCCTCGTCTGGACCTGATTCCACAGTGACGCAGGTGGGGAACTCCACTGCTCCGTGCCCCGAATCTGACCAACCCGCCCTCTCTCGCTACACTTCTGCTCCCCCTTCGAGCTCCCACGGTCTTGGTATTGATCAGGTTTCTTCAACCGACTCCTCCCACTCGACCCCTCCAAACGACTCGCACGAGTCGCACGAGTCGTCGTCTCGAACAACCAATGTCATGGCGCGGCTGAGAAGTGCCTCTGCTGTCCAAGGTCGGCCTCCTCGAACCCTGGGCCGAACCGTTACTCCAGAGGCTCCAACTTCGTCACCAGAACCACCCGTAGCGGTAACCGATACGCCTGAGTTGGCCGACACGCCGCCTCTTGACACACAACCGGGAGACGAGACTCTGCCTAAACAGAAAGCCACCATTCGATTTTTCCCATACCAGGACTCCTTTCAGAGTTCTCGACCCTCGCTGCCTTTCGTCCCAATCGCTCGCACTCTTCCCTCGGAAAGTTGTGTCGTTCGAGTCGGTCGCTACTCAGAACGCGATGGTGTCCCAATTCCCAACCCCGCTGAGCCCTCGGATGCTCCTGTCGGCTTCAAGTCAAAGGTGGTCAGCCGAAAACACTGCGAATTCATGTTTATTAATGGCCAGTGGCATGTCAAAGACGTTGGAAGTTCCTCTGGGACATTTTTGAATCATATGCGCCTCAGCCAGCCTAATATGGTCTCTCGTTTGTATTCCATCAAGGACGGCGACATTATTCAACTTGGTATCGATTTTCGAGGAGGAGAGGAGATGATCTTTCGCTGTGTGAGAATTCGAATCGAATGTAATCGATCCTGGCAACAACAGCCGAATGAGTTCAAGTGCGCAAATCCCCTTCCGTCATTCTGTCGGTGACCTGTTCTCGTTTTGAGCAGCAGCTAATTTGTGTTATAGTAAAAATACCGAAAGCCTCATCAAAAACCTTGGTAAAGGTGATACCGCGGACTATGCTGGTTGCCGCGAATGTTCAATCTGTCTGGGCTCCGTCTTGAGACCGTATCAGTGCTTATTCATGGCCGCGTGTGCTCACGTGTGGCATTACAAGTGCATCAGTCGTCTTCTTCATTCCCCAGACTATCCTATGTTTCAATGCCCCAACTGCCGAGCTTTCACAGACTTGAGTGCTGAAGTTGATGATACAAATGATCACGAAGCAGAGGCTAAGAAGGCAGAATCCGCGTCGGCCAATGTGTCAGAGGAACCCCGCTCTGATACCCAAACACCGCCGGATGCGTCGGCTACAAATGGCGATGAGCAACAGCCAGCAGACCCGGAAAATGCCCGCCCCGAGGAAAGCGAGTTGGTCACCGATGTTGAGAATCTTCATCTACAGGAGGACCAGCCGCCTGTCGCGGACACAGAAAGTCGAGGCTCGGACTCGCCTGCTCCGGATAGTAGCGTTAACGATTTGGCCCGCAGTGCGACAATCAACATTCCTGGGTTTCAGCCAACACAGCCGCTTAATGTTCCGGCCGGTCGACCGTCACATCTGCGCGCGGATACCCCTGTTCGCTCAGAAACATCCGACGAAAACCCTTTGACGCCGAGAAATGACTCCGGTCCGCTGGCCTTTGACGGCCGTGCAGTGATGCAATAGCGAAATTCGCAAAAGCACCCTATAAATCACATATAAGGCAATATCGCATGCAGCGGCTACGCACCGCGAATCTTCACAATTTTGAATTCTATCTGAGGCCCTATCAGAAGCGTTGGTCACCATTGCACACCCTCAGGTCATCCTAATTGATCAACGCCATCTCATACTATTTTCCCCGTCACTATCGCGTGATGAACTGCGCGCATATATCATGGCAAATACCACACGACGATCTATTTCATATATACTGTCAGCCGCATTTTTTTCCTTTTCTGGATAGCGTTCACACTCTTGTCCAATTTCATTATCCTTGGAACCTTGGCGTTTCTTGAAGTTCTTACCTTGCATTTTCCTTCTTCTTCTTCTCTTTTGATATACCCATTTGAGCAGCCCGAGCTGTTGTTGGTGATTATTGGTGATATCTAGGCGAACTAGGAACCTTCTTTTCGGGCTTGGCTTTTGTCCCTGTCCTTTCAGCTGTCCATACTAGTACCCCTGGGTCTGGAGTTCTTTTGAGTAATCATATCCCGGGCTCTGGAATCTATACATGATATCTTCTTCATTTCTCCTTTCATTTCAGCATGAGACTACTAGTAGTATAATACTCTTGACAGTGTGCGTCTGCAACATTTACTCGGCATCGGCCTGGGCCAGCTTCTGGACATTCAATGTGCAATTTGAATATAAATGATTTCCTACGGGTAATTGAAGACGAGTATGATTTTCAAAGTGTTTCTACTCTATTGCTCGTTTTGTGTGCTTGCCATGGCTGATGCAGAGAGTACCACTGGAGAAATAGGACAGAAGCAACTTAACTCAGACATGATAACGATATTCGAAATAGTATCAGATGTCGACGATAATCTTATTTTCTATTGCATAAATCATGCGTCCAGCCGGCGAGCAACAGAGTGGCCCAGGTGATGTATGCCTATTTGGGCCGATGCCCTCTACCTAGCAAGCACCTTCTCTCGGTAGTCCCAACCTTCACTTTTCCAGGTAACCACTAACAGTGACCATCATCACCACCACCTGCACTTCCATATCAACACCAAAATCATGTTCTGGTCACCCATACCTCTAATCCTTTCAATTCTTTGGCCCCTCCTAGCATCTGCTGATTTAAATGTCCCAGCATTGAGGCCACACAATGGACTGGTACCAGGTCCCCATCCAGCACGAGACAAGAAACACAGCTAACATACTAATTCACAACAGCCAATGGTATCCAACTCGCCAACTTTCTACCGCGGAAGACAAGAGCAGGTACAATGGGGCATCTGCTTCGAGCTTCGCGACGATCTGTATCGAGCCCATCGAGCTATTTCTCAAATGGTGAGAATCCCAGCTAACGATATTCTTTTCTTAGATTCAATAATCTAGCGTCGATCGATATTCCATGCCCGATCAATGGAAACCCGAATACATGCACGATTTACGCGTATGTCACGTCCATCTCATTTCCATATCCATTTCAATTTCCATTCCCACCTCATCCACTCCACATCCGACTTCCTCACTCATTTACCTATTTAACTATCTACTATGTACCATCAACTAATTTCAACTAAAATAAAACAGAGACCAAACCTGCACACAAGAACTAATCGCCTTCGATCGTCCCCACACACACATGCACGCCATCGGAGACAAAACATGGCCCAAACCCCTCGGATCACTCGCCGCAAGCGTCCGCTGCGAAAAGGGACACACTACTAGTCAATACGACGACGAAGGACGTATCTGGAAGAAGAATCCGAGTTGGTATAGGCATTATCGGCAGTGTCCTGGGGATTTTTGTCGAGATGATCGGGATTGTGAGACTTCGCCGCGGACGCCGAGTTGTTTTTGTTCGAGGTGGGGGACTTGTGAGCTTACAATGTGGTGAGAGGGAGATAGATGCTGGGCTGGGTAACGTTATTCTGTTTTTGTTGGTTTTTTTTCTGAGCGGCGGTGATGATGGTTTGGGGGGTTAATTCCAAGTTTGAAGGGGGTAGGAGGACTCATGATATTTTGTTGAGTTTCGTGTTTCTAGCGGATTCTAGGGTAATGTTTAGTGATTTTGAGAGTGGATTTAGTTATCTATCTTGCTGGCTTTGACGTACTAGTATGAGAGAGAGTGCATTTATTAATCCCTTTTGCCCTTGTGATACAAGTTGAAGTGCATGTAAAACAAAACCACACTGAAGCAGCTCCAATATTATCGTGTCCACGCAGCATCTACTAACCTTGATGTCCATCAGCTTGTCGAATGGTTCATGTATTTGCAAGATATCACTTTAATTTGTGCATCAAGTACTAATCGAAATAACCAACTCAGGCTTGAATGAGGACCATTAATCTGCAACTGAAGGTCCTCATAAACACCATGATGTCCATCAAGCGATCAACATCCCGTGTTCCTTTCCTCAAGCAACAGTAGCTAACCGACTACAAACCGGAACATTCTCCTCCCTTCCAGGCTCAGGGAACCCAGAAACCTCAACACCCTCCCTAAAAAGCAAACAATGCGTCGAGCCACCAAAATGAAACATCCCAATTTCCTGTCCCTTCTCAACACGCTGACCCTCCGAGACCGTAATATCACAAGTCGACACCTCAGCCATGCCGACCCCAATAAACGCCATAAGCCCAATAGCAGGTTCATCCGCCTCAATGAATATCAACGCACGCGTAGCAGTCGCGGTAATATACGCCTGCGAAATCACTTGCCCTTCTAAATCGATATCCCGAGACTTCGAACCTGAAACAAGCGGGTTCCCGACACCTTCAAATAGTGGTTCGGAATAATATGTCCCGTCAACGACGTATGCCTTCACAATTTTTCCGGACACGGGAGCGTGCCAGCGATGATAACTCAATGCACTCAGAAATGCCTGGTAAATAGTACCCCCGATGAAGCTTTCAGCAAGTGAATCATGACCCAGCATGTCGAGGACGGAATATGGCTGAGATTTGATCCAGAACTGGTCGCGGGCTTTGACGTTATGGGCTATTCTGTATGGTTTTGATTCACACGCGTTAGCGATTACGGATGGGTTTTCGGGTTCAGCGATCGGTCTCATTCCGTCGTGCCATGTTCGCGTGAAAAAGTCGTCCCAGGATTTAAATCCGTAGTTGGGTGCTGAGGGGTCACATTTGAACATGTGGTGGAAGTCGAGATTTGCGGATGTTGAAGCTGTGGGGCCGATCTTCGCGGCGGCTGTGAGGTCTCGATGGCCTGTTTCGCCGAACCAGCCCAGTGAGGACGTATTTAGGACATCGGCTGAAGCGGGTGAGCGGAGGAAATCGCCCCAGGCGTTTAAGATTTTCTTGAGCATTGCGTTTATTTCTGGGTCCAGGAATGCTGCGTAGCCGCTGGGTGTACCCATTGGCCAATCCAGGAGGGCGTTTATGGGTAGACCGACTAGACCGACGCGGTGGGCTTTGTCGGTCCAGGTTGGGGCTGTTGTGAGGAGGTGGTTGAGGATGCGGAGGAAGTGGTGATAGTCGCGGATTTCGGGGTGGCCGGTTGGGTCTTTCTGGTATGGGTTTTTGTGGGGGACTTCTTGGAACATGCCTTGGATGAGCATGTAGATTCGGGTGTTGGTTTCGATGAGGTTTTTGAATTCTTGGAGGACTGGGTGTAGAGTGTTGTCTTTGCTTTCGGCGTGTTTGATTGTTTCGCCTAGCCATTCGCGGTGGGCGTTGTGGTCTGGATGCATCCATCCTCCGATTCTAGGTTCATTTCAAGTTAGTATGGTACTGAGTATAGTGCTGGTATTGTAGGAATTCTTTTTTTATTTGACGACCTGCGAGATACTAGTGGTATGTAGTACTTACTGGTGGAGGTTATGGGACATTTCCTTCTTGGTCGACATGATGTTGATGTAAATCTTGTGCGGTATAACTTGGTTCTTTCGGATTGAATGTTGTCTAGAAATTGGAAATGGAGGCCACTGGGTGCTATTTCTTGATCTTTTATATTCAATGATGGGAATGGCATGATCCTCGTTACTTGTACTACAGTAGTTCTAGCTGAAAGCTTGGCAGTTGATTTAGGGCTGTGCCAAGGATACCCCGGAATAGTTCACATGACGTCATCATGAATCAGATTTATGTCGTTGAGTTCAAGTTTATCTTGGGGTCAAACAGCAACCACATCTAACACAAGAGCAACCGTGACAGTAAAACGAAAGTGAAAAGAAAAAGAAAGATGGACCGCGAGGGACTCGATCTGTAGGCCTTGCCAAAAAATCAAAATCCCAAAAAATAACAAGGTTGCTCAAGGTGCAACAGTGACAGGGTGCCTCTTTACCTTCAGCCTGTGGCCGGCACGTGGCCGGCAACTTTGGGAAGCCATCTGGCGGATCTGTCAGCCAGGCTCAAACTGACAGTGTGCACTGTCAGTGGATACTCTACAGATATGGCGATGGCTGTTTCCCCAGCTTTGTGAATGATCAACCTCCAGAGTTTCTACTAGAGACTCACGCTGCAAAAAATGGAAAATTTACACTATAGTACCTCTGTCCAAATGAAAGCTCCAAGTCGGAAGGGTCATTCGTCTTCAAGTTGGACTAGGCAGAGACCTCGAGGGTCAACTAGATTATCTCAGAACTGGAGAAATCCCCCCCCCCCCTTTTTTTCATTGAAGGGTGTAATGATTGAATGGTGGGTTTAA
>AOTG01000456.1:0-57086 GCA_000347475.1 Penicillium paxilli ATCC 26601
ACATCGTCTAGACCGTGACAGTACTAGTAGGTACACGGTATACGAGTACGAGTATGATTATATTAATGCATGATGTATTCCATTGCTCACAATTTATAGCATAGGAAGTATTTATATAGTTATTATAATATTTATCAGCAGTATTAGTACTCCGTACTAATACTAATTTTGACTGCTGATGCTTATGCTGAGACTAGTGAATAACGTGACCATACGGGGCAGTTGAAATGAAAGGTGGCTTCAGGGATGCAGAAGATAAATTAAACCGGGGTCGGGGTTCGTGTCAGATTTGAGCCGATTAGTACCTAGTAAGGGCCGAGTCGGAGGCCGATCTGCATCTCCTTATGGTGCCTGGGTGCCCTACAGTAGCCCTATGGGGTAACACGAGAGTGGTGATGAAGAGTCAATTGAACTTGAAATTATAGATGTATCTGTGAGTATTAGTGTACTACTATTACTGTTAATAGAAGTAGTCAAATCGAATAGTATTGAACAGCTACAGTGTATAATGAGTATTTTCATTATCACTACGGAGTATCCTACTTCGTACCCAATATTGCGTAGATATCAAGATACATAGTACAAGGCCAAAGAACACATTGCAATGTTCCTTTAGTGGGGCATGGGGCACTGCCAAGAAGGCTCGAGGCAAGATCGGCTCCCACCCATTTCCGACAGGGTCGAGTGTACGGAGTCACTTGGTACAGAAGACTGCGAATGGAGAGAGTATATTACTGTAATTGTGGAATTTGTAGTGGACTTGGGTAGAATTGGTGGGACACTCGCTGGTGGAACCGCCCAACAAACATATTGGCAGTGCTGGAAGGGGTAGGCGGTGACTCCCGGTAGTTGAGGTTGAGGGTGGGAACATTCGAACATTCAAAGGCATTTCCCATTTTGTTGGTCTTGCTTCTTCTCTTTTCTCTTCCCTTTCTCCCCCCGGGATTCTCCATCTTTTCTCTTTTCCTCGTTCTTCAATTCTCCTCAATTCCCAATTCCATTCCATTCAATTCAATTCGGGTTTTGGTGGTTCCCGTGAGTGCAACCCTTTTCCTTGTTCAACTTCCCTATATATCCGTTTGCGACCAATCTCCATCTACTACATACTCTTTTCTCTCACCAATCCCCACCCGCGCTTAACCCAGAAGGAAAAAAAAAATACCAAGACCAAGAACGCCGGATCTCCGATCGCTGACTACGGAGCTCATTTTATACAGGCAAATCCTCTCATCGATACCTCCCCTTTTTTTTCCTCTCTCCGAATTTCACCTCGTCGCCCGCGATTTCTCTCTCCCCTTCCCATTTCTCCTTCCCCCCCCACCATCCGGGCCTATTTCGCCACTTTTATCCTCCATTGTACATTACCTTCTCCAGCAGCGCTGTTTAATTTCTTTCCGAGAACTGGCCCTGCTTCGACTCTGCATGGGAGCTGAATTCGCCTGATTACCGCATTTGCATCTCTCCCCCACCTTTTCTCTCTCTTCCTCTTCTCAAATCTCACATATCTTTTACCACCATGGGTGTTGTTTCGAACGGCAATGCTCCGGCCAATGGCCACGCTAGCTCCAATGCGGCCAAATTCGACCTTCCTTCACATTTCATCGGTGGCAACCGCTTGGATCAAGCGCCCCCAAGCAGCGTGAAGGATTTCGTTGCTGATCATGGCGGTCACTCCGTTATTAGCTCGGTAAGTTGGTTCCAAAACAACAAGAGATGGGAGAAGGGAAAACACAACAAAACAAATGAAACAGCTTGGAATTGCTGGGAATTGCTGGAAGTACTAAATGCTAACTTTGAAAAGGTGCTCATCGCCAACAACGGTATCGCGGCCGTCAAGGAGATCCGTTCCGTACGGAAATGGGCCTACGAGACCTTTGGCAACGAGCGTGCCATCCAATTCACCGTCATGGCCACCCCCGAGGATCTGCACGCCAATGCTGACTACATTCGCATGGCCGACCAATACGTCGAAGTGCCCGGTGGAACCAATAATAATAATTATGCCAACGTCGAGCTGATCGTCGATGTTGCGGAGCGTATGGATGTCCATGCCGTGTGGGCCGGTTGGGGTCACGCCTCCGAAAACCCTCGGTTACCCGAGTCTCTGGCTGCCTCGCCCAAGAAGATCATCTTTATCGGTCCCCCCGCTTCCGCCATGCGCTCGCTGGGTGACAAGATTTCCTCCACTATTGTTGCCCAGCACGCGGGTGTTCCCTGTATCCCCTGGTCTGGTACCGGTGTCGAGGACGTGGAGGTCGACGACAACGGAATTGTGACCGTTCAGGATGAAACCTATAACAAGGGTTGTACCTTCTCCCCCGAGGAGGGTCTGGAGAAGGCCAAGCAGATCGGTTTCCCCGTCATGGTCAAGGCCTCCGAAGGTGGTGGTGGTAAGGGTATCCGTAAGGTCGAGAAGGAAGAGGACTTCATTTCCCTCTACAACGCGGCCGCCAACGAGATTCCCGGATCCCCCATCTTCATCATGAAGCTGGCTGGAAATGCCCGCCATCTGGAGGTTCAATTGCTGGCTGATCAGTACGGTAACAACATTTCCCTCTTCGGTCGTGATTGTTCCGTGCAGCGTCGTCACCAGAAGATTATTGAGGAGGCTCCCGTTACCATCGCCAAGCAGCCCACTTTCCAGGCCATGGAGAAGGCCGCCGTTAGCCTGGGTCGTCTGGTCGGTTACGTCTCTGCTGGTACCGTCGAGTACCTGTACTCTCACGCCGATGACAAGTTCTACTTCCTCGAGTTGAACCCCCGTCTGCAGGTCGAGCATCCTACCACCGAGATGGTCTCCGGTGTCAACTTGCCCGCTGCTCAGCTCCAGATTGCCATGGGTATTCCTCTGCACCAGATCCGTGACATTCGTCTGCTCTATGGTGTCGATCCCAACACTTCCTCCGAGATCGACTTCGACTTCTCCAAGGAGGAGAGCTTCCAGACCCAGCGTCGTCCCCAGCCCAAGGGCCACACCACTGCCTGCCGTATCACCTCCGAGGATCCCGGTGAGGGCTTCAAGCCTTCCAGCGGTACCATGCACGAGCTGAACTTCCGTTCCTCCTCCAACGTGTGGGGTTACTTCTCCGTCGGTACTGCCGGTGGTATTCACAGCTTCTCCGACAGTCAATTCGGTCACATTTTCGCCTACGGTGAGAACCGTTCTGCGTCCCGGAAGCACATGGTTGTTGCTCTTAAGGAATTGAGCATTCGTGGTGATTTCCGTACCACCGTCGAATATCTGATTAAGCTGCTCGAGACCCCCGCTTTCGAGGACAACACCATTACCACCGGATGGTTGGACCAGCTGATCTCCAACAAGCTGACTGCCGAGCGTCCCGACCCCATTGTCGCTACTATTTGCGGTGCTGTCACCAAGGCTCACCTCGCCAGCGAGGCTGGTGCCGAGGAGTACCGCAAGGGTCTGGAGAAGGGTCAGGTCCCCGCTAAGGATGTCCTGAAGACTGTCTTCCCCGTTGACTTCATCTACGAGGGTTACCGTTACAAGTTCACCGCCACTCGCGCTGGCCTGGACAGCTACCACCTGTTCATCAACGGTTCCAAGTGCTCCGTTGGTGTTCGTGCTCTGGCTGACGGTGGTCTGCTGGTTCTGCTGAACGGTCGCAGCCACAACGTTTACTGGAAGGAGGAGCCTGCTGCCACTCGTCTGAGTGTCGACGGCAAGACCTGTCTCCTGGAGCAGGAGAACGACCCCACTCAGCTGCGTTCTCCTTCCCCCGGTAAGCTGGTCAAGTTCACCCTTGAGAACGGCGAGCACGTCCGTGCTGGTCAGGCCTACGCCGAGGTTGAGGTCATGAAGATGTACATGCCTCTGATCGCCCAGGAGGATGGTATTGTGCAGCTCATCAAGCAGCCCGGTGCTACCCTCGAGGCTGGTGACATCCTCGGTATCCTGGCTCTGGATGACCCCTCTCGCGTCAAGCACGCTCACCCCTTCACCGGTCAGCTTCCTGAGATGGGTGCCCCCGTTGTTGTTGGTAACAAGCCTCCTCAGCGCTTTGCCCTGCTCTACACCATCCTGGAGAACATTCTCCGCGGTTTCGATAACCAGGTCATCATGGGTGCTACCCTGAAGGAGCTCGTTGAGGTTCTCCGCAACCCCGACCTCCCCTACGGAGAGTGGAATGCCCAGTCTTCTGCTCTGCACTCGCGTATGCCCCAGAAGCTTGATGCTCAGCTCCAGGCTGCGGTTGACAAGGCCAAGGCCCGCAAGGCCGAGTTCCCCGCCAAGCAGCTCCAGAAGACCATTGTCAAGTTCATCGAGGAGAACGTCAACCCCGGTGATGCCGAGATTCTCAAGACTACCCTCTCGCCCCTTATCCAGGTCATCAACAAGTACCTGGATGGCCTGAAGGCTAACGAGTACAATGTCTTCATCGGTCTGCTTGAGCAGTACCATGCTGTTGAGACGCTGTTCTCTACTGGCACCAAGCGTGATGAGGATGTTATCCTGAAGCTCCGTGAGGAGAACAAGGAGGATATCCCCAGCGTTGTCTACACTGTTCTCTCCCACAGCCGCATTGGCTCCAAGAACAACCTTGTCCTCGCTATCCTGGATATGTACCGCCCCAACCAGCCCGAGAACGGCAATGTTGGCAAGTTCTTCAAGCCCATCCTGAAGAAGCTGACCGACATTGAGGCTCGTGCTGCTGCCAAGGTTACCCTCAAGGCCCGTGAGGTTCTCATCCAGTGTGCCATGCCTTCTCTGGAGGAGCGTCTGTCCCAGATGGAGCACATTCTCCGCTCCTCTGTTGTTGAGTCTCGCTACGGTGAAACCGGCTGGGAGCACCGTGAGCCTGACTTCGGTGCCCTGAAGGAGGTTGTTGACTCCAAGTTCACCGTTTTCGATGTTCTCCCCCGCTTCTTCATCCACCAGGACCCCTGGGTCACTCTGGCTGCTCTCGAGGTCTACGTTCGCCGTGCTTACCGTGCTTACACCCTCAAGAGCATCGACTACAGTGCTTCCGGCGAGCCTCCCTTCCTGTCTTGGGACTTCACCCTGGGCAAGCTCGGCCAGCCTGAGTTCGGCTCTGTCTCCTCCACCCAGCCCTCTGCTCCCGGTACCCCCACCACCGAGATCAACCCCTTCAAGCGCATCAACTCGATCAGTGACATGTCCTACATGGTCAACGACCCCTCAACTGATCCCGTTCGTAAGGGTGTTATCATCCCCGTCCAGTATCTGGAGGATGCTGAGGAGTTCCTGCCCAAGGCTCTGGAGGCCTTCCCCAAGGTCGGTGCCGCCAAGCGCCCCGAGCAAGGTCTGATTGCCAACCTGGAGGGCAAGCGTCGTCCTGTCGTCCAGACCCAGAACGACAACGAGCTCACCGGTGTTCTGAACATCGCCATCCGCGACGTTGAGAACCTCGAGGACTCTCAGCTCGTTGGCCAGATGCAGAAGCTGCTCGATGACTGCAAGGAGGAGCTGCTTTCCCGCCGCATCCGCCGTGTCACTTTCATCTGTGGTCGTGAGGGTGTCTACCCCGGTTACTTCACTTTCCGTGGCCCCGCCTACGAGGAGGATCTGTCCATCCGCCACAGTGAGCCTGCTCTGGCCTTCCAGCTTGAGTTGGGTCGTCTGTCCAAGTTCAACATCAAGCCCGTCTTCACTGAGAACCGTAACATCCACGTCTACGAGGCTATTGGAAAGGGTCCTGAGAACGACAAGGCTGTTGACAAGCGCTACTTCATCCGTGCTGTTGTCCGCCCTGGTCGCCTTCGTGATGACATCCCTACCGCCGAGTACCTGATTTCGGAGGCTGATCGCCTGATGAACGATATCCTGGATGCTCTTGAGATCATTGGTAACAACAACTCTGATCTGAACCACATCTTCATCAACTTCTCCCCTGTCTTCAACCTCGAGCCCACCGATGTTGAGCAGGCTCTTGCTGGCTTCCTGGACCGCTTCGGTCGTCGCCTCTGGCGTCTCCGTGTCACCGGTGCTGAGATCCGCATCCTCTGCACTGACCCGGCCACCGGCATGCCCTACCCTCTGCGTGTCATCATCAGCAACACTTACGGATTCATCATCCAGGTTGAGCTGTACATTGAGCGCAAGTCCGAGAAGGGCGAGTGGATCTTCCAGAGCATTGGTGGTACCACTAAGCTTGGCTCCATGCACATGCGTGCTGTCTCTACTCCTTACCCTACTAAGGAGTGGCTGCAGCCCAAGCGTTACAAGGCTCACCTGATGGGAACTCAGTACGTCTATGATTTCCCCGAGCTGTTCCGCCAGGCCTTCCAGAACAGCTGGACTCGCGCTGTTGAGAAGATCCCCTCCCTGGCCAGCCAGCGTCCCCCTGTTGGCGAGTGCATCGACTACAGCGAGCTTGTCCTCGATGACACCGACAACCTGGTTGAGGTCTCCCGCGAGCCCGGTACCAACACCCACGGTATGGTCGGTTGGATCGTCACTGCTCGTACTCCTGAGTACCCCCGTGGTCGTCGCTTCATCATCGTTTCCAACGATATCACCTTCCAGATCGGTTCCTTCGGTCCCCAGGAAGACAAGTTCTTCCACAAGTGTACCGAGCTGGCCCGCAAGCTTGGCATTCCTCGCATCTACCTGTCTGCCAACTCCGGTGCCCGTATCGGTATGGCCGATGAGCTGATTCCTTACTTCTCCGTTGCCTGGAACGATCCCGCCAAGCCCCAGGCTGGCTTCAAGTACCTTTACCTCACCCCCGAGGTCAAGAAGCGCTTCGATGCTACCAAGAAGAAGGAGGTCATCACTGAGCTCATCCACGATGAGGGTGAGGAGCGCCACAAGATCACCACTGTCATTGGTGCCAAGGACGGTCTTGGTGTTGAGTGTCTGAAGGGCTCCGGTCTCATTGCCGGTGCCACCTCCAAGGCTTATGAGGACATCTTCACCATCACCCTGGTCACTTGCCGTTCCGTCGGTATTGGTGCCTACCTGGTCCGTCTCGGCCAGCGTGCTATCCAGGTTGAGGGCCAGCCCATCATCCTGACTGGTGCTCCCGCCATCAACAAGCTGCTGGGTCGTGAGGTCTACACCTCCAACTTGCAGCTGGGTGGAACTCAGATCATGTACAACAACGGTGTTTCCCACATGACTGCCAATGATGACTTCGAGGGTGTGCAGAAGATCGTCGAGTGGATGGGCTTCGTTCCCGACAAGAAGGGTGCTCCTATTCCCATCCGTCCCTGGTCTGATGACTGGGACCGTGATGTCGCCTACTACCCGCCCAACAAGCAGACCTACGACCCCCGCTGGTTGATTGCTGGTAAGCAGGAGGAGGAGGGCTTCTTGCCCGGTCTCTTCGATAAGGACTCCTTCGAGGAGGCTCTCGGTGGCTGGGCCAAGACCGTCGTCGTTGGTCGTGCTCGCCTTGGTGGTATCCCCATGGGTGTCATCGCTGTCGAGACTCGCTCTGTCGAGAACGTCACCCCTGCCGACCCTGCCAACCCTGACTCCATGGAGATGATCTCCCAGGAGGCCGGTGGTGTCTGGTACCCCAACTCCGCCTACAAGACCGCCCAGGCCCTGCGCGACTTCAACAACGGTGAACAGCTCCCCGTCATGATCCTCGCCAACTGGCGTGGTTTCTCCGGTGGTCAGCGCGACATGTACAACGAGGTCCTCAAGTACGGTTCTTACATCGTCGACGCCCTCGTCAAGTACGAGCAGCCCATCTTCGTCTACATTCCTCCCTTCGGTGAACTCCGTGGTGGATCCTGGGTCGTCATCGACCCAACAATCAACCCGGACCAGATGGAGATGTACGCCGACGAGGAAGCCCGCGGTGGTGTCCTCGAGCCCGAGGGTATCGTCAACATCAAGTACCGCCGCGACAAGCAGCTCGACACCATGGCCCGCCTGGACCCCGCCTACGGCGAGCTGCGCCGCTCCCTGGCCGACACCACTCTGAGCAAGGAACAACTCAGCGAAATCAAGACCAAGATGGCCGAGCGCGAAGAACAACTCCTCCCCGTCTACCTCCAAATCGCCCTTCAGTTCGCCGACCTCCACGACCGCGCCGGCCGCATGGAAGCAAAGAACACCATCCGCAAGCCCCTCCGCTGGCAAAACGCCCGTCGCTTCTTCTACTGGCGTCTGCGCCGCCGTCTGAGCGAGGAGCAGATCATCAAGCGCATGGTCGCCGCTACCGCTGCCGCTGGCTCTGGCGCTGCCGTTTCCGCTGATGTTGCTACCGCTGAGTCCCGCGCTACTCACCTCCGCACCTTGCATGCTTGGACTGGTATGCTGGATGATGAGCTTCAGCACGATGACCGTAAGGTCGCTATGTGGTTTGAGGAGAATAAGAAGGCTGTTCAGGCTAAGGTTGAGTCGCTCCGTACTGAGGGCGTTGCTTCTGAGGTTGCTCAGCTTCTTATTGGTAATAAGGAGGGTGGTCTGCGTGGTGTTCAGCAGGTTCTTTCTATGCTTCCTGTTGAGGAGCGTGAGTCTGTGCTGAAGTATCTTGCTTCTTCTTAAGCTGGTGCGGTGCCTAGCTTAAGCTCAAGCTCAAGCTCAGTAACTTGATTGAACTTGCTTGAAAATTTTTGGAAGTTGATGTTGGTGATCGTTGGAGATGGTTTTTTTTTTTTTTTCAAAATTAGAGTGCAAAGAAGACGGTGGCTCTTTTATGACTTAATGTGTCTACTTTTTGTTGTTTTTTTTTTTTTTTTTTCTTTTCTTTTTGTTTAAACCTTTACACATTATGGTTATGTTTATGTTTGTGCTTGTGCTTGATTTCAAGTTGCATTGGTGTTCTTGATGATATATGAGATAGTTCGAAGTAGTCAAACACGATAATTGGCTTTATTACTTTAATTTGGTCCCCTACCCGTATTTATTTAGTACTAGTTTGTTAGTGTAATTTGCAGAACTTGAATTCATCTTGAATATCCCCGACTTGAACTCCTGGCAAGAATTCTGATGTCCCGAGATTTGAAATCGAATCACGCACGTACCACAGCAGCCTCCAGGGCTCAGGTGGAAATTTCACGGTATCAGCCCTGGCGAAGCAGAGGTTCACATTGCAGCCTGTTATTGCTACCTAGTAGTAGTAGTAGTAGTAGTAGGTAAGTAAGAGATTAAGAGGGACTTAGTAGTACATAGTATGTAGTAGTTGGCACATTCAGGGATAATTGATAAGTTCAAGTTTAAGTTCCGAGTCCTGCCAGTGGCAGTCCGGAAAAGTTCACTAGTAGGATCAGAAACGAAATTCAAATCGAGCTGATACTACTGTCAAAAAGGACTCGGACGCCTGATTACCTAGGTATTTAGTAGGACATTCCCAAATACGATGCAATATCGCGTACTCGCCATTTTGCTATCTGATCGGTTGAAACGGGGTCATCAAACGGTCCTAGCGATTTTCCTGGTTGATCCGTATCGTCGTGCTATTTCTTCGGCGAATGCAGGTGTAGTCTAGTGCTAGTATAGTATAGTACCGGCCGCAGCGGGAGGATTGGTTTCCTGATGATCGACCGGGGGGGATCGCCGTTTGGTTCAAGTTGAGGGGTTGATGTCGATTGATCAGGCGAGGGATTCGAGGTTGGAACTTATGGTTGAGCGGAGTTTGAGGTCTGTGGAGAGAAATTGGACGTATCCATGGATAAGATGGGGGATTTTTATTTTTCGTGAGAATTATATGAATCTAGTACTACTTAGTATGGATTGGGGCTGTGTGAAGGGTTTATTGCTTTGGTTGATCATCAGGGGTTGCGTCGTGTACGTATAGATCAGGTTGGGCTAAGGGTTTTGACTAGCGAGCTCTGGAGAGTAATTTCTCTATTCATTTGGATGTTATTGATGTTAATTATTTACAAGGTTTCAGGGGCCTTGTAGGGATATTTGATTTTACTGTTCTACTATGACACTACTGATCAAATTCGACAAGGCATCCCTTGATCGCCGTTGATCGTGTGGATCAGCATGCTAGCACTGGCAGTTTGAAGGGCACGCTAGAGATAATCATTTGTAGATCATATAATTCAATCTGTGATAGCCAGGTATGATAGATGACACAGCTCAAAGCACGACATTCAAGTTATTGATTTTGCGATATCCGAGCACGAAAAATTTCAAATCTAAATCATGGGCACTCCTGTGGACATAAGCTGTATAAGCTTCAGCCATCGGCTGAAAATTTCAAGTTCGAGCGTTGTACAGCTTCGGAGACATTACGCGTCTGCTGCAGAAGTGACAAGCATCGCAAAGTGTGCTGTCTAGATCAAGACAATTATGATCTTGACCACTCATTCTCCGTGATTCAAAGCGTTGTTGGCGTCGAGGTGGAGTCCATGCGCGGCAACATGTGTACAAATGGCATTGGGAATTGTCTTCCGATGCCTACTTTGAGTCGCAGGGAAGCTTGAAAGCGATGTTTCTCCGATGATGGCATGACACTGAGTCGAAATAAGATGATAGATCGCGACTAATTGGTTCACATTCCGTCGCGACTTTATTGCCCCTTTCTCGGCCCGACACATGTAGTACTTCAAAGGAAACTCGTTTGCAGCCAGAATAGGTCGAGATGTCGGCAAATGAGATCGTGTGGACATCGTCCACACGGCAAGAATGTAGAGATATCCGATATAGGTCACGGTAGAGGTCGTTGTGGTGGTATAAATATGGTGCGTCGTTGATCGATTGTCATCGCCAACAGTAAGACTGTATAATGGAAGTGGAGTAACGGAGTAGTAGTATTAAACCAGTCTTGCTGTTCTCTCAATGCAGAGGGCAACAGGTGACGACAATGGCTTATTTCCAGCGCGTATTGACTCGATTAAAGGGATCAAAGTACCACGTTTTGTCATGCGTCGCTTCACCATTCTGCCGACGTCTCAGTTCTCTCTCGCGATCACGGACTCGCTTCGAGTAACTGCGTTTCTTAGACTTGTTCCGTCGAAAGGCGAGCCAATCGAGAGGTCGTGTGTACCAGGCGCACATTTCGTAGGGGGGGTTGCTCGAATATCACGCTTCTGTCTTCTTTCACTCCCTAAGGGCAAGGCAATTTCTGGGCCTGTCAAAGGCGCGGAAAAATCCGTTTCTCATTTGAAGGTGTCAGCAGAGTAGTAGGCCTGAGCATTCGCTTTATAAGACCCCGAAGGGTTCTGCTTAGGCGCCCTGGGACCCACTCTTACGCCCCGCGATGTTGTGGTTGGCTGGCGTGGCTGATTGTGTGTCCGAGTCGGGCTATACGAGGGCTGTACTTCCAAGGTTGGTTGGTGCTTTGGCCTGTTCCTGTTAATTGATGTGGGCCGGATTCCGGAAGGTCATCAGGTGAATCAAAGTGAGTCGGCATGAGTCGGCACATTATGCCAGACTGTGTACACTGTATGGGGCAGTCCTACGTAAACGAGGAACTGAATGGTTGAAGAAACCGGAAAAGAAAACCGGAGAAATTTGATGCTTATTATTGTCTTCTGTCCTGCTCACCTTCCGCCATCCGCCATCCATCATCTCCTAGAATGTTCAAGTCTCTGCAACGCCAAGCCCTTGAAAGACTATATCATTGCAACGATTCAAAACTTCCAAAACTTCCTGTTTTCCATGCCATGAATCATTATACGCTGAGCTGAGAGTCAATTTTCCTTTCCATGTGTCCAAGAACACCCCGAGCCCTGTTCCTAGTTCTTCGCCAGTAACCCAAGGGTTGTCGACATTGAAATCACCGTAATTATGGCGAAGAACCTTGTCCAGAACGCCCATACTGGAGATAGACGCTGAAGGGTTCTCATTCCTTGCTGGAACTGGAGGAGCGTCAGGTCCAGGATAGGGGGAGATGGACATCGCCCAAAAGGCTGGGATGAGCTTGATAAAATCTTCATTGTCGCGGATTCCCAGATAGTAGTCACGGATATGCTGAGCGATGGGGAGAAATCCTTTCCCCTTCTCAGCTGAAGTAGCTTCGGAGCCCCCAGCTGCCGGGACGGTTAGGTCAACAGTTAAGCATCGACCAGAGACAGAGTGATAAACCGACGCAGGATGAGCAGTGGTACTGTAGGGTGGTTTGCAGTGATGGCGTTCATTGACTAAGCAGTAGTTGATGTATCGCACCATTCTCTCGCTTTCTCTGCGATCCTGGAGGTCTCCGACTGCCAGCGCAATTGCAGCATGGTATGCATGCGTAATGCTGAGCCCGAGACTCCGACATTTCTCCAACAGTCTCGCGGTTACATGCTCAGGTAAAGTGATTGCAACCCGCTGGTGTTTTCCGGGAAGAGCGTTTTCTTTCTGGAATGGCGGACTTGCCACCTCAATGCCTTCCCTCAAGGAAGAATTGTGTTTGAGGATTTCGCTCATTTCCTCCTTATGCTTCGGGGAGAGAGCAGCCGGGATATCGGCCGCTACTCTGAGGGGCGGGCTAAGTCTAAGAACTTCGTCACCAAATCGAGGTAATTCGTAGTCGGTCTTCTCGTATGCTTCGGCAACAAGGGAGAAAAGATTGTTGAAGAGGAGTAAAGTTCCCATGCCGTCAATAATGTCGTGATGCGAGCGGAGGACAAGATCGGCGCGGAAAATATTATCATTCGAGGCTGGGGATTTGACGAGGAATAGCGTCGGCAGATCAGGAACTGGCGGATCGGAGTTGCACCAGTCAAGCCCTGACATTCTCTCTGGCACGATGCAGAATGTATCGTCTAGCCATTGACTCTGGGATGCGTCGTCGGGGATAGTCTCGTAGATTTTCTTGTACTTCTGCTGGACTGGGTCATATTGGACCCTAGACGCGATAGTTGGGTGGTCATATCGAAGTCGAACCCAGGCATTTCTCAGAGCCCTCTCGACTCCTTTCTCTGCTTCTATGGAGGATATGCCTGCTTGTACAGGAACGGAAAATGAGATAAACCCGGTCATGGCAAAGAAGACTCTCCCTGTTCCTTCATAGGCCTTTGCCAGGGAAGCGTAGAATTCCTCTACCTCATCGATATCTCGTTCCCATCGCCCAGAGTTTGCCAGTTTCCATTGAAAGAGGTCTGTCGAGTTTGTCATTGTGATAGGTACCCTTCAGGCAGGGGTGAGGTGACCAGATCTGATACTAGTACGAGTAATCAGGGATTATGAATTTTTTGGAGCAAACCGAGCGGATTTGCAGCCTTTTCAACATCGTCCGCACAGTCCAGCAAATAGACGACAACTGGGGTAAGGAGCATCGGCCCGGTCTCCGCGAGAATGACCCGCATATTGTTTAGATCAAGTCTGCGGGGTGGAATGACCTGCCGGATGGAGTTAAAAGGGCAGCACTCGACTCGACCATTCCCCTCCCCCCGCGCGTGCTGGGAATTTACCCGAGGTTCAGCCGACAATGTTGATGTTACGCTGAGCTCCGTCCACACGTGGAGAGTGGACTCGCCAAATTGGACACTAAACAATACAAAGAGGTATCAGAAATCTGATCGGAGCCTTGTGATGATGACCGGGGAGCAATGCTGCGCTGGTAAGGTAGCAAGCCCTCGGGGTTGTATCAAAGACAAATCGACATAAATATCTGGGCGCCACATATTGAGACCCGAGTACTACTATTAGTCGTAGTAAAGTGATGTAAGGTTGAATATTTCGTCAAGCCTAAATTGTTCCGTACTGCGCAATAACTAGAATATTTAACACTGATTGCATTCAGACACAACTGTAGCTTCGCGATTTCAGACTTGGAGAAGGTTATTAAAAGAGTCTGGCCTTGGGGTATGAAAAGCTGCTCACAGAATGATTTGCAGCTATGTGTCATTATACTTTTGCTTCATTCTCACATCTGTTTTGGGGACTGCTTCAGATCCAGGTATTGGATCGTGTCGACGGAGGAGATGCCAGCATGTTCGTGAAGTACACCCTGGAAGGTCTCCAGCTGCTAGAGGACCTTCAAGTTCTTCAATTTGGAGATGAGCAACGTCAGCTTCAAGTTGGCACTGATGCGACGTACATAGTATCGGTATGGCCTGCAGATAGATGGGAAGTGACAGGAAGGTGAAATTGAAAGAACTTGAGGTTAAAGCCCTGGAGGTGAGGTGAAGATCTCCTGAGGCAATATCAGGCAGCCACGAAAATACATCGAGCAAGTACGATCGTGCGCCTGCCAAAACCGGGGTTTGATATCGTAAGCAAGCCCTAACTTGAAGATTGAAATGGAGTGATACTCTTTCATATTTCAAGTTGATGGACGATTTTTCAAGTTATTTTAATAACAGTTGGAATTGAAATCTAATGAACAATAAAATTTTATAGTCTATGTAGGTTTTCGAACGAGGTAACGAGTCGAAAAAATCAAAAATAATACAAAAAATGAGTGAACGTAGAAGTATGTGCTGCTGTGCAGCCCGAGAAACTTGAAGAAGACCTGCTTCCCATTCACATGGTGATGAGCCATTTCCAGTGGTATCCTAGACAGGCCCAACGGGCAACGAGAAGAGTAACGAGAGATGTGGCAAGCATAGCACCGATGAAAATAACCAGGTTAGATGGTCCAATGGCCTTCAGCAACTGCCCACCGATGGGGATGGCAACGAGAGATCTAGTGAAAATAGGTCAGTAGACGAATCAACAATACTGGTGAAGTGCGCGAGTCAAACTTACCCATGACTGATGATCAGATAGCAATTTCCTAGCCAAAGTCCGACTTCCTCTGTTTTGCACATTTGAGCAATGCAGACAGGGATGAGACAGAGAATGGCACCGGTTCCGAATCCCATAAGAGCGGAAAACGCGTAAAGAACACCAACATTTTGTCCAAATGGATACCAAATCACGAAGATGAAAAGAGTGGTGAATGCCATGATCGTTGACATCGTATTGAATCGTCCAACGCGATCGCAGACGAATCCGGAGAGGCCTCGGCCAACAGCAGCACCACTAATTTCAATTAGCTCCAAGTTCCTGCCACACGAAACAGAATATTGGGGGGTGAACTCACGCATTGTAAACGGCCATAAGGTAGAAGCCTGTTTCCGAGCTGAATCCTTGAGCAAGGGCGTATGATGGGATGAGGCCGAGGGAAGCAACAAGAACAATTTGGCTGACTGAAGGAATGGTTAGCTTGCTTTATTTGAAATTGGAGTATGGGATAGACATACAGAATTGTGCCACTGTGAACCACACAAGTCGGGAGTCTTTGAAGGAACTGAGATTCAAACCACCCTTCCGTGCCTTAACTGGCAACCTGGTTTTGATGCAGATGTTTCCAATAGAAAGGAGCGCCATGAAAATGAATCCAATGATTCTCAATGACCAACCCCAGCCCACGGATGCCAGAGTAGCCCTCAATATAAGAGGGAAAACAATTCCACCGAGACTAGCTCCAACCATAGCGATGCCGGTTGCCATACCTCTGCGGCGATTGAACCAATGTGACAATACAACCATGGATGGAGTCGTAACCAGGGCACCACTAATTCCGCCGAGTCCTCCTAGGCACAACATGAATTGATAGTACTCTTTGCATGACCCCATCAGGAACATGCACAGAGTGAAAAGCACAGAACCAACGAGTAGTATCCACTTAGGTCCATATTTGTCGAACATGGGACCGACCTGTACTGCCAGGGCCATGTTGAGATACACGAATACAGATGAGATCCACCCAATTGTGCCAGGAGGGTAAGATCGAAGCTGGTCATCTGCCCAATGGGCCTGTAGTACTCCAACTGAAGATTGCATACCGAGAGAACAAAACAGAGTGACAAAGGCACCGGCTACTACGAGCCATGCTCTTAGTCCGCCTTCTGGGTAAACATCTTCGATTTCCTTGTCTGTCGAGTTGATCGTCTCTTTGGATTCTGTAACGATAGTTGATAGACGTTCTCTCCCTGAAAGTTGAGGGCCATTAATTATTTTTTCTTGTGGTGTTTTCTCGGACATTGTGACCGGAGTTTATGTGTACTGAAATGAATGTGTTTGAACGAGTGTAAAAGGTTAAGGAGAGTTGAATTGAAAACGTGAATCAGTGTTGAATGGCTCATTATTTCTATATTCTAAATCGACACTTGGCCCCCTAGCTAAGAATCCCGAGAGGGTACGTGTACTCACCGGGTACGTGTGAGAGTACGTGTGTGTTCTATCCCCAGCCACAGATCGAGTATGACAAGGGTCTGTACGTGTATAACATACCCAAATGCTGAGAGTATGTGGATGCTTGGCAGATCAAAACTTTGCCTTGCATTTCTGGGCGATCGTGACATCATTGATTTAGGGGTGTTCTTAGCAGATGGAATTTCTCTCTAACTTTTAATTGGGTCTGCAGTGACTTGTCCCTGACGGGGATCATCCCTTGCGCGGAGTTCCGCCCACCTACTACAGGCAGGATCGCCATTTTGTCGATAAGCCAATTATTGAGATTCGTTGATTTGAGAATGCGATTCGCTTGTTGTTTGATGTAGAAGGTAAGTTGAGATTTACATGGCGTGATCGTCTCTCCTTAAACGTACATCTGGAGTCCACATGAGCCTCAGATGCCACTGACAAGATATCATACTAGTCAGAACGTTCAACATCCAAAACAGTAGATATCATGGCCAAAGGATACGCGCGTCACGTTTCACAGTTTCGGATCGATGCAAAAGGAGGCCGAGGAAAGGGTTCCTGAGTTTGCTTTAGTGGCAAGCAAAGGTACTGGCGAATTACTAGTATAGAATCAACGGAGATCGACGAAGTCAAGCGGCAAAGGCAACTCCTTTCCGTGCTAATCCAATCGGGTTAGTTTCTAGAGGTTAGCTTATACATATGACATAGCATAAAATAGTAACTTTTCTTTTTTAAGAAAGACGATCTTCAAATTCTGCACATGCACTCGGAAGAGCTATTTTCCTAGACCACACGATCGGAACAAGCATTGTTCCTAGAATTTGAAAATGACCAGATGACATACATCCATACCTTGTAGATTACATATTCCAAGACTATAGGATAGAATTGCTATACTTTCTTGTTCAAGAGCTTGGCTAAATGCGCGAGACTATCCTTTGGCGTAGGTGGCGTGAGCTCCTATAGCCACCCGACGTCATGTTAAGGAGTGACAACGTTCGAGAATACCTACAGACTCCGAGAAAAAACCTCGGGATACATTCTCTACATGTTTTCTTTTTCATGCCGTGGCATGTCTTGTCTGCGTAGTCGAAACAAGGTTGCTCTGCGGTTGTGTGATGGATAAGCTCGAGGTCCAAGCGGAAGAAAAGCATTTATGGAACGGGCACTAGGATGAGCTAGGCAAATCATAAATAGAACGCTTGGCGATAAAAGGAGGGATCTCACGGATCACACAGGAACCAATCAATATATTACTCAATATTTATTCAGGAGTTAATGAGTGTACATAATTTCCACTAGTGGCAATTCAGACACTTCCGGCACAATTCAAATCTAATCCCGTTCGTTTCAGCCTGTCCGGAAGCAAGTTGAAGGTTCACGGGCTGCGGGAAGGGCCGCGTGAGATATCAGAGTGGCGCAAATACACGAGACAATCATTGCAGAATGATTGAACAATCAGCTGCTAGCTCCTGGCTTGTCCATATATGAGCATAAAGTACTCAAGAAGGGAAAAAAAGTGGGTATTGAATGTGCATTATGTGTAGCAAAGTAAAGAAAGCGGAACGCTAAACTACACAGGTGATCTACCAACCAGGACACATATCTCTCAAACTCATACGCGGAGAGAAATCTCTTCACAACCAGTGATATCCTGAAGAAGCACTCGAAGAACTTGAAGGCAACAAGGGCATGTAGTTCACAAAAAGATTGTGTAGACCCTTTTTCCCACCTCGTTCGTTTCAGGGCAAGGGGCGGAGTGGAGATGATCGTCAACTCCGTCCTCTAGGACAAAGCTAGGGCCTGTCACAATAGTTCCTAAGATGATCATCAGGGTTCGTCGATCATCACCCGCACGCGTAATCGTCATTGATTTACACAGGGATTTGATCTGAAACAAATCTCAGAGCATGGCCAGGAGCACTGTCATCATTGACTGCCAGCTAAAATCTCCACTTTTAATGCCAAGATACTTGGGGTACGTATTCGCCAGAGCGATCTGGATTCCGGAACGGCAGACCACGTACGCACACCTGGGCCGAGAATGCAGGGAGTACAGCGGCTCACGTATGGGATGTGCCTTGGCGTTGACTACGGATCAAATAAATCGGAGGAAATCAACTGCTCAATAGCTCTAAACAAGAAGCTTTTTTGTTCAAACCATAAGATCAGATCTCTATTTCATCTTCATATCTTAATTGATCAAGTCTTTGTATTTTTCCACTACCGATATCATGTTGCACGCACCTACTACCAGTGCTATTCACACGGAGCACCCAAAGCCGATCCAAGCTCCAACAACTTCCAAAATGACAGCTCGCTTGCTGAACAAGATTGACACCATTCACCATATCGAAGAAGCTCATATCCTTCATTTGTCACGACAAGTCGAGATTTTTATGCAGATACTCCCTCGAGACAACATCAGCTTGCATCCCGTTGCTGGCGGAGGTGTGGTGTACCTCACCAAGCCCCATCTGGGACAACAAATCAACTGCACCCTCGGCCTCGGAATGAAAGGTCTTGTCACCGATAATGATCTCGAACAAATCGAAGCTCTCCACGCCCCTGCCGATTTGACACCGTCCATCCTGCTTTGCCCATATGCAGACCAAAGTGTGCTGCAGGCTCTTGCCATGCGCAACTACGTCCTTGACGGCTTCCTCAACATCTATGCACGCTCCTTGCACGATATCCAGGTCGAGGTTGATCCTTACATGAGTTTCTCCGAAGATTATACATTTGGGCCTGATATGATCGTCAGCCGAGCCCCAGCCAACGAGCAAATTACTTCCACATTCATTCACGCTTCTGTTGCTGGATTTAAAGACGATGGTCGATCGACTGAGGTCCTTGAGAGTCTTGCAGAGACAGCTGTTCTACGACGTGACACAATTTTATACTTCGGAAAGATCGATGGCCAGATGGCTGGATGTGGTGCTATGGCCCTGATGGAGACCAAATACGGACAAGTCGCACACCTTTACATCGACAGCACTACACCAAATTTCCGTGGACGTGGTGTCCAAAGGGCCCTCATCCGGGCGAGACTGAACGATGCCAAATCTCTTGGTTACGACTTTGCCACAATCCACTGCCTTCCAAGCATTGGAACCGGTCGCAATGCTGAGAAAGAAGGGTTTGGCCTTGCTTTCACTAAGCCCATGATGACCAAGAGGTCAAACTAAGGGGATGCTTTGTGTCTCCATTTGGTTTCATTATCATTTCCGCGTCACCCTATGGCCCATTTTCGATTTTCCTTTCTCATATATACACCTTGTCGTTGCTCCATGCCACTGCGATTGGCACTGGATATGATTCTCACTTCCAACCTTTCTACTTTAGCTCCGTTTGAGCATTTTCTGCCTTCAGTTCTTTACACATTTTCGAGTCCCTTTGCCTTCATAGGGTGATTCCGGGTCAAATATACATATGGCGTTGGATACATGTCTTTTAGAGCAATATAATAGATCGTTGATAGTTTTAAAGCACTTCAATTCTTTTCATGGTTAATTTTGATTCGAACCCCAGCAGAAATGATACTAGTATGTACGAGTAGTGACTTGCACGTAGTAGCAGTACAATCCATTGGAGTACTAGTAATCTTCCAAGGCTTGGGAATACAGGCTTCTAATTATCTTATACCTTACTAGTAGTATTATACTACACGCTAGAAACATAAAGCAAGCCTTGGAGCCTCTTGAACTTGAATTTCGAGTTGAATAGTACTACTTTGGGGTAGTAGGTTCTAGGACTTTGTAGTAGGAGGTGGAGTATACTACCAGTATGCAGTGCATCCGCGAGTAAGTTCTATAGTATACGATGCATCATGATATTCGTAGTGTACAACTTGAAGAGCTGCAATCTGAGTCCTTGGCACGCCCTGCCAGTGGCTAATAGCTATTGCCATGACTGCCAAGATCTTCGATGTCAGACTAGCTTGTTTGCCAATAGCACCGTAGCACAAATCGTCCACTAACATGCAACGTGGCTTCGGAGATTTTTTAGGCGAGTCCTGGAGTCTGAAAGGTTACTCTTCCCGATGCGAAGTGGTAGTAGTCGACTGACAAACTGGTATTGCAGGAATCAGAGCGTGTATAGTTGGATAGGTGGGCCCATATCGGGTTTCAGGATCCGAGATCGGGACCCCAAATCGACTATTTATGACCCGCGGAGGTTATCCCCGATTTTCTTCGGCTTTAGCTGTCAGAAGTCTTATACATATGTACAACGTCTCTTGCACTTAATTGGAAATCTAAGGTCGATCTCTCAGTCTTTCCAAAATGGGCGATATTGTTGAAAGTGGTGATCAGCCAACCACAGTTGCGCTACCCAATTCGGAGCAATTCTACTTGAACAATAACGAAGGGCAAAAATATCTCATTCAAATATCTTGGCCATTGAATTGGCAAGATGGACCAAGTTCCGATCCCGGACCTCTCCCTATAATGTACGCCACTGTTGAAAATCTGAACTGGGAATGACCAAGCCTGCTTATTCCGAATTGCTAGCTACATCGTTGACGGGAACGCATTATTCCTAACTGCAACCGAGTCCTCTTGGCGCCGCGAGCTTTCCTCCCGGTATACTGGTGGAGGACTTATTGTCGCTATTGGATATCCATTGACTGGACAGCTATATGACTTTGAACGGCGTAACGTCGATTTGACTCCACCGACCAAGACTCCAATCGATGGATACGGAGGTGCAGATAAATTTCTGGATTTTATCGATGGATCTGTCCGGCCAGCGGTCAAAGCCCGGTTCCCGCAGCTAACTGTCTCAAGGGAGGGTCTCTATGGCCATTCATATGGGGGGCTGTTTGCGCTCCACACCCTCTTTACTCGACCCACCATGTTCGACAGCTACTTGGCCAGCAGTCCATCCATTTGGTGGAATAATCGCTATATTTGGGAGGAAGCGAAGGCTTTCTTGGAGAAAGAGTCATCGTCTATTACTACTGAGGATGATTTGCCGTCGCTGGCGATGTTCTGGGGTTCCCTCGAGCAGACTCCGCCCCGATGGAAGAATGAGTCCCTTGAAGACTATGAGAAAAGAGCGCAGACAAATTCCGATATGAAAATGGCGGACAATGCATTTGCTCTCTCTCAACTTTTGCGAGGTTCCAAAGGGCTAGTAGGTCGAGTCCAAACCGAGGAATACAACCGAGAAGAACATATCAGTGTGATGCCATGTTCAGTGAGTCGAAGTCTAGTCGTGTTCTTCGAGGACTGGTCGCCACAGAATCTCTAGCTCTATCCGCACAGGCTCAGGAAGTTATGGGTTCTTGGAGCTTGAAATTATTATCTATTTGTTTGCATCTATCTTGTGAAGAGTGCATGAAATGGAGGGCAAAAATAGCGAGTCGAATTTTGTCTTGTAGATAGATGCGATTTCGTCTACTATGAGGACATTCGAATCGAGATCATCACTCCTGGAGAAGTTTAGATAATTCGGCTATAAGTCACTTGGGAGCACAACTTGAAGACTCCAGGGCTGGAATCTAGAGTAGCGATTGGTGTCTGCACCCACCTTCAAACTCAATAATTCACGCTTGTCGAGTATACGCGTGCCATGAACCTTGGAAAGCGGGTCAATCCGGCTTTGGCTACCAGACACAGTTAAAGCAGGACCGTGTATCGGGGATCATCGGGTCAGTGTCGCGTTACCATTCAGCACGGGTAGCCCCAATTAATCAATCTAATCTGATCTTGACCCTAGACCCTTGGCCCCAGGACATCCATGTATTGTTTGGTATGGACTAGTAAGATGGACTTTCTCCCAGTTGATTGAGGATCAAGTCATTGCCCAAAGAGCTTTATTCGATGTAGTACAAAAGAGGACTGCCATCGACTATCCCACATATAATCAAGACTCTAAAGGCTATTCTTTCTTTTTAGAAATGTCAGTTATGCCAGCTCCTGGAATTTCAGACTTGAATAGGAAGGTCAGGCTTTCGCATTCGATCTGGCTAGAAGCGCCCTTGCCGCAACCTCGCAGCATTACCTCAACTTGAACGAAGGATTCGTGGTCGTGCCACCAACGCCACAATTTGTGCATAAATTTTCTTCACATGAGCGGGTCAATTAGTGTTGATGTGCATTGTGATTTGATATGATAATGTATACCTAGGTAATCAAGTTTATTAGCAGTGGTTATTTTGGTTCTCTTCTATACTCGGTTAACGAAGCGAGGAAACGTAATAGGATAATTGAAAATACCTCCACTTTTATAAAGGCGACCAAGTGATCTAGAATTGAATCCGTCTCAGCTATTAGCTACTGAGAGAAAGACTACCAATTTCCAAGCGTTGGCATCGGTCGCTAATTCAGAAGAATTGTAATTGTGGCTCGTGGTATCGAGCGGTAACAACGAGAGTGGAATTCGAAACTTGGCATCTCGTCGCTTACTGGTTGATTTCCCGTGAGATTGGCTTTTATTTGTATTTTTCAAGTTTAGACGAAAATCAAAGTCCTCTTTCTTGTCTGGGCAATGCATGGCAGTACACTTTTCTGACCCGATATTCGGGACTCCTGAAGGAATTAGTAGTTACTCCAGAAAAAAAAGATTCTATCATGTACATAAGTAATCGCCCCTTCGCTCGGAATTTCGTCCTCTCAGGCGCACTGGTTTCAATTTGCTTCCTTCTTTGAGCCAAGATGAAAGTTTTCAGCAAACTTCACCGGATTGTGGGCGAAAGGTCTGCCACTGACTCTGACAGGATCTCGGTAGATGATCCAGCAGTTGTGCAGATGAGGGCAGACGATAAGGAGGCTGCTCATGGACCGGTAAATGAACTGACTGCTGATCTTAAAAATGACGAGGAAAAGCCAACTGAAGATGCTCAAATTGGTGTGAGACAAATCGAAGCAGTGACGTTGACCTGGGGAAAAGGGTCGATGTTCACAATTCTAATATTGTAAGTCCAATCTATCCCATTAAAAGTGTCATATGCATGACAGGATACTACTAACCTCCAAGCCTCAATAGAATCTGGTTTCTTACGCTCATAAACAATATGAAAAGTTCGATGGTCTATAGCTTGAATGCATATGCCACGAGTTCCTTCATGGGCCATTCTCTTCTGACCGTCATCACGATTGTGGCCGATGCCATGACAGCTGCCGTGTATATTCCAATGGCTAAAGCATTGGATCTCTGGGGACGTGCAGAGGGTCTTCTCATCATGATCGTCTTTTGCATTCTCGGTCTTGTACTTCTGGCTACGTCGCATAACCTACCAACTTATTGTGCTGGAGAGGTAAGATATTCTAAATGAACTACAATTTCTTGCAAAGTCTATCTACTTGATCGTTACTGATACCAAGATCTTGCTAGGTGTTTTACTCGGTCGGATTTGGTGGTCTTGCTTACAGCTGGGATGTTCTTGCGGCAGACGTGACAAATTTGAGAAATCGAGGTCTAGCGTTTGCTTTCACCTCATCGCCAGCTCTGATCTCAGCATTCGCTGGTTCCAAGGCCGCCGCCGAGTTTTTGATCCACGTCAACTGGCGTTGGGGATATGGAATTTGGGCCATCATATTGCCAGTCTTTGCTTTGCCGGTTTACCTTATACTGGTCTATAACCTGCGCAAAGCTGAGAAGAACGGAACCATCGAGAAAGCGGAGAAGAAGAAATTGAGCTTCAGCCTACAGACCATCTGGTGGGTTATAATCGAGTTTGATGGTGAGTAATACTTTAAAGTGGTGCATTCTAGCGAATTGCTGAAACCTTCATACTGACTATCTTGGCAGTACTGGGTGTTATACTGTTCGCCGGGGGCTTGGTCGTTTTCCTTTTGCCCTTCACATTGGCCAGTAGCGCCCCTAATGGGTGGAAAACAGGATACATCATTGCAATGATAGTAGTCGGATTCGTTACGATCATTACTTTCGGGTTGTACGAAACCTATGTTTCCCCAAGGCCTTTCTTGGACTACAAATTTCTTACTGATCGAACGATCCTTGGTGCATGCCTCTTGAACATGACCTATCAAATTTCCTACTATTGCTACGGCAGTTATCTCTCGTCATTCCTGCAAGTGGTATATGAGCTTGATGTGGCTACCGCAGGATACGTCGGGAATACATTCAGCGTGGTATGCTTTGTGTTCCTATTCATCGCAGGCTGGCTTATCCGATGGACTGGCCGCTTCAAATGGATCCTTTGGGTCTGCGTTCCCATGTACATCTTTGGACTGGGCTTGATGATTCACTTCCGCCAACCAGGTGGCTATATCGGGTATATAGTCATGTGTGAAGTTTTCTTCTCCGTTTCAGGGGGTATCTTCATTCTTTGCGTGCAGATAGCTGCCCTTGCCTCAGTCGACCATCAACACGTTGCTGCGGCGTTGGCACTCGTGTTCGTGTCAGGCGGCATTGGTGGCGCTATTGGAAGTGCAATTTGTGGAGCTATTTGGACGAATACCTTCTTGAAGCAACTTATGCTCCATCTGCCTGAGTCTGCGATGCCGAATCTGAGCCTGATTTACTCACAGCTCCCTACGCAGTTGAGCTACCCGGTTGGAAGCCCAGAGCGAGACGCAATTGTTCATGCTTATGGCTATGCCCAGCCTAGGATGCTTATTGCGGCAACTGCGTTTATGGTTCTGGGCTTTATCTGGGTTGGCATGATGAGGAACCTGAATGTTAAGAAGATGACCCAGACCAAGGGTAATGTGCTGTAAACCGGGGGACAAAAACAGAGAACATACTACTTTTCGAGTTAGTTTGTAATTCGCCTTCCTTAGTTTTAATTTCAAATCTTCAGCATCTGTCGACGTCAAAGATTACAAGTATGATTTATGCCCAGATGGCGTACATTCGCCTTTCTTCCAAATGTTACTATGCTCGAACATGACATTAAAACCTTCTTCAATTTGGAATCGACGCAATGACAATATTTATTAATTTCAAGTCAATAACATAGACTGTACTATCCTAGACAACAAGAAGTCAAAATACTATCATGTCGTGACTAGGAAACCTGTTTTCGAGAAAACTCATGTTGGACCTGCACGGGCGTATTCATAGCACTGGGAGAGAGAAACGGTTTCCTTTGCTCGGTGGCTTGTGGGTGGGTTTTATTATTACGTCTGCGAATGCAGCAGCTGGAAAGACAGAATGTTAGCAGTTTACTAGGGGAATAGAGAAATCAGAAGGCTCTTACAATGCTCCAATAGCAATGAGAATGAGGAATGGAACTCCCAGACCCACGCACAAGCCGATAATGAGCTTGTTATTCGTTCCCTTTGTCGTACCATTCAAAATACCTTTTCCATCAGATGTCGCAGTGGGGGTATAAGATGTTGGTTCTCCTGTCCTTGAAGATATCTTCTTAACATTTGTTCCAAATGGAACTGTACTCGTCACGGAGGCAAACGTCTGTGCTGGGAAGGTCGGATCAACACCAGACTCGACAGTCACAGTGGAAGTCAAGGTTCTTTCAGTGGAAGTCGTGTTCTGCAGATTAGCTGGACAATTAACCAAGCCTGACGACATGCATCGGATAATTGTGTAGGATTCCTTAGAGGTAACAGATGTCGTGATCAAGTCATCTCGGTTCTGCATCTCAGCTCTGGCTGTAACCTGGGCCTCGGATGACGATTTCGCCGACTTTGTTTTCGCACACGTACTAGTCAAGGTCGTGTACCATACAGGAACCGTTGTTTCAGGTGCTGGTCCCCACGAGTACATGTCCACGGCTACTGTCGCACCAGCGGCAGCTCCGACTGCAAGGGTGTATTCTGCGCGTGCACCAAGCTCGCAATCCCCTTCATCCGCGGTTGATGAGCCCTCCACTCCCAAAAGGAAATCAGCAACATAGGCGAAAATATCTGCACTAACGCCTGCACTGTAATCTGGTAAGACTTCGAGCTTATTGGATGCAAGTTCAAACCCAACGCTTGTCTTGAGACTCAAGATAGCTTGGATGGTTCCTTCACCCTCGATAGTAACGGGAAGAAATTCGTAAGACCCAGATGGACTGTAAGCGGTTAGTGGATGATAGAAAATAATTGGATACATGAGAGCCTACAGGTCAATACTAGAAAGATTGCTGCCGAAGAGTTCCATATCAAAAGTGAGCGGATCGTCGAACTTGATATGAATGCCACTTCCGATGTCAACCTCAGCAGTTGCAATCAGAATCAGATCAACACTGAATACAACTCCTGCTGTCACTACCCCAGGAACAGAGATCCCTGCAGCAGTCTCCGATGTGAAAATATTCAGCGAATAAGTAGCGCCCGTGGCCAGAATGATGTCCAAGTCCAGATATAACTCCAAGTCATCGAATTGAATATGGACCTGAGCTTCAGGTAAAGCAGGCAAATCTTCAATATTAAAATCGAGGTCGAGAGTCGGGAACGCCTCGATTTTGCTTTTGGTGGTGATATCAGTCCAGACATTTTGGGCGTAGTCCTCTAGCTTGTCCACCGCTTCGCTCGTGATATTGGTAACCTCGTCCTTGAAGCCGTCTATCATATCGGTTAAGTTGAAGTCACCAGCGATGGTGAGATCACCATTCACGGTTCCCTTGAGATAGCATGTCGAGCATTTGACCCCAATTGCACTGAGTCACCCGAGTCGTTAGCATAGTTCTCTTGTATGGTGAAATGATCACTGTCAGGTCGAAAAGATCTTACTTTTGGTTGTACTCGAATAAAGTTGCACTCAACCAACTTTTCTCGATCTTGGTTTCGTTCATTTTATGAACATTCTTGTCTGAGCGGGCAGCGGCCACATGGAGGGCACGTCCGAGCATGGCCATGGTATCAGCATCGGTCGTGCCGGGGCTGTTCCTGATTTGTAAAGAGGCATCTCCTGTCTGAAGGGCTCCGATGACACCCCAAAAAAGACTCAAGAGGAATAAGCGTATGATGAGAAGAGAAGTCATGTTGTGATATTCTCTGTCCCAGAGGGAGATAATTTCACATCCAACGTAGAAGGGTGTCTCGGATATCAAAACGAGGGGAAGGATCCATGGCTTATA
Organism: Penicillium paxilli ATCC 26601; assembly: GCA_000347475.1. NCBI lineage: Eukaryota > Fungi > Ascomycota > Eurotiomycetes > Eurotiales > Aspergillaceae > Penicillium > Penicillium paxilli. The sequence continues at coordinate 27,003 of AOTG01000456.1, forward strand.
AAAAGCCTTAGCCGCCGATAGCGTGAGGCTCTCACCAACAGCGGAGTCAAACTCGAGGTTTATTTCATTGGACACTTCAATTATTTGGCTGGAAGGATTGTGGGGGCTGGACAAGGGTTCGCATATTCATCCTGGCAAGTAGCAACTTTCGAAGAAACCAAGCCTCCCTGTCTTTTGGCATTATCATATTCATCTAGTAGATTCAGCAAGCTTTCAATTAGTCTTTGAGATCAATGACTAATTGCTTCAAATATCTCGGGAATTATTTCTCGACTACTAGTATTAGCCTGTGGAGAAGTTCGAGATATAACTCGGAGATTTCCTAAGTCTCCAAACATGAAGCAAAAGCAAAAGTACGGGCTGTGCCGTTCTCATGCATAACTCCGCACTAGACTGGAGCTAATATGCTGCCAAGACAATTGTAATCACAAGGAACCATATTATCACCCTGCAGTGATTACTCTCGAGCTGTAGAGTCATAGCGAGATAGCTATGGCGGAGGCGCGGTGTACGGCTTGTCACTTCACAATTCGCGCTATCTTTATAGGCTGAGAGAGAAGATATCTCCTCAATCAAGTGAGAGACTCGAGATCTTGACATTAAGACGAGAGGCTGGATTATAAGGCCTGAAAAGGAAGGAGACTGGGGACATTGGGGGCCATAAGCCAAACCGCCCCGCTTGGAAATGGAAAGATCTCCCCATGGACCTTCACGTCCGCATGTCTTCGGTTCGAACAAACGCTCTAGTCCCAGTCTGCACATCGGGCCGGCCCACTGACAAATAGCACGCATCTTTAAACCAGAGCCATTTGAGCTGCGACCTTTTGATGCGTACTAAATTTATATTTGATTGCAGGCAGTGTTGGTTGCAAAGAAATAATAGCCCCCTATGTGATTGGATCGGTGTTGGCAGCTGTTGCAGTCTGGGAGCGGGGGCGTCCACATCAGAACTCGAGATATCCGGGGACAGTCAATATTCCCCATCATTGCAATCCTCCAACAGCAAATCCACTGCAGTGAATGAATGTGTGTGTGTGTGACTGAGAATCGGAAAATTTCTCCGCTCCCAAGACGTTGGGACAGTTGGTGGGTGCTCTCTGCTTTTATCGTGGGGGCGGAATCAGGTACGGTTTTGAACCAACACTAACTTGTGCTGAAATTGAAATTTAATTGCTGTGAGTACTCTAGTACTGACTCACTGCAAATCAAATCGCGTTCTTGATGTTGGTCCGATAGTCGTACTAAATCCCCATGTCACATAGTTTGAGTGAAGCAGTGCACTAGTATTGTGGCAGCCTTTCATTTATCATTTATTCTTGAAATATTGACTTGAGCTGCTACTGTAAATTTTGAGATTAGTGAAAGTCACATATGACCAGCTTGGGGAGGTCTTTCATCTTGATATGGTTCACTTCTTTGTGATTGCATGACCCGCAGCTTATGCGACTCGCTCATATCTGACCTTGCCATGCGGCAGTCCCGTACATGAGTATTCTTCCCACCATCCACATCTGTAGCTGACGAGAAGAAAGTTGCAAATGAAACGAAGTGGTATGCAGGGGGAAAGTCATCCAGCTATTGATGTGACCTGTTGCCTTACTTGCGCCTCAGGCTTGAAGGAGATTGCATGTGACAAACACAATTTAGCGCGGAAGGTTCGTGCTTACTTTTCAAACCCTTTTCTACCACAATTTTCTACATGTCCTTTCTTAATGGCTATAAACTTGGAGCGAATGATAAATAAAGTATGACCATTAAATTGGGGTATTATGTCCTCGCAAGGCGACAAAGTGAAAATACAGAAGGATAGTGGATCATGGGTTCACATCATGATGTTTTGGGTATCAGAGGCAAGGCTTCGTTTCACATTTACAAAGCGGCGCCCATGAGGAGCACAGCACCCGAGGCAATGAAAGCCTGAGCACCGGGGGCCAGACTGACGGCGGCGTTCTTCTTGGAACCTAAAATCAAAATGGGTCAGCCCTAAGGCTCCTTTTTCATCTTCTTCTCCCTTTTGCTCCTCGTTGGAATGATGAATACTTACTGCAAGTGTCGAGAACATCAGAAAGACGATCAACAAAGTCCGAAAGCTCGGAGGAAGCGTTCGTCAAGTCTTCAGTTGAGCAGCCGTCTTCGATGCAGTTGCTCAGCTTAGTCGCATCGCCTGAGACTGAGGAGATGGATCCTTTGACGCCACACAGGCAGTCTACGGTAGCATCATCGGCACTACCACATTCGTCCTTGAGACCAGAGTCATCATAGAAGTCGGTGTAGCATTTCTTGATGCACTGAGGAACGTCGCCGACAACTTCATTCCAGGTTTTGTAATCGGCGGCCGCGGCGGTGGAGATGGAGGCGAGGCCAAAGAGGGCAATGGAGAGGAAACGCATGATTGCAATTGAATTGGGTTGGTTTTGGAAAGTTTTAGGAGACAAAGGAGTGAATGGTTTGAAAAACGGATGGTTCCCAAGTAATGTCTTCAAATGTGAATGCTATGAGAAAAGATGATGCTGCGGTGGCCGCTCATGATTATAAAGGGCCGAGGCGGCTCTTCGCCTGGAGTGTAAACATTCCTTACTCCACGCAAGTGGGAACCAGCAGTGTCTATGAGTGGAATTGCCAAGAGCGATAATTATCTAGTAAAAGCCTTGTCTTTTCAAATACGAGAGGGTGGTTCAATCTGTCCAGCGGATTATACTTGGCGGCAGATCTAACAGGTTCGCGGAAACGCACTGAGGCGCAGGAGAAATAAGCCCAGAGCGAAGCATCGTTTGTAGATGGTCAAGCGAGGCTTGGCATCCCGTCTTTGATCGTAGCGGGATCCATTCGAGGACCCTGATCTCGTATTCTTGCCAATCGCAATCAAAATACGGGGTCTTCCGTCCACATGTCACCCCCTTTTCTAAATAAAGAGACGGAAGGCTGTTGAGGAGGGTCCAGCCACTACCCTAGTAAGGGCTATATCTCGCGAGCACTCGAAGATAGAATAGCACTGTGTAGTAGCATTCAAGTAAGTGATTTGTTCGGGGTAGTGGGCGATTTCCACCGGCGTCCATGTGTATGAAATTGAATCCGGCAACCAACTGATAACTTAATATGGCATTAAGTCAGGGCTTGCAGGGATTGGTTTTTCGAGTCATGATCCTGCAGCAGAGCCTCAATTGACCATTTGACTGACTACAGTTAATCTTCGATCTACCCACAGGAACACGATGGGAGGTTTGATGTGGGGTTGTGGAGTCCCTTCGCGGCATGCTACTACACATAGAATTTACCCGATTGCCCTATCTTTGAAGATTCATCTGAGCTTTGAGTGTGGATGGTAAAGGGGCGTGCGTTTGTACTTAAATCGAACATTCCAACGAAGATCCTTCTATCGAGGCCCGAGGGTAGACAGCCAACCTTGGAATTGTAAGAGGGAATGTTAGCAAGTGCTACAGAGTAGTACCCGCTAGCAAGAAAACTCGACGCCTTAGCCCGTAGAGGCACGGACTAAATGTTCAGGCCAGTCTACTCTCGTTCAGGCAATGTGAGCCACCGGTTGTGGGGGACACTGCTAATTTTTGGAGATCGACAGATATCGAGTCGTCCACAGGGCGGCGCAGCCCGACAATATGGTGGAAACCAGCCCTAAATTCAGTATGGAGTACATTTACCCCATTTGAACGGAGTAGAGAGCCTAAAATTGTATGTATCATCCAACAGTATTTCTGAGAATAGAGACAGGAGTGAGTTGAAGTAAGCACTTCAGGTGAAGAGATGAAGTTGGAAAGAAGACCGAGAATAACCTTGAAGAAGCTTGGCAGTCTGCCGATCTCCAAGGCTGGATGCCTAAGGCCAAATAGAAAGCATCAACACTTCCGAGTCAACTTGAAGCGGTTCCCTTGAACCTTTTGACATATAGGTTTTCCAATTCGCTTATTCGCTAATCGATGGTCGAGTTTTGGGGATACATCTTTTTGAATCATGGTCATATTTACTACACCCCCACGCCTCCCAAGTACTGTTATCGAAGCTGACATTAGTACTACCTACTTCAATATCTTGAAAGATTGATGAGAGAGTTTGATACCTCTACTACTAGTAGGCAAAGCCTGTGAACTCGCTGTAAAACTAACACTTCAAGCACTGGTGCTGACACTATACTTGAAAGATGAAATTTACATATGAACTTGAAGTATCTTTCCTAACTCCCGGCTAGATAATATCACAATTACTGGTAACTTCAGGAATCCCCGTGGAATTCGGATTAGTTGGGTTCACCGATTCATGATGATTTCAGTATTTTCTGAAATTTAAAGTTGAAATTATAGAGATTGAAGTAAGGTTTACCGGCACGGAGATAAGGTTGCTTTCATTCCAAGGTTCGGGGCCAACCTTGGAATACTATCACCACTTGAACCTTTAAGTTGAAGTTGACTTTAGTTCCCGCATTTCTGGATACCAAGATACTAGGCAAGATACAACATGAAACACCCAGACACCACTAGGGCTTAATCACAATATGGCCACTGAGATCTCCTGTACTAGTCTTCTTGTATCCCTGCGATATCTCGATTCTATATGGTTCAATAAACCTTCATACTCTTCCCCATACGCAAGATGGTGCTATTTCAAAAACTGCAAAGCTCACTTAAGACGCCTAGAAATTCAATTGGACAAAAGCTCATTCCGCAAATCTTAATTCAAGTTCGAATCCCACTAAAGTGTGGGAACGTCCATGTTTACAAAGGAAAAGTGGACCTCGCTAGACCTTGAAGTGTCCAATAACCACAAGGGACCCCCTTGAGATTTTGCTGTTGCCTAAGCTAGTCTGCCTCGATTGCGCTTGTACCACATCGCATTATCACCCATTCAGGATACATCGAGGTTACACCTCTGGCGTGGGCGCGAAACATGCAGATAGTAAGTACTCTTTGTCCGCGGTGTCAGGCAGCAGGATTCCGTAGTCAAAATTGTCTGCGGACAAGGTGGGGGGGAAGAACGCAAGAGCAAGTTGGAGATACCCCACTGGGGAATATTCTTGGAGGAGAAAAGACTGTGATCTCCTGTATTCACAGTGTTCAAATTAAAGAGAACCACTCCCCAGGTGGGACAAATTCACAAGTGGGCCCTTTGGATTGGAAGAGTCGAGACAGACACCATTCACCTTTTCAAGATAAAAGCAGATACTTAAATGGAACTATACGCTGGACATGAATTCAAGGAAAAAGAAATACAAGCATGAAATTGAATAATTTAACAGGAGAAAAAAAAAAAAAAACTTTCCTTCCTCCCTCGGAGTCGAAGGCTGGCCGGTCCTCATTCATGACTCTATCGACGCAGTGCATACACCACCGCCAGGATGGGAGAAATTTCCATGGAGAAACGGTTCATCAAAACTAGTGTCAGGAAATGCACTAATGTTCGTCAGTGAAAGGACAATAAACGCCACGTTACATCCATACCTGGGTGAGGCTATGGTCGGACAACCCCCTGCTCCATCTGACTGGGAGTAGTTACCCCAAAGGAGGCGACCGCCGCGGGCTTCTGAATCCCTGGGGACATGGGATATGTCCAATTTTGTATAGGAGGTGGCTGGAAGGAGTTGTCCTGTATTTCCTTTTCCTTCCGCTTCTTCTCCCGGCGCATCTTGATGGCAAAAACAACGACCACGGCGATCACGATGACAAGGACGATGGGAATGATGATGGCTTTTAAGAGGAGTCTGAGTACGCCCATGGTGAAGATTCACTCGTCGATAACCTTGGAAGAAAATATGAATATACTAGTAGGAAAGGGTATATTGCGGTTGGCAGTTCGTCTATGGCAGTTGAGGAGAAGTGAAGAGGCAGAATGAGGGCCTTAGGGTGCCCTCTGAGATGATTTATAGCTTCAAGGAGCCATCTAGGACTATTTCTGCTGGCAAGGCGCAGTTTCTTGCAAGGAAGTTGTCTTTAAAGGCGCTTACATTCATGATATGGTTGGGTGAGAGTAGTACAAGTCCACCGGTGAGGATGTGATGATACCTGTGTCACTTGCCCGTGGCTGTATATAGCCCGCCAATGAAGTCGAAAGGGGTCGAAGATTCATGGTTAGAGGATTGAAGAGTGCTCACTTGACCAGAGGGCTAAGCTTCAGCCCTATAGGGCTGCAGTGATGTGACGGCTGGTGCAGGGTGGAGAACAAACTGAATTCGACTAGCCAAGTTAGTTGCCATCTCCACCAAGCGACGTGGACGGGGTTGAAGATTTCGTTGGTCAACGGCTACTTTGGTGACCCAGAAAAGTACTATTTCCAGCAAGGATCGCTTTCCACTAATTGTTAGCATTACCTGGGGCCAAATGAGGTTGAATGATGCTGAGCAATACTGTGGGGTTCCTTGGAGTCTATGGGCGAGTGTCGACTTCGAGCTCAGCTTTAAATGACCCAGAAAAGTTAATGGAGTTATCCATTGTTTGGAGAGCTGGATACTTGCAACGGTTTTTCTAGAACGTAGTTCTCAAGGCCATCTGAGCCTTCGAAAATCGTGGGACTGGGGACCGTGCAGGATGGAACGCATGTATGAATGTCGCATCGCGTAGGATCTGCAAGCCAATACGCTTCAAGTTAGAGGAGTATCCAGGGCTTGGACGGGGTCATGTCTTCCCCAGGCACCCAAATTGCCTAAAAATCGAGGTATGTAATGCTCGCTCTATGATTCGTGAAGGCACTTAGTACAAGCATCACGATTTCCGAGTCGTTTGTTCGCATTAGCCTGAGAATAAACCCCACTGGGTTCCATTTCCAACCCACCCAAGGAGGTTATTCATCTGCTGCTCTCTTATTAACTTTATTCGCCTCTTTCGCACCCACACTTTCTGTCAAGATGCGTGCTTCTTGAAGCGTGTAGCGTCTTTTTCCGACTGGATTTCGCTTATAACTCGAGAAGCCTAGACATGGGCTCCCAGGAATGACCATAAGTAACCAGGAGAGATGAAAATGGGAGGCTGAATCCTCAAGTTGTGAAGACGAAAAATTGCAATTCGTACGATGTGCCTTAATTGCAATTGTCTTTCCAGGGTTGTATCAACTTGAATGATTGCCCGATCTTGATGATTCTAAAAATCAAACTGAATTTCGAAAGACTCGAAAAATTAGAGGAATTTGCATACATGCTAACTCATCAATAGGAACAATGTGAGATCAAAAAAGGAGCAACTTCAAGTCGAGCGTACTATTGAGCAAAACTATTTCGTTGGTGAATAGGTACTTTGAAACATGCCGACTCGGAGATCATAATAGTATTCCGATGTCAATGTCAACTAGCTGCAGGAGAAGCCCACTTGCAGCGCCACATTTCACCAAAAGCAGCCAAGTCAGCCTTTCCCGGTTGTATAATCCATCTTCCGCCCTTGCATACTTGCAAAGTTTACTCCGTAGAGATGGCACATACTAGCGAACAGCAAGGATGGATCGCAGATACCCCCTCCCCCTTGTTCGAAAAGATAGTAACCCGAATGTCTGTCTCGACTGTCTCGACAAACTGGCAGCTCATGAAATCTAGCTGCCTTTCAAATGCGCCCCGACATGCCAAGCATTGGCATCAACAAGGCTGTCCACGACTCGCTCGTTCTCGTTCGTTATATCGCAATCTTGCCCAATCTTGGAACAATGACTGATTCCTTCATGGCCTTGGCTAAGGTCATCATTCCACCCACCCCCTAGCTTGGCACCACACGTGTGGCTCTGGGGAAACCCGACTGCTTCCATGGCCCCAGATGAACCAGCGCTATCCCGGGAGATCTGCACGATAGGATCGCTACGGTTGGGGCTGACAACCGAAGACAAAGACAGGGGGGAATGATTTATTTAAAGGGGAGATGCCTTTCCGCCCGCGTGTTTTCGTGTGCTTGAATTCCGAATCCATCTCAAAATGTCTCGACTCGCACAGTTCACGGCTTTGGTGCGGTCGAGTTTATTCGTGAAAGCCGTTGTCTTTGCGATTGTTGTGGGCTTGTTGTTCCTGTCGATCACTCACATCCGGGACATCCGGAGTCTGGAACAGTATTTTGATTCTGCGGAGGAGCGACCGGTTGAAATATTCGATTTTAAGGATACGGGGGAAGAAGAGAGATGTTTTGATAGTCAGAGTTCGACGCTGGATCCGATTCCGAAGATCGTGCATCTTGTTTGGCTTGAGAATCCCGAGTTGAATTTCTTGACATACCTCACTATTCGATCTGTTATTGTCTCGATTAAACCAGAGCGAATCAATTTGCATTACACGTCGCTTAATGAAACGAATGAGTGGTTTCTTGAAGTGCGGGATCATCTATACCTTGTCCAACATGATCTGCATGAGGAATATCGCGAGCAGGTGGAAAGCGATTGGGAAGTGAAGCATATAACGAATCTGCTCCGGCTAGATGCACTCTACAAGGAAGGGGGAATTTATCTCGATATGGATGTGCTTGCCCTCCGACCCTTCGACAATCTCCTCAACAGCGAAACGGATGCGGTGCTAGGACACGAAGGCGCGGATCGAAATGCAGTCACTAATTCCGTGATTGTCGGACGCCGAGGGTCAAGCTTCATTCAACGCTGGCGTGCTAGCTATGGCAATTCTACCAGCGAAGAAGAGAACTACAATGCAGTCATTTTACCAAAGGAACTCTCGTCACGGTATCCGAACGAGACCTGCACGCTCTCCCCTGTGGCATTCTCTTGGCCGACGTGGACAAAGAGACACATCGAGTATATGCATGAGCATCTGTCTGCATCGGAATCAAAAGAGTTTGCATTGGAGATTGTATCGCATAATGGTCGCGTGAAACAGAATCAAATGGCATATCATGGATGGAGCCATGTTGCTTCTTCTCACCTGAATCGACTGAACAAAGAAAACGTGATGGGAGTTGATACGCGGTACAACATACTGGCCCGCCGATTTCTTACTTAGACATTACTATTTGTCATACTTTAAATAAGGAGTTGAGTGATGATACCAATGCATTTCATAAGATTCATCAAATTCAAACGATCGCCAAGTTCTCGAAAAAGCTGGACATAGTTGAAGTGGTATTTTAGAAGCAGAATTGAAGACTCGGAATTATAATTGAAGCCAATCTCGCAATATCAAAAGCACATGAAAGATGCTCAAAATTAAAGACACATGACAAGAACCAAATTGAACATTAAAATCAAAATCCAAGAAAAATCCAAAGGGATCAGCCGCCCTCAACGTTTTCGCCAAGAAAAAAAAAATCACTAATTGAAACTCGAAGCCATCCATCATTCAACTTCTTAAAGTTGATCATCGGTTTCCATAGCCGCGGTACTCAGTGCTCTGAGAACTAGCGTTCAAGCTACGCGATTCCATCTCAGTACCAGCAGGCTGATTCTTAGGCAGAGTGAAAGCATCATCGGTAGGCAGTAGCCAGCCAGGGTGAAGGATATTGAAAATGCCAACGGCAATAACCATCATCACGCCGTCCAGAGCGATGAAGTAGACTTCATGAGTCATGACATAGCCAGTCCAACCCTGAGCAAGCTCAATGACACGATAGATAGATCGGATATAAATGAAGAGGATAGAAACCATCATGGCAAGGATGACCAGGTTGATGGAATCCATTCTGCCAAGTCTCAGCAGGCCGGACCGAGTAGTGCGGCGGAGGAAGTCAATGGCGCAGTATACGAAGACGCTGATTGAGACGAGTTGGAAGACGATACCGGCAACCATGGTGTGTGTGCCTGGTGCGGTGTCACCCTTGCCGTTTGATGCGGAGGATGCCATTCCACCTCCGGCGGCTTGGATGACGAGGGAGACGACGTCGCAGGTGCAAAAGATCCAGAGGTAGAGTTTTGGGGAGAGGAAGGAACTTTCTGGGCCGAAGACCTTGATTAGGCGGCCGAGGAGGATGTAGATGCCGGCTGTGTAGAAGACCGGAGCTGTAATGAGAGATCTTGTTAGTCTGGTTTTTGCAATGAATGTGAAATCCGTAGAAGGATAGTGGCTTACCGATGATCAAAGTTGAGATCTGGATCATGAATGCGGTAGAATTGTAAGGGCAGTCAGAGTTCCAGGTACGTCCGGCCCAACCCAAAACCTCCACTATTCAATGGTAAGCTTAAATCCTTCGAATCTGTACTACTACCTAGTGGTTCATAGCAATAAGGAGGAAGAAAAGATTCATACCTGCACTGCCAATGGCAAATACACTGCACCACCACATCCGCTTCCATGAGAGTTGAACAATGTGCCCAACCATAGTCAACCCAAATAGTATGCAAAATGCAATACCCGCTCCTTTCGATGGAATGTAATCATATGAAGTCTTAAAGCCATCACGGAAGGCATGGCAGCCAACCGAAAGCTCGTCGTAGATCTCGTTGATGTCGGTAGTCATGTTAAAAGAGAGATGGAATTGAAGATTGTTGGAAGAGAAGAAAAAAGGGCAAATGGGTATAGAGCTGGCAAGGAAAAGTGTCTATACTGGCAGTAGTAATAGACCAACGAAGGAATAAAGGAAATTGAATAGAAGATGCGATGAATGGATTGATTAAGAGAAAAATAGATCGTTCAAGTTGCAGTCTACGCTGACCGGTTTTATAAGAAGTATGAGATAGTACTGGGGCAAGAACTGCCAATCCCTGATGCTAGTCATAGATCAGCGCCAACACCATCAAAAAACCCTATCCAAGCCCCAAAACGGATCTAAAATGGAAGGCTGAGCCAAATGCAAATTACGCTTCATCCCATCAGCACCTAGACTCGGAGTGGGCCGAGTACCCTCAAGCCCATCAACACCAAAAATCCATACGAGAATACTCAGATGGGAAATTCCGTAAGGCTGAGACCATATTTAGAAATTTAGAATTGGGTATACAAAAAAAACGTGTGTCGAGGCGTAAATAAACCTCCTCAATTGGCTCGTACAAACGAGCTGTGGATTCTTCTGTTCTCTTTTTGGTGGGGGTGTATAGGTCTAGTTGACCAGCACAGCCTTGTGGTTGGATGAAGATGTAGTGCAGACTCGAAAATGATTGGTTAAGCCGTATATCTCGATCGATTGGATACCTGATTGCCTGGCAAATATGAAGGACTGGTCAGCCTCTTTTCTTGGCTCTTGGGGCCGGATTATGGATTTGGGTAAAGTAGAGTAACTAGAGGGGGGCTTAGCTGAAGATGAAAGGTGGAGCTTATGCGGGATTCTTAGGGCTTTGATTGGTTTCTTCGTAAATCTGCAGTTATTGCTGCAGAACTTGAATTAGCAGTGAGTGCGCACCAATTAAAAGTCGTGTTCAGTTATCGATGTTTTATACATTAGTGTTATTTAGTTCAGCAAAATCCAAATTTTGAAACGGTTCGCTGTCAGATTTACTTTGTGGAGTTGGAGGCCTCAAACGTGGCGTGGGTGAGCAGAGAACGTGGCTTGCGTCGGCATTTGGAAGTATGCACAGAGTGCGGATTTGAGGGTTTTCGGGAATTAATGAAAGCTGACAAGCAGTGGTAGGTAGAATGTTGTTTGAAGATGCCATTGGATTGAGTGCTTGTTTGGAATTTGTTGTGTGGATGAATCTCAGGTGGATGTTTCATTTTCGAGTCTCTTTCTCTATCAACTCGGAATGGCCTCCAAGGTTCAGGTTCAAGTCAGCATTCAAAATTGGCCCCGAGTCTCACCTGGACATGATTCATGTTGAGCAATGAGGTGGTTTCTTTGACTCATTCTCTCCGGAATCCCCCATTAGTAGGAACATGCAGATGGATGTCTTGGGCATTAACGTGCTACCTATTTGACCTTATTCCCGAACAAAATGGGCCCGAGTCTATCTCGCAAACTCTAACAAAATCGTATTCGCTAAGAATCAGTAGGTAGGTAGTAATATGGTTCTATGAAATGCAAAATTCCCAGCCTTATACATCCAAGTTGCCTCTATACATAGCCAACTGCTTCCACCACTCAACAAACTCCGTCCGCTCAACAATCTCACCATCCGGCCCATAAGGCTTCATCAACAAAAGCAACTCAACCCCCTCATGAATTTTCACATTAGCTGAATCCTGCAACGGCTCAATCACCCTCCACTCATTCTCAACAAATCGCTCTTCAACCGGTAAATGGCACACAGGACCTTCCTCAATCTCCATAATCCGACACGCAGTCGCCGCATGGCGAACATTCTCCCACCCACCCTGACAACTAGGGAAATTAAGAATAGCCTGAATCGCGCGGCGACGGAGGAGCGGGTATCGGCATTTATATGCAGTCCAGTAGAGAGATGGTGTGATGGGTGCTTCCATATTGAAACGTCGAGGCACAGCTCGACCTGATTCAAGAGATTTCGTCAATGTGATGATCTGCTCTGCGCATTCGACTATCCTCGCAAAATCGGTAAGATGTTCATCGTATTCCGTCTCGCGGTATGCATTGCATTTGCTCAGCCAGAAGTATGAGACATGGTATTCAATTTGAAGAGTGAGTGGTGCGCGGGGATCTAGGATTCCGGCGGCTTGGGGTCGCTTTTTCATTAATTTTTCGAATGCCGCGTGCCATCGCTGGTAATCGTTGACAAGGCGTTGTTTTCTTTGGATGCATTCTGCACTTAGAGGTTCTTGGACTGGTCTTGTTAAGATGAAGCCGATCTCGTGGACTAGTGACAGTGCGCGTAGCTTCAGACTTGTCAAGCAGTCCCGGGCATAGGTGATATTTTGGAAAATGAGGGCGTCGTCTATGGAGACATGCGGTGCGGTTTTGTCTTCTGGGGGGATTCCGTAAAAGTGCAGTTCCCGGCCTGAGAGACTAGTCTGCAGATCCATGCGATAGAAGAACTGGAAAAGCTCTCGATCGAAGTTACTTTGGCTCGTCAATGATTTTGAGGATTGGGTGGATGAGTCTTGTGAAGGCGATTGCCGTAATTTGGCAAGGAGGATTTGGACGCCGCCCACGACATGATCCATTGCTTCATTTTGATTTGCGCGCAACATCTCAAGACATGCGAAGAGCGCACAGGTCATGAGAATCACATGGTAATTAGCGCCCTGGGCAGTTAGAGCTTGTTCTCGAAAGTTTTGGATGGCTTTGTTATATTGCTGCAAGGCAAAGCCCTCCGTCAAGTTCTCTTCTCCAGGCCCACGAAGCGCATATTGCTCATAGGTAGCACCCATAGCAGCAGCTGCATGTCGAAGGATGGGGTTCTGATGACTGATTTGAGGGAGAATGCGGTTCCAAAAGTCCGAAGGGAAGAAACCCGATAACGCATTGGTAGCCTCTTCACAGAAGAATTGGACATATTGGCGTTCCTGGCGGGTACCAGGGATTAGGACGAGACGGTTGTCGGAGCCGATATTGGCTCCTGCAGGCAGGACTTGTGGGGGCGAACTAGATTTTTTGATCTCGGCATGAAGTTGCTTCTGTGAAGCATGGGAGTATCCATCACATTTTCGCCCAGTGCTGGTGCATTGCTTACACTCGGGCTTTTCTTCACCGCATTTCACATGGCGAATTCTAGGGGTTGGTTAGCTTGGCGAGCTTGGGATTGACATGGTTAAAATAACCAGCACGGTAATAAAAACACACTTGCAGGTGATGCAGCCTTTCTTCGATTTTGGTTTGCCCGCTCGCCTATGTTGTTGGGTGGTGGGGGGTGACATAGCGGGTCAGTGTGAGGAACCCAAGGCGGCAGATGGACCAGAAGGATTGATAATGGAATGAGCCTGTCTTTTTTCGAGGCTACTGTACAGGTATAGAAGCCCTGAAATCGATAATAGTTCTGCCTTAGAGGCTCAAGCCAGAGGCTCCTTCATTTTTTCGTGAGAGTGACTAGGGGGTTAGCGTCGTCAAGAATGCGGCTGTGAAGGTGCTTATTTTGATAGTTTGGCCCCCACGTCAGCAGTAAGCCTAAAAACCACATGGAATGATAAAAAGCGACGAAGGGTGACGAGAAATGACTGTGATCAAGGAAAAAACAGCCTCAAGTAGCACTAATTCATGCAAAGTTGAGTTTTAGTATGCCATCGATATCTCATACATTGAAATGCTGAGGTGCTAAGTAGTAGGCAAGTAGTTGGGCAGAAGCAGAGAATCTTCAAGTTCACACCGCTGGCTGGACCCAGGTCCTAGTACTATCTAGTGCTAGCCACAGAAAATATTAAAATGAAGAAAAAGTCAGTAGACTAGAATTGTTTCAAGTTATTTTAAGATGTACTCCATCAACAATAGTATCAAGATAGTCCAAATATGCCCAAATATAAGATTATACAATATGAATAGAAGAGTATAGTAAGTCCGAGGTATAAGAAACAAAATAATGAGAGCTCCAGATCCACCATGGGTATTCGATATTCAGTAAACAATATACCAAAATAAAAATCATCAAAATAAAATAAACAATGAAAAGAAAATTGAAAAATAGATTCAAAGTAGAAATAAAGTGCGAGGAAGCCAAGCCAAGAAAAGCCAAGAGAAATAACAGCACACAGCTGAAGGGTTCCGCTCAAAAAAGGCGGAATACTTCACAGCTGAATCCAATTTCCCGTGATCATCAGGCGAGCTGTCTCTCAATATTTCGCGGCCCCGTCAGCAATGATGGGGGTATGGGCGACACGGCGCGGAATACCTGTCCCTCATGTGAACCTGGTCGGGGTGGAGGTGGTGGGGGAGCTGGAGGGTGTGGGGGACGAGCGTATCCGTGATGATGTGCATGGGGGTGGGCAAATGGATGGGGTGGTGGCATGGGAGGAACGGGTCCTCCACCCACAGCGAGACGGTTGAAGTCGCCGGGTAGTTGTGGCGTCTGGTAGCGGTATTGTGGGTGAGACGGGATGGGAGGAGAGTTCACGCTGTATGCCGCTGGACGAGGTGGAGGATTAGGGATGGAGACGGGGAGAGAGACACGAGTTGCGCCGAGGGTGCGGGCGATGTCGTCGAGGGTCACCTCCATCGGCGAGATGTAGGTCGTGTTGGTTTTCGCAGACCAGGCGAGGACATGACCGCAGACCCGGCTGGTTGATCGGTCAAAGACCCATGCGCCTGAGTCTCCGGGGGCTAAGTTGATGGAAAAAGATGTTAGCTGGTTGTTCTTTACTTGTCATACATTGTCAATTTGGTTGGGTATAAGGGGGATTGGCCTCTGTAGATTCAGCGCCGCGTGGTTATGGTTTACCAGCTTAACAGGGAGAGTGAGACAGGAGGCCATGATCAAAACAGAACAAAGGGTATATAATTAAGGACCGTATAGACATAATCATGAATCTGCAGTGGTGTCGCTCTTACCTCCAAAATTACCGTTGACACAGAAGCTCGTCGAAAACGAGTGTCGACCGTGCAACTTAACTAGCGTCATGGCTTTAGATATCTGACCTGTCTGGAGACCACTTGTCCGGCCACAGCAATGGACCGGTAGGCCTCCTAGTTCCTCCATCCGAGTTACTTGGTCAAGGAATATTGGAGGAGGCTGAGGCATGCCTGGTCGAAGAGGAGCTGAAGACGTTTCCACAATAATATTGCGAGAGTCCATCCTGGCCTCGTCTACTTTTATCAAGGCCCAGTCAATCTCATGTTTGATGCCTTTGCGTGTCCAGCGCCTGACGCCTGATGAGGCATGTACATAGCCCAGAGAGTGGGATGCGAGATGTTCATCATCTCGGTCTTCGGGGGTAGGAAAAAAATCATCATGGACATCGTCAATGGCCGGTTGCGTCACCAGAAGTCGAGGCTCTTCGCCAGGATCAATTCCAGCTGTATCACCGATAGATGCAGTATCGTCATCATCATCAAAGCCGCCATCGATCGAATCATCATCCGAAGAGTCGTCATCTGATAACCAGTATTCGTCGTCACCACCCAGAGACAGAGCCGCATCATCATCTTCACCATCTGATATCTCGAATTCATATGAAGGAGTGTCGTCATCATATGTATATGAAAGATCCACCTGGGCAGGCATGGCTGATGAGCTTCGAGGCCAATTACCAGCAGACCGAGAGGGGGCCTCTTGCTCATCTTCTCCAGCACCTTCATCGTCGCTGGGAGCTTCGAGCATATGATGGACTGTCAGCCCATACGGCTGGCCATCAACGAGAACAGCGCCACCATAGGAGACAGGGGGCAAGTGTTCTTCATTTTGAAAAGCACCGATGGAAGCCCCGCAGAGAGGTCTTTGCTGGTAGCAAGGGTTCAATTCTCGTTGGCGAAAAGGAATTTCATTCGATCCATTAGGGCGAGTTTTAGCAGGCTTGCGTTTTTTGTTGCGGGGAACCTTTGATCGTTCAATGTCTCCACGAAGGACGATCAAGTCCCAGTCATCTCGGCCAATGGGGAAATGCTTCTTCAAAGCCTGTCGAACTTTCTTGACGCTAGCGCAGGTGACGCAGATTGTAGTGCGAGCAGTTTCTGCGGACTCTCCAGTCATCATCAAGGTTGCACCACACGACTCGTTGGACTCTTTGAGGATCTTTTGCAAGAGGCGACTGAGGCGAGGCATCATCTGGAAGTTCCACTCTTGAAGGTGTTCATCGGGAATCTCCAGGTGGGGAAGTCTCTTAACCGTGCGCTTCTTAGCCGGCTTGTCCATGCTCTTCTCCTCAGCCATCGCGCCCCACTCGGATTTGGGGATAGTGGGCAACTTTTTATCAAGGTTGACCATCTCGCGACCCGGGGCGAAACCGCCGGCTTTGGAAGAAGTAGGAACAGGCTCGGGTGTCGGGACAAGTGCCAGAGGTAGACAGTCATTCAATTCATCTGCAGGGGGCGCTGCAAAGATATCGATCTGGCAGCACGACCACATGATCTTGCAGATGGTGTAAAGGAAGTTCACCGAAAAGGCGAAAGTGCCATCTGGTTCGGAAAGATCAAGGACAGGATAGTGATATATTTGAGGGACACGGAGTCCAAGGTCGGTCATGGGTTGCGTCGACAGGTAGAAATTGGGTGCATCCAGACAGAGCTGAACGATTTGGAGATATGCATTACCGCACTTTGGACCAAGTTTCTTCACATAGAGCTCCTCGACACGATGCTTGAACCATGAACGGTCATACTTCAGCTTCCAAAGCTGCTTGACTGGTGCCCACAAGCCAATCTCTAGCAAGACAAGACCGAGCGAGTAGAGGTCATAAGCCCACGCGGCATCATCTTCAAGCGACCTCTTATCCTCCGGGTGTCGGTACATTGCATTGGATAGCGGCTCTGGGGTGGGGCCATCTCCAGAAAAGCGGGCGGGAGAAGTCAGATAAGGTCGTCGCATGTCTGGGGCAAGGCCACCCTCGTCGTTGTTTGCATCCGTCCGACCAGGGAAGAAGATAACATTACTGCTGTTAATATTGCCATGCACGGCGTTTTGACTTCGAAGATGGAGGGCAGACATTAAAAGATCATATGCCAGACGGAACCGAGTCTCTAGATTCGGCATGCGCTTTTCGCGGTAATTCTCCGCTGATGGCAACATGGCGACCAGAGGCACCGGCTTCAATTCTTTCAAAAGATCACTAGGGTTTCGTAAAAAGGGGAAATAGTCGACGGGCATTTGGTATAAGAAGGCGTAACGGGCATTAGGTTCATCAAGAGTATAGCCAAGGAATCGCAGAAGGCCGAGGTGGCCGACTCGGGCATTCTGCAGCAATTGGTCGAGTGAGTATTGAAGTTTTTCCAATCTGTTGGTCGAATTTATTTGCGAATTGGCCATCATAGGCATGAACTCGACCAACACCGAGACATGGGAGTCTTTTATTGAACTAAGAAGGTATGGAGATGCGGAGGTCTTGAGCCGGCCAACAGCTCGAGAGTTCGATGATGCCGCAATTGGTTCGTATGGAGGTGGGCTATTATCGTGGGCAGTGCCATATAGTTGGAGGTCTGATCGTTCAATAACGAGAGGGCTAGAGGGGGCGAAGGGGTTGTTATAATCGGTTTGCGTGGCGGAGGGCGAATAGGTGAATTGATCGAACATGGATTTGGGGCTCTGCACTTTCTCTTTGGATTCGGAGAATGACCCATAAGAAGCATCGTAGGGGGAGACAGCATGGGGTCGTGGTCGCCGTGCGCTAGCGCTGGTGCTGTGTTTGCTCGAAGACATACTTGAAGCCATTGTCCGTCGTGAGCGAGAGAGATCGTAAAGAGTATCGATGCAGGCCGTCAGGTCGCTGAGAATCGTCTTCGACTGGCTAATGTCATCGTCTGTCCATTGTGTCTTGAGTGGCTGTGTGCTCAGAGTATCCTTAGACGGCAAGTCTACCTTGCGCTCCTTGGAAGGAAGAATTGGGGGATCGATATGCTGAACTCGTTCGGCTGCAGTCAAAAGATCTTGAATAGAGGACATAACACTTTCGACCACATCGCTAAAGCCAGCCGCGGTGAGGGACTCGTCAATATCATTGGGTTGCGCGGCGCTGGCGTCACTCCAGTCTAAGCCCCACGATAGCAGGCGGTCTCGCTGTTTCTGGAAACTCTGGTGTAAGGCGACCAACTCGGGGTCATCGAGAGCCTTCGAAGCAGTCGTGACACTTTCGCAAGAGGTCTTTGTATCGGTATACAACTTTGTGAGGCGCCGCTGGAGGAAGCCGCCCCCTCCTCCTCCGTGGCGCAAGACGGACATCTTGGGGCGATAGCGATTCGATAAGGAGCGAGAGTACGGATTGATACGGGGAGATTCGGTGTTGGGTGTAGGAGGAGGATACTAAGGTGATAATCGAGGGTTATGTCGAAAAGAAGGAAATCTCAGAAGGCCATGGTGGAGAGTTGTAGAGGAGTAGAGGTAAAGGTAGAAAGAAAGACATGAAGCCAAATGGTTGATCTCGGGTGCCTGGACTGCCTTTCCCCCAAAGCCACCAAAAGGTAGCAGGTGCGCGGGTTGTGCCTACTTCGGAAGGGAATCCTGTTGCCTAACCAATCAGCGTTCAGCACGGCGGGGGAAAGAGTGGGTCACGTGGACATGGGGGCAAGTCAGGCAGCCGCGTTTTACTAAATTTGGATCAGTCAGCAGCATACTAACCATAGAACTGGGGTAGTATAAGTGTGGTCAACTATATACATAGAGCATCTATACAGTTAGTAGTAGGGTGCTAGTAAATTATATCAAAGTGGAGTACGCTAGTATCAAAGAGGATAGAGATAGAGATAGAGTAGGGTAGGGTAGGGTAGGGCAAGGTAGAACTTGAAGTAAAGATAAAGTAGAAGCAGTAGAGATAAGTAACTATAACCATCCTCTAAGATCTAAATGTACACATCAACCCTTTCATCAGGGTGCCCAGCAGTGCTTCCATCACAATGCAGTAGTATACCATAAATACTACTACTAGTAGTATGGATGATACACATTTTTATTATCCATGACAGCCACCCAGTTGCTGCAAGGTCGGGGAAGATATTGAACTTATGAAATTACTCATGCCGTCCCATCTCTCGAATCAGATCATCCAGTGATCACTCGTCGCGAGACACCCACATCTCGTGCCCGCTTCTCACTGAAGTTGTGCAACCGCTCGCCAATTAGGTAGACATCATCACGGATGTTGATCCGCCAGAGAGCCACCCGCCGCAGGACAAGGTGGATGGTCAATGAGGCAACCACAACGAGCAGAGTCGCGGGATATGCATATCGATAGATGAGGGATTCTCCCTCAACGCGTGCGTAGAAAACAGTCCATCGAAGAACACCTCCCAGCGTTAAAGGCACGATTACTGCCGCCATGGTAAATAGCAAGAGTGGTAGGATGAGAGCCCTGGTCGCCAGCCGAACATTAGGTCGCAACCATCCATCGCGGAAAACCCCATTGATGACCGCTGCAGCCCGGGATCGTGGATACCACACAGTGAGCTTGGTGGCCATTTGGACGTACAGCACTCCCAACGTCCAGTCCTGGATCACATGCACAACGTGTGACTGTCCATCACCGAGCAATGTATGGGCGGGGATCAGAACGTATAACTCGGTAAGGAGTGCAAAGAGTGACGGCAGGACGAGGACCAAGGCGGTGGCAACGTACAGTAGGCGAGCGGCGTGCAGCAACAGGTTGGCACAAACCCCGATCATTTGCCTGGGAGATCGGAGATATGCGCCGGAGTTCTCTCGCAGGAGCTGGATGCCCTTGTGGCAGTAGTAAACAGTGTAAGCAAGACCCCCAACGATACACAGCCCGCTCGAAAAAGCGTAAATGTCGTTCACCGGAACGGGGCTTCCTAGGCACTTCGAGATGATCCGACGGCCAATAACCAACGGGATAATGGTGATGCCTACCCCAGTGGTCGCAGCAAACAGCCAGATCAGAAGAATGAAAGCTGCGATGCGAGTACGAAAGTAGGGAGGGATGTAGACTTTCGTGAATGATGCGCTGGAGCGACCGTGCAGACCGTCCTCTTTGTCTTGCTTGCCATCAAGTCGTTGATTGTCCTCGCTGACCTCCAGGAAAACCTGGGTGCCTTTCGGGATCCGAACCTGATCCGAAGCGGGAGCTCGGACATATCGGCCGTCTCGCAGGAAGAAGGCACCACGATTCTCCTTCTCTGCAGCGGCCTGTTCCTCCTCACCGATGACGGGATGTTCCCAGTCTCCCTTGCTTCCGAGAAGAAGACCCCACCAGTTGCGCCGGACATGTCGGCCTTCCTCCTCTGGATGGCGTTCTGGGAAAAAGAAGTTGCTGAGACGCAGGAAATGGGCACATTTGTGGAACCACCAGTCGTATAGCTCGTGCAACCCATCTGAAGGCTTGACAGACTGGATCGCGAGGGGCATGACGAAATTGTAGAAGAGTAGATCAACGGGAAACTCCAGCATGGGTGCACTGGCCGACCAATGAATTGGTAGTATGCCATCAAATGTGTAAAAGAGACCCCAGACGACTCCTCCAAGACAAACGATTACCAATGCTCCGTAGACCAGAGCACTAAATCCAATCTTACGGAGCTGCGTGGTTATGCTGCGCTCGAGGACATCGCGAATGGGGTGGAAGGTCGGATCATCTGGATCTCGGATGAAGTCTAGGCAAATGGTTAGCAGGTGGTTTGAGGCATCAAAAATGAATAAAGGCAGACTTACACAGAACGCCACTGCGAAGGATCTTTCGGCACATGGACACGAAGAGTGCAAAGTGGAACATATAGCATGTGCCAACAAACCAGTGAACGAAAAGAGAAGTGAGTGGAGAGGATAGGGTAAATGCGATGCGCGAGGAGATTGTCGCATCAGAAAACAAAGGGAGAAGGGCGACATCGAGTAGAGTTCCACAATAGAGAGGGAATACGATCATCTCAATTCCAATAATGAGTATGACCTTCATCACTCCCCCGGCTTGTAACAAGACCTCAGCAACAAGTCCATCAATTCGTTGCCCACGACCTGTACCAGCCAAAAGGCCTGTGATACGTAGATAGAGGAAACCCATAATACTGGCCAGTAGGTAACCCATTGCTATGGCGATGATTCGGTCCTTCGTGTCCCAAACCACAAGGTCATAATCGACAGGTAACTTCGCCGCCGCCGCGCTGGCATTCTCCGCATTCAGGAATTTTGATCCAGAACTGGTGAAGATAATCGATCTGGAGAAGCTGCTGACTTGCTCCTGCAGCTGAACTGTGGCTTCTCTGACTTGTGCGAACTCGAAATCAAACGACAGGGCGCCGGAAACACCGAGGGTAACTAGGCGTAGCGGGAAATCATGTAATATGAATTTGACCACGCCATAGATAGAAGATACCAGGGTACCCAAGCGAGCTTGGTGTAGCTTCAGAGCCTGATGAGAAAGCACAGAAAACATGGGAATGTCCGAATCTTGGAAGACCAGGAATGCTTTCATCACCTTGTTAAGACGATTGGTACTGGCATCGATGAGGGTGAGAGAGGCGCTAGTGACAGATTTGCCTCGCGGAAGCCATTCACCAAGCGGTACAAGCGCTCCGAGGGGACTCAAGAGCACCTTGAAGACGAAGCTGAACCAGTACATCAGATAACCAAGAACTCCAATGAACGTATCCAAGGCGACGTCAGCGATAACTGTGATGGCCGTCATGGGAACACCGACTATGAGTTCTAGAGGATTGGCTAGCAATACCAGAGCTATCTTACCCCAGAGATAAGGAAGCCAAATGCCGATTGCGACGGTAAAAGCGATGAGAAGTGCGCAAAAAACACCATTTTGAAAAAGCCCAAATATGGGTCCTTGCATACCAATGAGATCCATGATTCCCTCGAAATCATCGCCTTCAATGGCATCCATGTCATTGGGATCAATGCCAGCATCGCCCTGGGGGTTGCCCAGAGGGCCATCATTGACCTGGTCCTCCGCTCTGTTGTTAGGAACAGGAACAAATGGATCTTCAAGAGCAGGGTCCTGAACGATATGCTCATCATCTTCCGGTACTGCCTCGGCAAGGGCATTTTGGTCAACGGGAACATCGCCCCAGAACCAATCGATGAGTTTTTCAGAAAGCCCAACTGGGGCTTGCTGCCCTTCAGTTGGCGGGGTCTGTTCATTTGCATGGTTTTCGCTAGGCAGGTGCTGATTTTCAGGCTGGGGCTGCATCTGAGGGAAATGGTCCGCTGCTGTAGGTGGGAGGCGCTGTGCTGGTACAATTTCATCGTCGTCACGTTCATTGACATTGCCTAGATCGAGTTCTGCGCGTAGAGCCTCAAGGTTGACGGGTCCTCCAAAGGCATCTGTGATCCCGGATGCAGCGTCTGCAAGCTCTTGTTCTTCTATGACTCGCAGCAATTGTTCCCGGTCGCCGTCAAATTGCGCCAGGGCGTTTCGGTAAGCCAACATCCTTGCGGTCGCCCGGTCTGGATGCCCAGGTTGGTCGTCAGGGATTACGCCGACGTGGGCGCGCATTGGGTCATCAAGGTGTCTGTTTTCGAATGCGAATTGGTTGAGAGGTCCGGGATGCCGTTCAAGAATAGGCCGTCCATCGTCGGAATCCGTTAAGGAGGGAGCGGGTGAATGATTCCCAAATCGAAGTGGGATCTCGTCGTGAGTTTCATGGTCATCACCACGTTCAACACCATTCACGTTATCATTAGGGCGAACAGGCGCAAGCTCCGGTTGTGGTGCACGTCCTTGTTCGTCCGGCCGGTTGTTAGCAATGAGCTGCAATGCCGCTTCACGCTCCCCCTCGGCGATATTTGCCATCGGCTGCTGCTGGACTACCCATTCTCGAATGAGGAATAGAAGAATGAAAGCAATAACAACCAAGAGAGTAATGAGCTGGCCCTCAAGAGTGTCGATGATCATGTTGTTGATCGTAGGATAGGGCGTCAGAGTGTTCAAGAATTTCACATCCGAAAGCCACGAGGGGTATCGGGATTTCGGCAAAACAGCAGTATTGTTCGAACTAGAGCCGTTCTGGCCGGTGCCTCCAGTTAAGGCAGGAATGAAGAGGCTTGGAATAACTTTTTTGATAAGCGTCAGCATCAATGGATCTCCTGCTGGAAAGCTTAAACCGGATGCCGGGGTGGATGAAGCAGCCGTAGCAGCCGATGAGATTGTACTCGAGGCTACTGAAGCGGTCGAACTCAGCGCAGCAGCCGCAACCGCACTTCCATTGGCTGACAACTGTGTAGCAGCTTGCTGGGCAGCAAGTGCAGCACGCTGGTGAGCAGCAGCCCCGCTAGCGGACCAGTGGCCATCTGCCAGCCAAAACAATGCTCTCCAAATTGCCCGCATCGACCATGGTAACCAGCCCAACCATACGAAAGCCACCAGAACAAATCGCATCCATGTGACGAAAGTATGGAAACATTGAATCAAGGCCTGTTTCACAAACAATGGCGTTGGAAGATTCTGAGGCATATTGGGATCGTAGAGTTTCGTGAAGCGGAATGGTGTTTTGCAAAGCTCGCAGTGCTTCTTCTGAGAATGCGCAAGCCACTCGACTAAGCAGCTTTGGTGAACAAACTTGATGCTTCCACTGCATTTGCAAGGGTAGAACAGCGGATCCTCTTGGGAGCCCTCGCCATGACAAATTCGACAAGTATCCATGTCTTCCAGGCCCCTTTCCCTCTCATCGAGAGCGGGATCATTCATCAAGTCAGGGAAAGATGACGGGCCCGCGGCGAAGCGAGAGGGATCTACTGGGAAATCCATGATGTCCAGTCGCGTCGAATGGAGGTGGTCAGCACGACCTGTCTCATATGATCATCATACTATTATTTTATTGCCATGCACGGAGGTTGAGGAGGTGAGCGAGGAGGGAAATGGATTGATGACTGGGAGATGTGACCTGAAGATAAAGCGAGAGGGAGAGTTAGTCAAATAGATTAGAACGGGGAAGCGACCAGCATTAAATAAAGCAGTAAGTACTGGCAGCTGGGCAAAGGTCAAACGTACCTGCTCCAACTGAATATCCCAAAGGCAATAATATCCTCAAGGCAATATCCCTAAGGCAATATCCCTTAAGTCCTTAAAGTACAGCAAGAGTGAGCAGAGCAAGTGAGGGTTGCCTTTTGCCCGTACTTCCGCTTTGTTTCTGTGTTGGTCCTTCCCGTAATGCTGACTCAGTATCAGTACATATATTACCAGATCATCCCTGCCAAACATGTCTGACATACTCATGTATTATTGTAATACAGTTACCACTATGCCACTGGCAGCGATGACCTCACTGCACTCCCCAGCGCAACCCCCCCAAGCCAATCCAAATCAACTCCAAAACCAGCTTCTCCCCTTGATACTTCCCTTCGGACTTGCTTCCCATATAGCCACTGAGCTTGGAAAAAAAAACTCCATGAATTGACAATCTCACTAGGTTGTTCAACCTTGAATTCAAAATCCATTGAACAGCAATTCAACCTATACCTCGGAATCAACTCGTGCGATCTGACCGCGGTCCGTGAATCTTGGACTAGCGCCAAGCCGACGCGAGCATTCCCGTCCAGAGCTCCCCTTCTCTCTTTCGACTTGAGAAACGACATCTTTCACTCGCACCTTGGGGATCGGTGCTTATTGCGCAATCCGATGAATCAATAATATCTCGAATATTACGCCTATCTCAGTTTTCAGCAGCTTTGGACCGGCCCCAGCTCGCTGTCTGCATTCCCATCCTCGCAGGCTTTTTTTTCCCTTCACACTAGGGTCGTGTCGTTCTCGACCGGCCAGTGACAATCACTAGGATGGTCGTGGCTCAAGAGAATGGTCATTTATCGGAGGCGGTAGTCAAACAAGAAGGGAGAACATCACCTCGTCCTGCATCCGCCAAACGACGAAGTCCCATCCGGTGGACTGTTGGATTGGTTCTCCGGTAAGCTGTTTCTCTATCTCTCTCTCTCTCTCTCTCTCTCTCTCTCTCTCTCTCTTTGCCTGCCTGCCTTGTCTCGACTCGAAGACTTGTCACTAACCTGCTTCTATAGCTTGTGTATATGGTATACATTGCTCACGCCCTTCCTTCGATGCCCGTCGCGTCTCTCCGACCTGAACGACTCCTCCCCCCATGTCTGCAAACCTTATCTGATTGCTCGGTCGCACGTGGATCCTTATGTCACGCCATATTACCATACATACGCGGCGCCCTATGTTGATCAAGCTCGCCCTTATGTGGAGGTTTTCAACCAGAAGGTCTACACCCCGGCCTCCAAGGTTGCCAAGTCTGGTTACGACAAGTATGGAGCGCCTGCATGGCAACAAGTCCAGGCCTATGGCGAGGCGCAGTGGAAGGCCCAGGTCACCCCACGACTAAATCTTGCCCAGGACAAAGTCTATCAAGTGTATGCCGCAGAGGTGGATCCTTATGTCCAGCGAGGTGTTGCAGTAGTGTCGCCTTACTACCAGAAGGCCAGTACTACCGCGTCTACCGTCTACTGGGATCACTTGGTACCTTTCTATACTCGCTCCCAGCCCTATATTGGCAAGGCTTATGTCTCCGGCCAGGATGCTTTGGTGACCCATGTCTTACCCGGCGTGCATTATACTTGGTCCTCCGCAGTTTACTTCGCAAACAGTTCGCTCTGGCCGCATCTTACTGGTCTATACTCTGAACAAGTTGAGCCCCAACTCGTTAAGATTGGCCAGCGACTTGCCAGCTACCGAGAGGGTAAGCGGCTACGAGCTGTCATTGAAGATGTGGATGCCACTACTACTACCTCCGAGAAGCCCGTGTCTTCGACTGCCGTCATCTCCCACGTGTCGCTTCGCCCTTCCACTAGCATGACCTCCACCACAACGATCAAGGAAACCGCAAGTGCGCAGCCTACGCTGACACCTGAACAAGTCGCCCAAGAAGCTCGCAAGCGAATCGACTCTGATTTGGAAAGATGGCAGGAGAAGTTTGCCGTCGCTGCTGATCGAGGAGTCGAGGATCTTGAAGAGCGCATTGAGGAAATTGTCGCAGCGCTCATTGCGAGCAGTGCAAACAGCCACGGCCAGAGTCTCTCCACGGCACTACAAACCGTCGGGTCCGAGCAAGTGTCGTCTATCCAGCAGCGAATCAATGAACTGGCTGGCTCGTTGCCAGAGGAAGACGCCCCCGAAGACGAAGAGGTGGCCCGCGACCAGCTAGTCAGTGACATTCGCACATCTGCGATATCTGTTAGGGATCGTGCCCACACTCTACGAGAATGGGCTGTGTCCT
The DNA here is from genome assembly GCA_000347475.1 of Penicillium paxilli ATCC 26601. Taxonomy (NCBI): domain Eukaryota; kingdom Fungi; phylum Ascomycota; class Eurotiomycetes; order Eurotiales; family Aspergillaceae; genus Penicillium; species Penicillium paxilli. The sequence goes on from AOTG01000456.1 coordinate 53,516, forward strand.
TCGACGACGAGTTGACACGTCGTGTCTCCGCCGCAGTGAACTCGACCCTTGATGTTCTGGACAGCATCCGTGACCTCGGACTCCAAGAGATCGGCATGCGGTGGGCGTGGATGGACAATGTGACCTATAAAGATTGGGCCAGATACCATGCTCTCAAGGCTCAACTCGATGACTGGCGAAATGAGATCCGAAATGTGGGCATGAATCACCAATCCGTCGCCAACGCGAAGGCTGTGTCCACGGAGATCTTGGAAAGTGGCATGTATGTTGCTGAGGACACTGCCAAGGAACTCATCAGACTGAAGGATGTCGGTCACTGGAAGATCGCCGCCCGAGAAGTGAGCGACAACTTCGAGACTAGAAACGAGGCGCCTCCGCCGCGACCCAAACCACAGCAAGAGGCCGAGGAATCCGACGAGTCTTCGGGGATCGATGATGATGCCATCGTTGATGACGAATCGCTAAAGGATGAACCTTCTTCTGACTCGGAAGAGCCAGCTATGCCCGCTGACTCGGAGCCTGCTGCTCTATTTGACGAGGAACTGACTGAAGCTGAATATGAAGAGAAGCCCCTGAACGATGCATATGAGAACCTGCAAGCTTCCGGTAAGCCTGCTTTCGGTGTTGCTGCTGCAAACGCCAACGCCCGTCAGGAGCCGATCATCGACAATGACGATCAGGATTTCGTGCACAACCTAGCGAGCAAGGCAGGCGAGGTCTACGAGGATGCGAGCTCTGCTCTCGCTGACTCGACTTCCCAAGCGAAGGTTCTCTATGAGATTGCCAAGTCGCAGGTGATGGGACAGATGGCTCAAACCAGTGCTCCTGCTCATGAACAAGTTCTGTCTTCCATCGAGTCTGCCTACTCCGGAGCTGTCGAATATGCTACCAAAGAATTTCAAGCGAAACTGGGTGGAGTGCAAGCCACACCCACGCCATCGGGGCCAATCGCCCATATCTCGTCCGTTGCATCATCGCGACTGAGCGAGGGACTCAGCCTTGCTTCGGAGCAACTAGCCCATGTTCGTCAAACAGAGCCCTCCACAAGCACCAATGGAGTTCAGCCATTCGTTCTGGACGCTCAACGTCGCTACTACGAAGCCGTTGGCTTGGCTCACGACCACTACACTGCGTTTGTCTCTACAGCATCTGCAGCGGTCTACGGTACCCCGACTCCCACACCCGCGCCTCGAGGCTTCCAAGACCTTGTCGACGCAGCCGGATCGCAGTATTCTCAGGCGTCCTCCCTAGCCTCTGCTAGTCTTGCTGCCGTTGTTGCTTCTGCAAGCTCCGTCATCTCTTCTGCCGATGATGGCAAAGCTCAGGGCATTATTGACGATGCTTCTTCACGGTACCATGCGGCTCTTTCTGCAGCTTCCGCTTCTCTCTCTATAGCATCTGCCTCTGCTAGCTCCGCTATTTACGGAACGACGCCTGGGGCTTTAGAGTCTCTCTCCAGCCAGGCGTCTGAGAATTGGGAAGGTCTTGTATCCAAGGCCAGCGAACAGATCTATGGTACACCGGAGCCGTTCCTCCAGAGGGCAGTACATGATAACATTCCTCAGTTCGAGGCTGTCAAGGATGTTGTCTCCGAGCTTCTCGTTGGAAAGGAGCCTACTTTTAGTGAAAGCGTTCTGAGCAAACTCCGCGTTGCCTATGAAACTCCCTATGCTGCTGCTGCCGCCTCCTCTGCCTCTAGCTACGTCGGCGAGGTCTATGGATCTGCCTCCTCCGCCGCCCAGGCTTATGCTACGAACGTCCCCAGTGTTGAGGATGCGGTGGAACATGCCAATGAACAGCTGAGTGATGCTGTCGCAGCTGCGTTCAAGGCCTATGCAACTGCATCCAGCCGTGTTAGTGAAGCAGTGTACGGAGAGGAGTCTGGTTATATCGATGTCGCCCAAGATGCTATCGAGAATATCCAGTCCAAGGCGAGCGCTGCCATCTACGGCGAGGAACCCGGCACTGTTGAAAGTGCCACTAGCCGTATTGCTGCTGCTGTCGAACAAGCTCAGTCTCAGGTGGCTGAGCTCGCCTCCAGCGCAAGCAGTGCTGCTTCTGAAGCGGCCGAGACTGTCGTTTCTCACGTCGAGGATACCGCCAGCAGCATCAAGGCTGCGGCTTCCTCTACCAAGGATGAGCTGTGATGGAAGCACGGCATGTTGATATGATTTGAATTTTCACCAATTCCACCCCACGTATATGATTAACAGTTTGAACGGGTTGTTCCCGGGGTGGTGTTGTGGTTTTTTATTTGTCTTTCCTCCACCTTCCTTTTACCTTTTTCGCCTTGCCTCCCATGTCTTATCATCATCTTACCATTCCCATCTCCATTTCAATACGTCACTCTAGCGTTGAGGGTTCTACCAAAATTGGGAGGACTCATTGACGTTTTATTCCCCATATAGTTTGTCACGACGGCAACATGTTCATGACCTACAAGATGCACATTGATGTTTAGTTTATGTTTTTCTCACTTCATTTCCACACTTCAATTCGGGTTCAATTTTCTTTTCATTAGCAAGCTTAAGTTCAAGTTCTTAGCTCGTCTCGGCCTGTTAGTTGCTTCTAGTTCTATCGCCATAGTGTTGTACTATGATATAAGTACATACAAGCACTAGTGTAGCGGGGAATACCTCGGAATACCGCTCATTGCTCAATATGATAGATCACAAGTAGTATCTGCTTTGCGAAGTGCCTGTTTTTGAGCGTTTCCAGATGTTCTGGTGTTGCTCAGTCTGGCAGGGGAGGGCTAGAATGCCTAAGTCCTGAGGCATAAATGCTGAGTCATTCTGCGCCCCACGACGTCCATGTAGATAGCTTCAGGTGCTTGACACCTACACCTATCGACATCTATCTGGTTTTCTCGGGGCCGTCTTCCCCTTCCCCCCTTAGTCCCAGTACCTCTATCTCCATCTTGTCCTCTATAATTTATCCTCTTCTCCTATCAAAATGGCTCAGGTAAGCTCCATTGCAAGATCCCACACTTCCCGAATACCCTACCCCAGCTTCACACCCAGCTTAAGAGTCTCTCTACGCACTTTACAATCCAACTCCCACCTCCAATTCCAAATCCCCAAAAAAAGAAGAAGAAAAACTAACTTCACTTCCTTCCCCAGAAAGCAGCCAAGAGTCTCGCAGCCCGCAATTCGGCCACACTCACCCGCACCCACCTAATCTCCATCGCCCTCCACACCCTCTTCCTCGTCCTCCACTTCCTAATCCAACGCCCCCGCTCCTTAAAGCCCTACATCTTCCTCGCCGTGCCAACGCTAGTAATTGAATACTACCTAGACCGCATAGGACGACCGCGATACAGCGAAGATGGATCCCTCCGCTCCGCGGGCGAGGATCTCAACGCTACGGGGTTAACCGAGTACATGTGGGACGTGCTGTATTGGACGCAGGGGTGCATTGTGGCTGTTTGTGTTTTCAATGATCGGGCTTGGTGGTTGTGGGTTGTTGTTCCGGTTTATTCGGTTTATTTGGCTTATTCGACTGTTATGGGTGTTAAGAAGGGGTTTGCGGGGATGGGGGGTGGTGGTGCGGGCGAGGGGGCTGATTTGGGGGT
>KB644872.1:0-71679 GCA_000347475.1 Penicillium paxilli ATCC 26601
CCCCCCCCCCCCCCCCCCCAAAATCTAATGCCCGTCTATGCCCGTGCCTGTAGGGGGGCATCCCCCCCTGATCGAGGGTGTTATGCAAAATGCAATCAAGTATGGAGGGTGACGGGGGAGTCTGCCCTTCCGCGTCTCCGTGGGTCATCCGCCGGTGCCCAAATGTAAACTCGACGTGTACTCTGTACTTTGTGTACATGTCTAGTCGAGACACATCGAGACTCATCGCTGTCATCATGAATGATCGTCAAGTATTCCCGTCTTTCACCGCGTGAAGTTAATGACAGACCAGATGTGACGCCATCATACCGAGTACTGTACTCCGTACGTCAAATTCAAAATTTGAGTGAAACACCTAGACTCTTTGCTTCTCTTGTTCGGGCGAGGTCCGTCCTCCAATTGGCGTTTCACTAACCGACCACTGCTACCTCCGTGCCTCGCTGGAAGGAGTCCGTGCTCCGTGACTAGAAACGATCGACAGGCCCCAGGGACGGCTGGTAACGTGTATGCAAGCCAATCATGACTTCCTCCGAAATGACCGAATCAGCCGGTGCGGTCATGGTGCGACCGGCGCTGCAGACCTGCAGGGACACGACCAATCCTATCCAAACACTTGCGGCGGACTTCACCGGTGGAGTTTTTTTTGCTATCGTGACACGAACCTGTGAGCAGTTCCCCTCGTGGGGAGGGGCATTTTGGGTTGGTGGAGCGCGGTGTGGTCCACTCTCTCTTCATCTTAAAACCTTTGGCCTCCACTTGTAGTGATGGTGGGGCGAGAGATCGAACTCTTTGATTCTGGGTTGCTTTGCGCTGTACAGTAATTGACGTGGTCATCAATGCCCATCCTGATGCCCTACATGACTTGGAATGGAGGGTTATGTGTAGTATTTTGGGGGATGTTCTTTTCGCAGGGTTTCCTGCGAGGGAGAAGTCTAAAAATAAAAGGAGAAACTTCAAGGAAAGGAAATTCAAGTTGACGTTTGACTCTTGGTATTACCACGTGACCAGGGCTAGTGGTCGCAGGTAAAGTATCAGCCCCATCCTATGGACGAAGCGATATGAAGACTTTATTCACTGTAAATTAAAAATATATACAGGGGTTGTTTTTTGACAGCTCTTCTGCTCTGGCAGAAGGGTTCGCCTCAACTCTACCTTCAAGATCACTCGTGATGACAGCAGGAGCATATTCTGAGATCCCATCGAGCGGAGAAGCTATACCATCTGATCCACCCACACCTTGATGTCGCGAATATACAGGTGAAGACATCATAGCTGGGGGAGGAGGATGGATGTGGGTCTCGTATGGGCTGTTCATGTTGATCTCTTCTCTAGGCCAGGAATATGCCCCGGATGTCCCAGGTCCTTCGATCGCCATTCCTGGACTATACGTTTCGCTAGGACCTGGAGAGACTGGTATTTGAGATCCGGCCCGAGACCCAGACACAGACCCAGATCCGGAGATAGACCCGGGCAAAGGTGCATTTCGAGGTTGTTCGATCGTGAAGTGGTCGGACATGGAGATCAACCAGCGTTCCATATCCGACCACCCTCGGAGTGGCAATTGAGACCACTCGTCCATTCGTGCAGCTTTTTGTTTCTGTGTCGAGTCTGGTTTGGCTGATACCTGGGCAACTGTTTTTGGTTGCATGGAACGGAGTGTCACAAGAGCCCCATACAGGGCCAACTCGGTCTCAGCTAGACGCTGTTCAAGTTGATTTAGGTATCCCAGCGGAAGACCTCTATAATAATTTGGAGGTATAAGCATTCTCTCAACAATGGACGCTTAAGAACTTCTTGTCCTGCCAACTTGAAAGCCTGCGGGCAGATCTTACCGTTTACCACTCTCGGGATATACACATTTTGATGGCTCACTCGAACACTGAGAACAATGGGGTCTGCGAAATTATTCATGGTCAGAATTGCGATTCGATGGTCAAGATCATTCTGATGGATCTGGTCAGTCGTACAACTTGCGGTCACACTAATATCCGAGATCAGCAACGTCAGGTCTCTCCGATTACCCACAGGAACTAACCTTGCATTTTCGTTGCCTACAAACTTCGCATGAGATGGGGCTTAGATTTTCATCGTCTATTGACCTCAATGTTAGTAAATGTCTCTAAACCAGTTCATACCTTTGACACATCCTTACCTGGAATTGTCTCCTCCGAAGCCTGGGCTCGTTTTGTACGTGAGGATCTCATGCTATCGGATCAACTCTATTGCATTTGGTTATAATTTCCAATGGTCAACAAATCAATAGTAATAATCATCTCATATAATAATGAATTGAAAGCAATGCCTTCCGGTCCGTGGCGATCCAATAGAGTGATGGCCCCATGGGAAATGGTGGATTCCCAATCTTCCGGGGAAAGAAACCTCCGGGGGTCCCATGTCACGTGTGGTTCTCCGCAAGTTCCATGACTAAGCATTCCAGCCAAGCCAAGCCAGTCCAGGCCGATGCTCTTGCAGCTCTCACGACTTCAAGATTACCGGGATTCAGCATTTGGGCATGTACTACTGTATGTTGTATGACGAGAAACCAGCGAATCAGCAATGAGACACAGGATACCACCATGACTTCGCCCTCATCGGTCAGTACCCGCTTTGAAGACCATGATCCAGATTGGCAGTATGGCCCTCGAGCCAAACGACGCAAGCGTGCGTCAACTGCTGGCACATCAAAACCGTCTCCGCGTGAAATTGGCTTCATGAGAGAATCTCAAAATGACGGGTCGGCTAGCTTCATTGGAAGCTCGAGTGGCATTCATTTTATTCGGCATGTCTATAATGCGTTTGCCCGTCGCTCAGCAGACCTCCAGCAAACTAGAGCCAGAGACAAGAGCTCGGTGCCCGGCGAAGATGATCGTCTGCAACAAGGTACTTTGGACACAGACACTCTTTGGTCATCAGTTGAATTGGACCTTTCCCCGAATCCCAAATACACCTTTGAAGATTTGGTACATTGGACCCGCCATTATTTTGAAAATTGGCATCCAATCTTTCCTTGTCTCCATGCCCCAACGGTGCTCAGATCAATTGAAAAGCTGAGCCGCCAGGGCCCATCGGCAATGAGTCGGCCAGAAATGACTATCATTCGCTCGATTATATCGATATCCCTCGAAGACAGCCGGCAAATAGAAAAGCCCATCTCGAAAGTGGGTCCTGTTCCTGCGTCATTAGTGTTCTCAAGTGTGCAACATGTTATGCAAGATATCCAAAGTATACTTGCGGAGCCTACAACCCTTTTGCTTCTGCAATCTGCATTTCTGGCGCAACTTGCACTTACCTCATTTCTGCGTCTGAATGCCGCATCTCGAGTTGGCGGGGTCATCACCCGAACTGCCTTCCACCTCGGTTTACATCGCTGCCCGGGCCGCTTCTCCGTTTTCAACCAAGAGGAAGTTGATATTAGAAGACGTTTATTCTGGTCTATATATTGTCTCGAACGATACCTGTCCCAGGCACTGGGCATCCCATTGGGCATTCGAGACGATGATATTGATGTATGCTACCCAGGCGACGAGCAACACGTCTCGGGAAAGCCCTCATGCACTACCCCCGATGATCACCGACTACGTCTACTAGCCCATCTTGCAAAGTTTGCCAGGATAAGGGGGCTCATCCTAGAATTGCGCAACAAGTCTATTCTGCATAGCCATGCTGGCACTGTCGAGGCAGCACATGTCAATGGCGAGTTGTCTCAGTGGTGGAATGAAGTCTATGACGATGTCAATCCTATAGATGAGGAGCATAATGAGCCTGGCCAGGGCTCAGGTCTAAGTCCATATCACCGCATATTGCTCATGATATTGAGACATGAAGCGATCATCTCAATGAATCGACCCTTACTCGCGGCCGAGAAACCCAGCCCGGAATACAAAAATGCCTTACAGACCTGCATTGCTTCTTCACGGACACTACTAGCAGCTTTGAAAAGGTACATGTCTTCTTCGTCGGACGCGCCGTTAACATGGCCCTCGTTTACATGGACGACATGGATGGCGTGTTTAGTACTGATGTATGCTTCCTGGGAAGGCGAGCTTCCTGTGCCTACGGCTTTGAAATATGCCGGTATGGGTATCAGTGTCTTGGAAAATCTAGCTCTGCGTGGAAGCAGTTGGCCTGAGACCTGTATTGAAGCAATCAAGGGGATGGAGTCGGCATTGACTAATTCGAATTCCTCGAGCTCGGAGGACGCCACGGGATATGCTTCACGACAAATTCAGACCGGCCTGAACGACCAAGTCTTGAGAACTCAAAACAGAATTCCCGCCGATGATAGCCTTCGTCGATCCGTTGGTCTCAACAATTGGTCTACCCAGCGTGATCGAGGGCCCTCAAAAAGGCAGCAAGGCGATCCTTCATCTATGGGGCAGAATCTAGAAACACCACTTGGTCCCTCTGCAGTTCATGCTGTTGATGCGGGTGAAACTTCAGTTATTTCTTCCTACGATCCAAACGGCCAAGGAACCGGCCTCTCTGCAGATGATCTCTATTCGACCGGACAATCCTCGGCCGGGCTCATATTTGGCAACGTGGCAAGCGCAAATGCCCCGTTCTATCCAGGGATTGCAGGGCAAGATCCTCTACCATTTTCAGATCCGTCTTCTCTTTTCATGAGTGATATATGGAGTGTGGCTGATGGGCCTTGGATGATTCACGGGGATTTATTATAGTTCTAAACAGCACCCATAATCACAATAATCTAGTCTTTGCACTACCTAGGTAGAAATCAATAGGATCTAATAATGACCTCGACAGTGGCTCACACCCATGTGTCTTCAATAATATCGAAGCTGCTCTCATCCGAAGTGCATTCAAGGAATCCCATTTCGCCTGCGCATAAAGAGATTGGATGGCCTGCTCCGTGAAGCGAACTCCTTGTCAACATGATACTCAATCTCAGGCCCTTGCCCCTCGAATCCCATCTGGGAATACACATGTCGTCCCATACTGGACCCCTCAAGAATGAGCTCCAAGTCGCCACGTCGCTTTGCTTCATCCAAGCCCCACTGCACCAGAGCTCTTGCAATACCCTTCCGCTGGTGAGCGGGGTCAACAGCACATAGATCTAGCACCATCACAGCTGGAGGTGTCGCTGAAGCCTTCTCCTTGATAACCTCATTACGAGGCCCATGCAATGAAGTCATAACCTGAGCCAGATAACGCTGCTCGGCCTCATTTCCAGGATACAATTCCTCCAAATTCATCGCTTTCGCCACATCCTCATCTGGCAAATCTCCATACCCCTCGACGCAAGAAGCCTGCGCCCAGATAGCAAGGCCAGCAATAATGCGCTCTCCGTCTGGCTGTTCAGCCGGCAATGTAGCCTTCAGAAAGACGGTATTCGGATTTCCTTTCAAATCGGTGGTCGTTTCTCTCCAGCGGGCGACCATCCGCGCAGCCCCGCTCGCTTTTCCAGATGCTGAGTCCCATCCTGGATTCATGGCGATCCAGACGCCGTCTTGAGCCTGGCGACCGAATGCTTCACTGACGCCGTGAAAGGCCTGTTTGAGGTCTTCGGGTCGATTCACGGGCTCAATGCGGAGTCCGACATCTTTCTTCTGTGTGGTAGCCATAATCGATCTCTCAGGGCGCAGCGGATATGATAGATGGTCGTGCTAATTTTGGAAGTGATTGTAAAGGTAAACCCGGGACAGTCTGACCACTTGTCTTCAATGATAATTCTTTCCCGCCAAGGCGCTAATCATTGATTGTCAATTGCAATGTTACTGTGGTCAACGTCAACGCCACCGGGCGAGGTGGTTGAGCGGTCGTCCCCGCTGCGCCCGCTCGGGTCCGGTAAAACTTCGGCTTCACAGTATGCGCAGTGTTTAAGCGCAATTGGAAAAAACTACTGTATATTGAACTGGAAAGATACAAACATCAGAGTAAAGCGAATCAATTATCAAGTACTAGATCTATGGAGGTCTTCATAAAATTCAAGTACACTAATAGTACTATCGATCATTTCCCAGCTCGTCGCTGATCTCTTCGCACCAGGTATGCAATCAAGCCAATGCTAGCGAATTGAAGAACGGTAGTCACCAGATTCGACACAAAGCCAGCTTCAAACCGTGGAGCTTTTTCAGCTGAATACTGAAAGATTTGCGTCCATGCCGCCATGGCTTGTCCGATAGCATTCATACTTGCTGTCACAATGGCTCTTTCTTCAGCGTCATTTGCCATGGCTATTGTCGCCCAGCTCATAGTGAGAGGACTGATGGCTGATATAGGCATTAGTATGAGATATCTCGAATTATTCTGCAGTGAAAGATACTTACCTCCTTCAAACCCAGTAATGATAAAGGCCGCAACTCGCCCGTGTTCACCAACATCGTAAACGACTAGCAGAATCACCCCAATGAGCACCGGAATACTAGTGACAACAGACGGTAACCAGAAATTCCGCAAACGATCAGCCTTAACACCCGCTACAAGCGCAGCTACAACTGATAGCGCAGTCGCAATGGTAGGCAGCGTATTGATCCGTGAGACCGAGTAGATATCCGGATTTGCCTTGAGATAAAGACTAAAGGGAGTCGAGTATGGCATGAAATTCTGGTCCATGAGAATCCAATGAATCACGAATACGTAGAAGTGCCATCTCCCGAATACTCGCTTGAAGATTGCTTTGGATATCTTCAGTTCGCTTGGGGCTGTTAGTCCTTCTAGGCGCTCGTTGGCTAGACTGTGTTCGGCCGTTGAGAGAAATCGTGGCTTTGTTCTGTGGGGGACATCTGGGAAAGCAATGTAGCCGCTGTCATTTTGTTTAAGTTAGATTCATCAAACTTGAAGGTTTCAAGATGTAAGGCATAAAGTTGTAAGGAACCTTGGAATGGAGAGAAAAGCTGCATTGAGAGAACTTACAGTATGCAGATAGGGATCGTGATTACTGTGCAAACAACGAAGAGCCATCTATAAATAATATTTGTTAACCTTAGAGATCAATTCGATCAGAAATCAGTGTGCCAAACATACCTCCATCCTGCCAGTCCATGCGTCTGATCTAGATTGGTATACGCTGCGGCTTGCAAATAGCCAGCAAACATCGTACCTAGCGGCGACGCAATGAAGAAAAGCGCCACACGTCGAGTAACTTCTCCAGGCTTATACCATGATCCAATGACGTATATAACCCCGGTAAAGGAACAAGACTCGCAAATTCCAATAAAGAATCGCATGGCGTATATCGTGTTCAGATTTTGAGCCCAAGCACAGCCAAACGTAAAGAGACCCCAACCGACCTCCAGCGTTGGCAAGGCAATGTTGATTCGTGTTCGAGTGAGCCAATAGCATGCTGGTATCATAGATGTGCAATAAGATGCCCAGAATACTGCATTGATGTAATTGATATCATTGCCACCTAGGCGAAGGTCTTCTTTCATGCCTCTAGTACAAGAAGAGTCAGCAATTGAGCATACTATTGGGAACCTATTTGAGACGGAATGAATCGCATAACGTACGAGACATAAGCATTTGTTATTGCTTGTTGATCCAGATACTTCGTGAAGAACGAAAGACAACCGAAAACCAGGATCAAAATATCCAATTTGAGGATCAGCTTTTTCTCCAAATGTGGCATTTCCTTTGGATACCATCCCAGGTAAGTTAACAACCGGAGCCATAGGCCATCTTCACCTTCCTTCTCTAAAGATACTTCTCGATCAGAGACCTGGTTAACAGATTTCATCGTGGGTATTGCTTCCTCGGCCATTGTTCACGAGACCTAGCAGGTATCCTGGAATAATGTAAATGGAGAAAGATAAACCTGGATGATTGACTTCTCGCCATCATACTGGATATTTACAAGAATTAATCGTTCAAATTGAGCTAGTATCATTACCTTTCTGCATTTACCGCCTCAAATTCATTGCGTGATTGGACAACTCCGCATAGTGGAAGATGCTTTGATTATCACGTTTGATGGTGTCATCTAGAGCGGAGCATTCTCTACGATTTATCTTCCGAGCCTTGGAAGAAGAATTTGACAAATAAAGAGCATTTGACAACCTTTCATTTCAAGTTGATGATGCTAAAAGGATGATGGAGCCCGAGGTGTGTGTTCGCTACTATTAACCAGACCATGGATGTTTACTGCACTAAAGTAGTGTATCAACTTCTAAAGCTCATCGGGCGAGTTGAACACAATTGCTTTTCGCTTCTCAACTAAATTAGAGGCTCAAAATAGAAAAATTCCAAGGTTATGATGATAAATTGATAGAATACAGTCAAGAAGAAGGAACCATGTTTTTGACCTTTCTTTCTTTATCCAAAATCACTCGCAGTTGGTGTCCTTTACCACTTTCACTGCCAGATTGGCCATGTTCAAAGAACCCACTCCGAAGTCGATCTAGGTATAGTTCATAAGCAGACATATAGCCTTTCACAAACTTAATGACATCTTCATCCGTCATTCCGCTATTAGTCCTCAAGCGAAGAGCATGCTCCTGCTGAATTCGCCATTCATAAACATTGACAAGATCGTCTGTATCGAGATGCAAAAGAAAGTCGAAATGTTGCGGCCCCATAAAGAGGTCGCAGTACTGACGCAGATTTTCATTCACAAGCAGCAAATGCTCAAGTGAATGCTCATTCAAGGTCTCGGTGGGATATTTCACCGTCCCTTGATTTTGCGTCGTTTCGCTCCATCGTCGTCGAACCTCTGTTTCCTCAAGGGGCGAAAATCCGACACACCATCCCTCGAAAACAATAACGTCGATTGCGGTACCAGCGGAGATTCGACGCCACTCACTCTTGGGAGCTCTGCCACCTTCGCCGTTGAAAAGACTCTTATCAAAGGATGGAATCATCGTCTCGCTCTTTTGGTCAGCCACATTAGCGAAGAATGCAACCGAGAGCTCGGTATCGTGTGTGCCGGGTTGACCTCGCGTTTGCAAAAGCTTATTAGATGGGTTTTCAGTCCGGACCCTCACAAGCTCATCATGATCATGATAGAGATCATCTAGCGAGACATTGATGGTCTTGTAGTTGTATTTTTGGTTGAGAGTCTCCACGAGAGCGTCCGTCCAGGTCGATTTCCCGCTGCCTTGGAGACCAGTCAACCCAAAAACGAAAGGCACTTTTTGTGAAGCATTTTTTTGAGATTCAACATGCTTGTCTATATGTGGTAAGACATATTTCAGGGCATTTTCAATGTTTTCCTGGGGAATAGTTGGGGGTGGCATGTTGACTGTGTTTGAATGTTTGAAGTGGTTGATCAAGTCAAGATCCAGAAGCGATTAGTAGCGAGCAGAAACCTTGACACGACTTGACCAAGATGTTCGCCGCGTTTCCCATTCTAGTTCCATTATTCACTCCAAAATTCCATCATGTCAAAGTTCTGGCTGAACTATGGACCTTCTCTGTCGGAGGTTTCTTTCTCCGACAAGATCCACCGGCCAATGGAAGTCCGAGACCATCGCAACCAACAAATGCATTCATCCGGACATTGAAAATTCCGAAAGCTCGCCTTCAAACCCTCATTGGTTCAGCACAACTTTGATGAGGGGCATGGAGTTCTGGATCTCCATATTGACCCAAAAGCAGATCAATTCGCTGTGATTAAGAAGTAGCCTTAAAAGTCCCCGCATGCACAAATTCATTGCCCCTCTTTCAATCGCATTTCATTCTTGAAAACACACTAGTTTCAACTATCTTTGAGATTCCAATCGCTCAAACCATCCAACATGTCCGGAAAGACTTACAGCATTGCGTCCATTCCCGCCGATGGCATTGGCCCTGAGGTCATTGATGCCGGTATCGCTGCTCTCAACGCCCTCACCGATACCCTGAAGACCTTCAAGCTCGAGTTCAAGAACTACGACTGGAGCTCTGAGACCTATAAGAAGACTGGAAAGTACATTCCAGACGGTGGTCTCGAAGAGCTGAAGAAGCACGATGCTATCTTCTTCGGCGCCGTTGGTGCTCCCGGTAAGAAGCAACAAACAGCCTATGAAAAAGTTTCGCTATTTGATACTAACAAATTATTTAGATGTTCCCGATCACATCTCTCTCTGGGGTCTTCGTCTTGCTATCTGCCAGCCCTTTCAACAATACGCCAATGTGCGCCCAACCCGTGTGTTCCGCGGTACTGAGTCTCCTCTGCGCAACTGCAACATCGGTGACCTGGACTGGGTGATCATCCGTGAGAACAGCGAGGGTGAATACGCCGGTCAGGGTGGTCGCTCACACACCGGCAAGCCTTGGGAAGTTGCTACTGAGGTTTCCATCTTCTCGCGCCACGGTGTTGAGAGAACCATCCGCTTTGCCTTCGAGACTGCCCAGAAGCGTCCCCGCAAGCTTCTGACTGTTGTTACCAAGAGCAATGCTCAGCGTAACGGAATGGTCCTCTGGGACGAGGTCGCTAAGGAGGTTGCCAAGGACTTCCCCGATGTCACTGTTGATAAGATGTTGGTCGATGCCATGACCACTCGCATGGTTCTGAACCCCAAGAGTCTGGACACCATTGTCGCCACTAACCTGGTAAGCTTATATTCCCGAGATTTACAATAAGGTCAACTTACTGATGAAAATATAGCACGCCGACATTCTGTCTGATCTTGCTGCTGCTCTTGCTGGCTCTATCGGCATTGCTCCCACTTCCAACCTCGACCCTACCCGCCAGTTCCCCAGTATGTTCGAGCCTATTCACGGCTCTGCATTCGACATCACTGGCATGGGTATCTCCAACCCCGTTGCCACCTTTTGGACTGCCGCCGAGATGCTTGCCTGGCTCGGCGAGGAGGAGGCCTCCAAGAAGCTCCTGGAGTGTGTTGAGAATGTTTGCGAGGCTGGCATTCTGACCCGCGACTTGGGTGGAAGCGCCAACACTAAGCAGGTCACCGATGCTGTTGTTGAGGAGATCAAGAAGATGGGCTCCAAATAGAGAGATTGATGATTAAAAATTGTATAACGATTGATATGTGCATTGAATAGAAATTACGATTTTCTTAAACAAGTTGAAGAGATGGCTCCATACTAGTATGAATTCTGCATAGGTCTGCTCAGAACCATGCGCCTAAATTTTTCGTAAACAAAGCGAAGCGGATCAACAAAGCGGCAGATCTCATTCCCGAATACAATATGGCTGTAACATTGAATGTACTACTTTCACTACTTCAAAGTTTGTTAAACTGACTTTCATCTTGGCTCTTGGCATCATACAAGCATAACTTGGCAACAGGGCTATCTAGATCACCTGCATTGACTCGGAAAAGCTTCATAATTGATTTCTGTTTAATAGCCAAGGCAAAATGAGTTAAAAAAACACTTTACGGTGGCAACGACATCATTGACATCAGAAGTAGTGAATATAAGGCCGGACATGGCATCCTCCGACGAAGTGGACCAGTTCCGCCCCCTAGTATAGACTAACCAAGAGGCCAGTAAGATTGAACATTTGGAGTACGTCGAGTATTCTGTCCAACTGAAAGGAGTGAGATCCCCACAATTGCGGGGATATCTTCGTCCGTTTGCCCCGGTTTTACGTGGTGTTATGGGGTCCCCAGACTTGGACGAAATGCCGACAGCACGCAAAGCCGTACGAGAATGGCAAAGTATGATTCTAACGTTTTCATATAAAATGACTCTCTCAATACCCCGGATTGAAACTCCGTAGAGATTTTATCTTTCCCATTTCCATTTCTCTTTTGCATTTCCCTTTCCCACATAGATTAGAGTTGAGCTAGACTCGAGTCGATTAAAACCATGTCCGGACCTACCAAAGCCCTAAGCGGCAAGGCTTTGAACATAGCCCAAATTGTGCTCATTGTGGCACCGGCCTTTATCATATTCGGTTACAACCAAGCTGGAGTTGGACCACTTGCAACCCTTCAGAGTTGGGTTCATATGTTCCCTGAACTGGATACAGTCAACACAAGTGGCGCCTTGAAGTCAAGTCACTCCACGAGCAAGGGTGCCGTCATTGCAGCATTCCAGATAGGTGCTCTCATGGGGTCACTTTCTTGTACTTTTATATCCGAAATAATCGGCCGTCGCAAGACTATCTTCATCGGGGCCATTTTGAGCATCATTGGTCAATTGCTTCAAGTGACGGCCTATAAAGTGGTTCACTTTGTTATCGGGCGCATCGTCTTAGGTGTCGGTGTCGGCCAATTCAGTGTTGCTGTTCCAGTATGGCAGTCTGAATGCTCTTCAGCAAAAAATCGAGGACAACATGTTATCATGGATGGAATCTTCATGTGTCTTGGTTATTCCCTGTGCAACTGGATCGATTTCGGGTTTACCTTCTTGCCCGCAGGCAACACCGGTCAATGGCGTGGACCACTTGCCCTATCTTTTCTTCCATCTCTTGTTATTTTGTTTTCTGTCTTCTTTCTTCCAGAATCACCACGTTGGTTGGTCCGGGTTAATCGTGTTGAGGAGGCAACTCAAAATCTCGCCCTTTACAAGGGCGCTACCCCCGACGATGAGAAGATTCGATCTGAGATTGCAGGCATTGAGCTTTCTCTCGAAGCAACCGCGAAATCGAAGGGTGCTATTCGAGAGATGTTCTCAAAAGACGACGACGAGCGCCTGCTATACCGTTTTGCACTCTGCATTGTATTGCAATTCTTCCAGCAGATGTGCGGTGGTAACCTTATCTCGGTATACGCGTCGACTATCTTCAAAGAGAATCTCGGGATGGACTCAAGCCTCTCTAGTATTCTCGCGGCATGTGCATTGACCTGGAAATTTCTATGTTGTTTCATTGCTTTCTTCGCAGTCGATCGTCTCGGTCGACGTGTACTATTCATGGTCAGCGGAACGGGTATGGCCATTTGCATGGCCGTGATGGCAATTACGACAAGCTTTGGATCCGAGAATAAGCAGGCCTCAGTCGTGTCAGCTGTATTCATCTTCATGTTCAATTGCTTCTACCCAATTGGATTCCTCGGTGGTAACTTTCTGTACTGCACAGAGGTCGCCCCTGTTCGCCTTCGTGTCGCCATGGCCTCGATATCAACTGCAAACCATTGGCTATGGAACTTCGTGGTGGTTATGATCACTCCTGTCGCCATTGATACTATTGGTTACCAATACTATATTATGTATGCCATTCTCTCTGCATGCATTCCTATCCTGGTCTATTTCTTCTACCCAGAGACAATGAACCGCAACTTGGAACTGCTGAACCACGTCTTTCGGGATGCATCGTCGCCCTGGCAAATCGTGTCCATGGCGCGACATCTTCCGCAAGGAGAAGTTACCACGGCAGAATTTGTCGCGGCAAACAAGGAGAAAGATGAAGGGTGCTCTGAGGAGATGAGAGAGAATGCTTAACTTGAATTTTCTTCATCATCTATTCTTGGCGAGATCGATCGTGTAGAAATTAGGTAGCGAAATAGAACGCCGAGCCTGATTTCTCCATTTTTTGAATCCAAATTATTCCGATAAAATCTCCTCTGCATTCCCGAGATGGCCCACTATAAGAAAATGTAGATTCCGACGTGGTTCTCGAGGTGACAATCTCGATAATAAATAAGTAACAACTTTGAAATTTCCTCTGGAAAGCTCCATCAAGTCTAATAATGACCCACTATCACGGCCTACTTCCGTCTACAATTTCGATACTCAAGACTCCAATTTGAAGTCCAAGTTCCAAATAGCTTTTAAAGTTCTTATTGTCTACCAGTACATGGCGGAAGATAATACTACCTGCTGATCTACGGCAAATTTACGGCTGATCTAATAGGCTATACATCATGTCCTACTCACGAAGGTGAAGCCCATACTGCTGGTAAAGAGTATTCAATACTATAGCCAGACATTGAGGTCTTTTTCTATAAAATATCATCACGGATACTCCCGATGGACGATACTAAAATATCTCACGAAAACATCCAGTGGACATGACGGGTCGGCGAAACCGGGTTTTCCTCTTTTAATAGGGTCTCGGCGACACATTACCACATCGGAATGCCGATGCGGAGGAAAAAGAAGCCGGGTTTACAACTCACCAACAAATCAGATTCCAGGAAAAGGTCACCCCATCAAATTGACGGCTAGAACCAATCCTTCCCCAGTACAAGCCGTGTGGAAGGGGGGCCCTTTATGTAACGCGGCTGGAACGCTCGGGGTTAAAAGCCAATTGCACGGCAGTGGGCACAAAGGCTACTTGAGGCTAGCCAAGATCCATTCACAGATCACTCCGATTATCGGTAGTTTCTACCCCGGAGTACCCAATTCTCATGACGTGAATCCACGAACGAGGCCTCTGCGTCACTAGAAAGCACCGGAGGTGCCCATCTCCGTTTTTATCGGGAGGTGAGCGCGGGACTTTCGGCGGGAACAGACGCCGTCATTGGTTGTTCATTGGCCCCGTCTGGCCGGATATCCGAAGGGCGGCATCCACCGAGACACTATGATGGCGCAGACTGGATTCCTGTATAGATCTTGATGCTGCGCCAATTGTTGCCCGGACTTGTTGCAAGCCGATATGGTATCCGTGTTACCGCGGGATAATCCGGACTATTGCTAGAGATGAGGAGTTGTCACGAAAAAAGACGGTTAACGATGGCTGATACTTATAGATCTGATTCCCATATGGAAAGCCTTAGTTAGTAGACCTTTTCTACTATCATAGCAAAAGCTCCTCAACTTGAATCATACCGTTGATTCTTATCATTTTATATCTTTGAAAGATTTCTCCACATAGCTTCCATTGATATGGCGCCCTCAATCAACGACGTTCCCACTGGCCTTACTGTCTCTCCATTGGCCTGTAAGGTGGGCATCAATGGCTTCGGTCGTATCGGTAAGTAGACATCTAACTAGTACAATGTCTTTTCATGTCTCTCGGTCTTCAATAATTTGATCGATCAAATCTAATCAAGAAACAATCTAGGCCGCAATG
This sequence comes from Penicillium paxilli ATCC 26601, assembly GCA_000347475.1. NCBI lineage: Eukaryota > Fungi > Ascomycota > Eurotiomycetes > Eurotiales > Aspergillaceae > Penicillium > Penicillium paxilli. The sequence continues at coordinate 14,861 of KB644872.1, forward strand.
TCCTCCGAGCAGCCCTAGTCCGTTCCGATATTGACATCGTTGCTATCAACCACACTTGCGTCACGGTTGAAGATTTGATCTACCTCATCCGATATGACTCTTCAATGGGAGATCTAGATGATAGTACCGACATCCAAGCCCACTCTGACAACCTCATCACTATTGACGGCAAGCGAATCGCCCTCACCTCCGAGCGTGACCTGAAGCAGCTCAACTGGGCCACTCTGGGCGTCGACTATGTCCTCGAATGCACCGGCAAATTCACAAAGCGAGACCTGGCCATGGACCACGTTAACTATGGACAAGCTAAGCGTGTCCTTATCTCTGCTCCCAGCTCAGACTCCCCGACTTTCGTCTTCGGTGTCAACTCTGATAACTATACACCCACCGAGGACTGCCGTGTCGTTTCCAACGCAAGCTGCACGACAAACTGCGTCACACCTGTCCTGAAGGTTCTCGACGAGACCTTTGGAGTCTCTCAGGGTTTTCTGACCACTATTCACGCTGCTACTCGATCCCAGCAGGTTCTGGACGGTTACAGCAAGAAGAACCGCCGTCTAGGTAAGACAATCCAACAACATGAATGGTATTCTCAAAAGCAAATTCTCACATCATCTCCAATCTAGGCCGTGGCGTCTTCAACAACATCATTCCTACCACCACCGGTGCTGCTAAGGCCGTTGCAGCTGTCCTGCCCGACCTCAAGGGCAAGGTCACCGGCGTATCCATCCGTGTCCCTACGTGAGTATCCACCCACACTATCGTCTACTAGTATTCAACCAAGACTCAATCAGCTAACAAACACAATCCAGTCCCAACGTGTCAATGATCGACCTCACAATCAGCACCTCCAAGCCAACAACCCTCCAAGAAATCCTCAGCGCATTCCGCGTAGCCTCAAAGACCACCATGGCCGGCGTCCTCCGCGTAACAGACGAAGAACTCGTCAGCCAAGACTACAACGGATCTCCATACAGCGCCATCATTGATGCGCCATCCTGCATGGAACTTAACCCGCAATTCTTCAAGATTATGGCGTGGTATGATAACGAGTGGGGTTATTCTAACCGCTTGTTGGACCTGACGACTCATGTGCATGCCCAGGAGGCATAATTGCACCATCTACTTTTAATTTCATTGCAGTTTAGGATTCTTTTGTCATGGGTGGCGTTTGGTTCTTTTTAGATAGTTCAGAGTTAGAGATATCTTTTTGCTTTCAATAGTAGAATATGGTTTTCCCATTATTTTTAAGAGTTCTGTTTACTGCCTAATCCTCAGTACTGCGGGTGGTGTCACCATAAGTCGTCGTAGCCCTAAACAATGGCTCCTATGACTACTGTAGGCCTTCACTACTAGCAAGAAACCATCCCGAACTCGAAAAATTGAACAAATAATCAACTTATAAACCATTGCAATGAAATCTATTTTTGTGCATCAAGTCATGACCTACTCAACGGGTATCTCATCGATATCTATTTAATCCTCATCCATCGACTCCCACCCATCAGGCCCCCCAGCTTGAGCATTCCCAGCACCAGCACCCTCAGGCGCACCCTCATCATCAGACTCTTCCTCATCATCATTAACACCAAGGATACGCTCAGGAACATCACCAGCCAGATCCGGCATACGCGAGACAAAAGTGCGGCGCACGGGTCCGTTAGTAGATGAATCCCAAATCTGCACAGTTCCCTTGCTACCCGCGACAGCGAGACGGAAGCTAACCTCGTCATCGGGAGCGAAAGCAGTAGAGAAGACCTTGCCGACGTCCAATTTACGGGTGACGACCAGACTGGGCTTGTCGTTCTCGACATTCCACAGCTTGACTTCCTTATCTGTTGATCCTGTGACCAGGAAACCGGGGATGGTGCGGTTGATGTCGAAGGAGGAGACGGAGGAGTCGTGGGCTTGCAGTGACCAGACGGGCTTGGACTCGGCGGGTGTGGCGGGGACGTTACGGATATCATAACGGTATACCATGCCGCCATCGGTGGTGACGTAGAAGTAGTTGGGGTCGTGCGGGTCCCAGCGGACATTCTCGACGTCCGAGTCGACGCCCCATCTAGCCTTGGAATCTGGGGCGCGCATGTCGGCCGCAACGATGGTGCGGTCGTAACTACCACTCAGCAGAATGGTAGATTCCTTAGGGTGCCAGTCAAGAGAGCAGACCTTGTCGGTGTGGTGAGAGTAGGACTTGGCACAACTGGTGGTGTTGAGGTCCCAGAGCTTGACGGTTCGATCCGCAGAGGCAGAGGCCAGCAGGTTACGGTGCTGGCGGTTGGCAGCGAGAGCCAGGACAGAGTCAATGTGGTATTCGTCGTTGGCCTTGCTCTTCTTCTTGGTCTTCTTGGGCTTGTCGTCCTTGCCGCCTTGGCCGAGGATAGCGTTGGGGTACATGCTGTCGACAACATCCAAGTCCCAGATCTCAATATCAGGCTCCATGGTTCCGACGGCCACGAAGTTTCCTGTTGTGCGGTTCTCCTCGGGCTTGCTGCCGACGGGGACGTCGAGCCACTCCAAGCAGAGGGGAATACCGGGCAGCATGATATCGTGGTGAACGTAAAGGTTGTCGGCTCGGTCCTCGTAGACGTAGACCTCTAGGTGGGCAACTTCGTCCTCGACCTTACCGGCCAGAAGCAGGTTATCGGTAGGCATGATCTGCAGCTCATCGCGCTCTTCGTTCTTGTCTTCGTCGTCGGGGATGACCAGGTAGGGATCCTCCTCGTTGGGCTGGTGGTAAGCCAGAGACTGAACATTGCCGAACATAGTAGCCTTCTCTCCGTCATCGTCGACCTCATCATCGTCGTAAGTGTCGAGGTTGAACTCCTTGAGAACATCGTCGTCCCTATCATCTGCAATTAGCCGACTGGCGCATTAAATCCAGCAAAAGTCTTGACAGTACTCACTCAGCAGTAGTCTTCGAGCCAGCGCCAGAACCAGAGCCAGCTCCAGAAACACCCTCCTCCTTCTTCTCATCACTCTTAGAGTTATCCTCCTCCTCGTCATCCTCATCCTCATCCATAGCTTCATACTGGGCAGCGCTCAACCCCTCCTGCGCCTCCTCAAGCTGCATGCGGGCCAACTTGGATATCCGACCCATCTCCTCCTCATCAATCTCATATTTAGAAGGGAACTGGGCCGCAACACCTCGCCGCACCCAAGCCGTAGTTGTGATCATGGAAGACATCGTGGAAATGACGGTAGACTGTCTTGTCCCAATGTACTATTCCAACTCGAACTCACTCTCACTCAACTTTTTTTTTATCGGCGATTATTTTTTTTTATCGGTGTGCAAGTGGGGCTGGCAGAATTGGAGGGTCCCCCGCCTCACCGCCTATGCGGGATCAGCCAACGTCCAATTGGTGATTTCAAGTTACTGTGAATTGTGAGTATCATAGGAATCTCAGAAGCCAGCTCCGATCTCTTTTGACCTTTTTTACCTGTTGATCTGAGCTTGCGCTTACAGTCTATCATCATGCATTCTCACCTACACACCCCATACAATATCAGTGCGTACCACCACCACCACCATCCATACCAGACATCGTCCATATGTACATCCGCTAACCAATTCAATCAGACTGCGAGGAAGTAATGACAGCCCTCGACGAATGTCACGCCCGCGGATTCCTCTACAAAGCCGTCGGCAACTGCAACGACATCAAGCGAGACGTAAACAAATGTCTCTCCGCCGAACGATCCGACCGAGCCAGGCGTAACCGGGACGAGGCGCGCAACAAGCGTTCGCGCATTGAAGAGATCTGGGCGCGAGAGCGTGGGCAGGATACCACTGCTGCTGCCGCTTCTACTACTGGTGCTGGTGCCACTGCTACTGCTACTTCTGAGGCTTCCGGATCATCGAAGCAATGAGTTGCGTTTTTTGCGGCAAATGTCATTTTCGGCGGGAGTTTCGGTGTTTGGGTTCAATCTCTTCTCAATATGTGGGTGAAATGTATGATATGTGATTGTATTAGTATCCAGTGGTACCCGGTCTTCGCAATGGCAATGGGGAAGAGGTATTGAATGCCTCGTGGACATAAATTCGATACTAGTACTACTGGTGTAGGAGTGTATTGTAGAACTCCTAAGCAAATCTAAATTTGTTGTCTCATGATATTGAATGTACTAATATATTGAAAGATACACCAATGGAACTTTTTGACAAAATGCCTGATCCGAACGCCATGCCGTGTAAAAGAAGGGATGATATAAGAGTAGAACCGGAGCCGCTTTGCCAATAATAAGCCTCACTCGTCGATCTCCATCGCACCAGCTTCAGTACCAATCTCAGTCGACGGCGCAGCGTCATCATTGTCATGAGCAGCAGCACCCTTATGATGCCGCCGTCTCCTTTTAGGCTTAGCAGCCCCACTCTCATCACCATCAGCCTTCTCCGGCACATCATCAGCCGCCTTCTTCTGCACTTGTTCCTTCTTAGGAGCATGAACAGCACCAGCACCAGCACTAGTCTCCTTCTTCTTAGATTTCTTCACACTAAGCGGATTCGGCCCCTTAACCTTAGGACCCTTCTTCTTCTTCGGCTCCTCCGTCTCCTCCGCCTTTTCCAATGAAGGATCAGCATCAAGACCAAGACGGAACTTCGCCCTCTCCGCACCATCCCGCACGTTCTCGGAGGGGTTACTCAATGGCTCTAAGACCATAACCGACCGCTTAACGTAAATGATAGGAACACCGGGGATAGAACGTGCACGAGCCCGAAGCATCTGTGAGCGACGCAAAGCCCGTTCTTCCAAACGATCTTCATCACGCTTACGCTTGCGCTGCGTATCGTTCTTGTCGGTTTTCTTAACGGGTGCGTCTGCGGTAGCGAGGATGTAATGCTCCTTGTTCTTCTTGACTTCGGCGTTGGGCGATAGTAGTGAGAGAAGGCAGTCTACCTCGTCGATTGGGGAGGATTCTGGGTTATGCGAGCAGTGGCGCAGTGGGAGCTCTGTGGGTGGGGGGAGATGGCGGGGTCGGTAGGGTTGGCCTGTCTTGGGATTGATGGGTTGCGCGGCCAGGATAGCGGCCAGAGAGCATTTGGTCAGTACTGCGGACTGTATTAGTTTTCATTGCGCTTGGTTTGGAGGTGATGATGATCTCTGCTGGGTGATGCGCTGAGACTGGATTGTTTCGAATAGGTACTTACAAGGCTTTGGTTTTCCCTGTAGGGTTCGCTCGAGGGCAGGAAGAAGCTCCATCTTGAAAGCATCGATGGCGTGGAGGAAATTCGAGTCGACTAAATTATCGATGGTTAGTTCGTACTCTGCATACCGTACCGGTGATAGAGGAGGGAGGGCATACCGAGGACTTGGTAGGGTTCACGGAAACCGAAGGTCATCTCATACTGGTGCATCGTCTTGCGATACTTCTTGGAACGTTTGGCCCTCATCTTGAATGGTGTGTGAAAATTGGGTGTTTGGAGCACTTGAGGTCGTCGAGGTTGTCTTTGCGGCGGACGAAACTTTTTCAAACTGCCGGGCGGCGGGTGGGGCGGTGGAAGTATACAGCTGCACGGCAACAGATGAGCAGAACTGACCTCTTAGCAGGGACTGCTAATTACGAACAGTAGGATTTGATAATTAAATCTGTTGCTAGCAGTTTCAATCCTTGGAGTTAAAACTACGGGAAATTTATGACATAAATTTTATGTCATTCAAAATTGAGATTTATACCTCTGGCAGAGACTAGGGTATCTTGTCTAATACTGTGACCCTTGATGCCTTGAATATTAGGCCGCAAAGCATATATTCAAGTTGCCTACAGCACTTTACCTACGCCGACTACATCTGGGAAAGAACAACGATTGAAAGACACAAGAATGAGATAAATTCTGATTATGAGTGTGGTCTTAACCACTAATGGGATATATTAAATGATGACCCGGTGTCAACCGGAATGAAATTGGTTGCAACACCAGCAATCCAACATGCAATAACGAAATGGGAATCATAAGTCATAAAAGAGCAGGCTTAGCCTGAAGGGAGTCATGTACGGTCATGGTCGAGTCTTGAGAGATTCTTGAGTGATGCGAAATTCAGGTCGAAGAGAATCGCGTTCGCCGGATAATCAGCACGGCGTTGCTGTGTTGCCATGTTGTTTCGTCAATGACAATGAGAGTCGTGCGATGTGATGAAGAGGTATCGGCGGTATTGAATGGGATGCTTTTTGGTTCTAAGGCCAGGATGGGCCGGCGTGCTGTGGATACGCTGGGTATACTCTGCGTAACAGCAATCTTGAAGAATCCAAATGCGTCGCAATGAGTCGCTGAGTGCAGGGCACTGAGGGCTAGGTATGAGTCTCGTGGGACAGCTGCTGGATGAAAAGACAGCCGAGTCAAGTGCAGCTTCATCCGGTGCGCTTCTTGCAGGAAGCCAGAACAACGGAAATATCATCCATCTTGCCCCCTTCAATGGCAAGACCCTCTTCAACAGCCTTCTCCATGAAGGGGCTCTCAGCAAATGGATCCTGAGCAACTTCCAAAGCAGCATTGAGCAGTTCTCGCGAGGCGTAAACCATGCGATCATCACACATATCCGGAGATGACGAAAGCTCGTTCGGTTGCATGCGACCCTCATCCCATTTCTGCAGGCTGTCCAGCACAATTTGCAGTACTTCGTGTTCCCAGAGGTTGTCCATGACACCATCCGAGACCGCCAGAACCAGATCATCTTCTTGCAGGGCGATTTTCGAGAGCACCGCGTTTTTGCGGGGTGTGTCGATGCTGTTGGTCCCTAGTTGCATGGGACAGTCGAACCAGTGCCACTGCTCTGTAGTTCGAAAGAGGATTTTCTTCTCGCTGGGCCGAATCACGATTATTTTGCAGTCGCCTAGGTTGGTCACATAAAGTAGGGGTTTGCGAGTGCCATCTGGTTCTTGGGTATAGTGTAAAAGAGCCGTGGCGGAGGTAGTGGTGCCATACCACTCGGTCGGGGAGGTTGTTGCACGGAGGGTTTCTTCGTAGGCGGATTGGAGATACTCGATCGGGTCGAGGCAGGTCGCATTTGCGTGTACTTGGCGCTCGATCTCGAGGGCCCAGAAGTGTAGGAGAAGTCTTGACCAGAGGCTATGAAGCGCGATGGGTTAGCTTTAGATCGTTGAAGAGACACACTCGCATGCCTCGCAGATACAAGACAGGGCTTTACTCACGCAGCATGGCCATGAGGCTTCATAGCCCAGGCGCCTACCCCATCATCAACACCTAGGAAGTTCTCCGCGACGATAATCGCATCGTCGCCATTATTCAGACCGCGAACCAGTTCACCACGAACAGAGACACGCTTATCCTGGCTAAGAGAGTGTGTCGTGAGGGGATCGCTAAATGAAGAAGACGGTGGAGACGTGAACGGTGGGGGGAAAGGACGAGACGGGCGCTTAGCGCAAAGAGCATAGCCAGTCTCGAAGCGAAATGGCGAACTGGCGAGGCTCAAACCCTGGCGGTCGGGAACTGGCGTGGTGATCCCATATGAAGGCCACACAGCTGCATGGTAGGGATGAATGGACCTTGGCAGGGTCTGGCCAAAACTTGAACTTGTAGCGGTCGGTTTAAGAGCAGCGAACCATCGTTTCGCTACTGACCATGGTAGTGACGAGAATGCGCCTGTCGTGGTGACCATGCCGTCACGGTAGATCAGGGCTGTAAAAAGACGAAGTGTTGAGGGGAAGAAAGGGAAAGAAAAGAAGGAGAAAAGAAGTCAAGGCATGACCAGAAGTGCAGGAAGAAGGAGAAAGAGTCATTCGGTGAGTGGAAATGTTCAAAGGGTTGACCGCTGAGGCCGTTGAGAATGCCAACTCTCACTGGCTTGTCTCGCCGACGTTCTCTGCTTTACTCCGTACGCTCTGTCATATGAGAGAACAGGCGGCGGACTCCGTAGTGTACGCCGCACATCTGAGGCTGGAGTATTTCTTACATTATACTATTGTGGTAATTAATGGGAGTGCATATATGATATACTATAATTTATACCCCGCAGGTTATAGTAATTATAGTTATTAATATCGGGTGTCTATCGAGTGTAAATGAATCTATAGTGACTAGTCAATTGGAAGGGGTTAAGTCTGCATTCTCGGCCTTATCGAGAGAGTCCACTGGGATATCCAATCTTGTCTAGACCGCTGGATAGCTGAGACCCACAAGGCGACTACAGTCCAATTGAATTGCTGGAATTTTGTTTCTTATCAGAAAAGAAAAAAAGTAAACGATAAGAGGTACATTTAGGGCATGGCCTTAAGAATAGTAAGAATACTTTCAGATACCTCATCATAGCTTCCATCATCACAATCATCATCCATGGTGATCATATGCTCGTAACTGTCATAATAAGCATTGCCTGGAATCCGCCAGGCATTAGAAAACAAAGGAAATCATAAAAATAGAAAAGAAGATAGAAAAGAAAAAAGAGTACAAAGAGCGCCAGCGACTCCAGATCCAGATCGCTCAGAGGCACACGACGGTGCTTCGCTCCTTGTGGACCTCCATCTGAATCACCTCAATCGCTTCCTTGACCTGCTTGAGGAGTTGCTCTTGGGTAATGTCTCGATTCAGGAGCGTGAGTCGTTCGAAGCATACTCGGGTCAGGGTGTTCACTCGGGTCACAAAGTCGAATCGACCGGGACCTTTTCGCTTTTGCGCCAAAATCACACGGAGTTGTCGTTCGGCACAAGGACAATCGCGCTCCGGGTCCAGAGTACAATCATTGGCGCAGTGGCAGAGTGGGTTGCACACACACTTCTGCTGTTTCGCCAGATACAAGAGGTCTTTGCTGTCCTCGCGCCGCAGTTCCCCGAGTAATTTCCCATTCAGTCGAGCTAATGCGGCCATTCGGTGATCTGTGATCATTTCCTTGTCCCAGAGACTGAAGTCCACGGTTTTCATATCAACAAAGGGAAGCTCACAAATATGCATGTCATTCTCAAGCTGCACCTTGGGCATGACAGTGAGGTATTTCTCCGAGATGATTGCCATCAACGCTGGTTGAACGCGGCCAAAGAAGGGTATCAACTCTGCCCACTTCTTGGTGTAACTGTTTTCTTTGTCGCTGACAATGTCCACCGCAAACCGACGGTATCCCAGCGGATCATCGATATTGAACCCCTTCTCGGACTCTTTTCTTATAAGGCGATGGATGTAGCTTTCCTGGTAAGCATGCACAACCACGTCATAAAGCTTCTCAGCAATGGTGGGTGAATCGAGGAGGTCTTTGATGGCCACCACGATGCGATACATGTAATCTGCATCAGGGAGGTAGAAATGCCGGCGGTTTGGTAACGGGCGATTGTCGAATTTGTACAAGGCACAAAGCTCAATACCCGCCATCTCTAGGACAACTCGGGAGTAAAGAGTGTAGAACAAGTTCTCCGTGATTTCGATCAGCTCAGGCAATGACTCGACTCGAATGCTAGCCTCTGCTTGTTTGATCCAGTACAGAAGACCAGTATGGCCCATGTCAAGCTAATTCAATTGAAACTTTTGTTAGTTGACTTGATTGCGAGCATGTATGGATACTTTCTGTTCCACATACCTCTACTCCATATGCAAGAAATGCGACATGCAGAATCTTGGCCAAGGCATAGATCTGGGTCAGCACATTGAGCACGGAGGTCGAATGAGCTGTAATCTGAAGTGGAGTTAGATCCTCCATTCCCAGGATGTCAGAAGCCGTGCCCGAAGTGTATGAGTTTGACGACGGAATGACCCATTCATCACTGCTGACTTTGTAGGGACGCGAATGACGACGGGTGGGGGCCATCTTTTCAATGTCAGTAGATGATTCAGTGTTGAATGAAAGGTGGTAAGAGTAAACAAGGTGGTAAGAGTAAACAAGGTGATGAAGGTGATGAAGGTGATGAAGGTAAAGATGAGAAGGAAGATGAGGAGAAAGGAAACTTACTGGGCGAGTTAGGGAAGGAGCGGGCAGAGCTGCTGTTGGCGAGGGAGGAAGGAGCACAGAGACAATTCGCGGGTGATTTTGAACTTTTGGCGGATCATCAACAACTGGAGGGCAAGTCACTTGGGAGGATTGGCTGTAAATTGAGGACGAGTAGCGGGCGAAGGCATCCTCTTGCTCCTGGAACCATGTTGCTGTCTTATCCTCATAGCTCCCCATAGTGGAAGTGAAACTGTGAGGATAGTATTGAGTTCCATATGACCGATTGTGGCCAGGGCTGCGTCTGAATTGCCTTTTCAACGAGGACCATGCACGAAGAGTGCGATCTTCAAGGAAGTCCAGCATCTTGTCCTCTTCAAGACTGAGACCTGCCTGTTGAACCAGAACACCGTCAGCGAAGATTGTAGAGATGGTAGATGTGTCGAGGATCCACCCAGAACAGAATAAAACGTAGTAAAAGTATTGGAGATTGCGCATTTCAATCCTTAGAAAATCGTGTGTGTGTGTGTGTGTGTGTGTGTGTGTGTCTCTCTCTCTCTGTGTGTACTTACAAGGAAACAGGGAAATTGGGAAACCAAAGATGCTTGGATAAGGTGTATGTTAGAACATCGATGAGGTGTTGTACAGCGCGTGTGTTTTGGTGGAACAGGTGCGTGGCTCAAGAGAAGACTTGATCGAAGGAAGGTACGACCCAGAGTGTGTGGGGGGGTGTGCAAGAACGTGCAGGCTGCGTGGGAATTAGAGTGGTGGCTGCCTTTGAGCATTCACTTGCCTGAAGAGTTCGCTCACTTGACCAGTTACGTGAAAACTCAAAATTGACATGATAAGAAGGGGAAAGGGAACAAAACAAGAGATCTACAGGAAATAACACGAGTGTTGGAGATTCTGTAGGGTCTGTAGAGTCAAAGATATTGCTAATTCGTTAACGCTCTCCAAGGTAATATCAACATGAAGCTATTGCGAGTCTAGCTCTGCACACGGAAAGTTCGGCCACTGGCAGTCTTGCGTTCACGCTCTTCGTTCTCGGGTCTGGCACGGTTGAGCACTGCGGAATATTAGCATAAACCAATCCTTATTATAACCTTTGGCAATGATGGGGCATATGTCTACTTACCTTGGAGGAAGTCCGCTGTCCGCTTACGCATGCGGGTGTGAATGTATGCCTAGAAAGGAGCATCATGATCAGTACTTGAAGAAGCAGCAGATGATTTGAGAACACTAAAATACCTTTGAGGCCTTGATATGATAGTGGAAGTAGTCACGGAAGGTCTGGATGTGGGAGATGTTCTCGTATCGGCGTTGGGGGGTCAAATGCCGGGGGAATAGAACTATAGAACGCTAGTCAGCGGCGCGGTCCATACTGAATATGTGTCGACCAGAAAAGCCACAGAAGAGGGGGGATTTAGTCCCTACCGAAAGTAACATAGCTGATCTCGCCCTCGCCCGTGTTGTTCAGGCCGGGGACACCTTCCAGCTCAAGTGGCGGGTCGCTGCGGAAAAGCACTTGGGGTGCGTTTTGTAGAGTCACCACACGGCGTCGAGCGTCCACGAATTCCTGTCTGCGGTCAGCACTGTATGTTCTATCGTATGTCCCCTCGAAGACATAGATCGATCAGATCCCAATCTTGTTTGTAACGAACCTGTAGGAAGACCTTGCCAAAGATTCGGTCCGTCTCCTCGCGGAACACAGTGCTGAAGATCACTGTCACGCGATCCCAGCTAGCCTTAATATAGATAGCCTCTTCCTCGCGATAGTGAATCGCCATAACATCTCCACCCTCCTTCACACCTTGTGGAGCTGACTCTGATGTATAACGTGAAGCCTCCTCCGCAAGCTTGGTGAACTCATCGAATGCCCGCTCAAAGGGAGCAGCCATGGCGTTGCGCTTCAACAGGGCGAGCTTCATGATCAACTCTTCGCGAGCCTCCTCCTCGGCAGGTAGGTCCTCCAGGTCGACCTGTACTGAGAAATCGTAGCCGGGTTCGGGGTTCACAATGTAGGGGCCGTATTCCCGCTCCAACACCTCTTGGGCGCCATACTGAACAAGCTCCTTGAAACACTTGACATTGATCGAGATCAGAATCTTAGTCTTAGACTCCGGGGTTGAAAGGTGGAAGGTCACTCCATCAAAGTCGGAGACCACTTGGTCAATGGACGCCGGGGGAGCACTGCGGCGGAATGGTTAGCTGGAAGCCTAGGTGGCTGTGTACTGTGTATACAATGCAGCAATGGAGGGGGTAATAGGAGTGAGTAAAGGGAGAGAGTAATGCGCAAGGGGAAAGGAATTGTACCCTGAGAACCTCTCCGTTAGGAGGGATTGAATCAAGACGTTCTGATAGTCTAGGAGAAGCATGATTGACACGCAATGGGGGGGGGGAAGAGTGACGATGAGGTTGGCAGTCTGGCAGTTTGGGGGGGGGGAAGGCTTCCCGCAGGCGATCGTCATGGGCGGTGGGGGAACTTCCAATCGAACGTGACATTAAAGGTCGCTCTCGCCGCCCGTAATTAATTTTGTCCTATCGATAGCAGCTCAATTCTCCAATCCAAAATTTTTCCCATCAACCCACGATGGTGAAATCTTACTTGTGAGTAGCTCTTGCGCTGCTAGAGTATTGTACCAACTGCTGACCTTCTTTAATTTTAGCAAATTCGAGCACTCGAATACGTTCGGGCTCGTCGCCTCGGCGACCTCGAATGCGATCTGGGCCAAGGATGAACAGACCAGCGGCGCAGTGCGCCAAACTGGTGCTGGTCGAGCCATTGTCGGTGCAAGTGAAGAGGTTCTCTGCTGGGATGTCAAAAAGGGCGAACTACTAGGCCGCTGGCGCGATTCGGCGTGCACAGCTCAAGTGACAGTGGTCACGCAGAGCAAGACTGATGAGGATATCTTCGCCGTTGGGTAAGCTCTGCTTTGAATACCGGAGGCCTCTGTTTTTTTTTTATATTGAGCTAACCTGATTATCTTGTTCTATATAGATACGAAGATGGTAGTATCCGCATCTGGGACTCTCGCACCAGCTCGATCATTATTTCCTTCAACGGTCACAAATCCGCCATCACTCACTTGACTTTCGATAATGTTGGTGTACGCCTTGCCAGTGGCTCCAAGGATACCGATATTATCCTGTGGGACCTCATCTCCGAGACCGGTCTCTTCAAACTACGCGGACACACCGATCAGATCACCTCGCTCAATTTCCTCTTCCCGTCTCCCGAACTACTCAGCGCTTCGGGCATGACCGAACATGCCGGCTTTTTGTTGACTACTGGAAAGGACGCATTGATCAAGGTCTGGGATCTGGCATCGCAGCACTGCATTGAAACACACATTGCGCAAACCAATGGCGAATGCTGGAGTTTGGGTCTTTCACCCGATCAGGGTGGCTGCATTACTGCTGGCAACGATGGAGAACTGAAGGTTTGGTCTATCGATGAGGCCGCAATGGTGGAAATCTCGAAGGAAAATGTCAGCGCAGAGGGCCGCCGAATTCTCACAGACCGCGGCACTTTCTACCGTCACGGCAAGGATCGCACAATTGGTATTCGTTTCCACCCACGCTTGGATTATGTCGGTTTCCATGGCTCAGAGAAATCCGTTGAGATTTGGCGCATTCGTTCTCAGACCGAGGTTCAGAAGAGCATGGCTCGCAAACAGAAGCGCAGAAAGGAGAAGGAGGCCCAGCGCGAGGCTGAGGGCAAGGAAGGCGATGCCGAGAAGGAAACCCCCAAGGATTCTTCTGCTGCCCCTATCACAGAGGTCTTCGTCTCTCACGTCATTGTCCGAACGGGTGGAAAGGTTCGCTCGTTCGATTGGATGACCAACAAATCCAGCGGTTTGAACCTGCTTGCCGCAACGACTAACAACCAGCTGGAGGCATACAATGTTGTTCCGGCCAACAAGAAGAACAAGGATGAGGAGGAGTTAGCATACACTCGCAGCTTGGCTGTAGACATTCCCGGCCACCGAGCAGATATTCGATCAATTGCACTGAGCTCTGATGACCGCATGCTTGCCTCCGCCTCGAACGGTAGTCTGAAGATCTGGAATGTTCGAACCGAGACATGTCTGCGTACCCTGGAGTGCGGTTATGCGCTCTGTTCCGCTTTCCTTCCTGGTGACAAGATTGTGGTTGTCGGAAACAAGAATGGCGAATTAGAAGTGTTTGACATTGCGTCTTCGACCCTGCTGGACACGATCAAGGCGCACGACGGCCCTGTTTGGTCCATGCATGTTCACCCAGATGGCAAGTCCATGGTCAGTGGTAGTGCGGACAAGACAGCCAAATTCTGGGAGTTCAAGGTCGTTCAGGAGGAGATCCCCGGTACAAAGCGTACCACTCCCCGTCTCAAGCTGGTGCACACGAGAACTCTTAAGGTCAGCGATGATATTCTCAGTCTTCGATTCTCGCCCGATGCCCGACTTCTCGCAGTCTCCTTGCTGGACAACACCGTCAAGGTGTTCTTCGTCGACTCGCTCAAGCTATTCCTCAACCTCTACGGTCACAAGCTTCCCGTCCTCAGCATGGATATTTCCTACGATAGCAAGATGATCGTCACCTGTTCGGCTGACAAGACTGCACGCCTATGGGGTCTGGACTTTGGTGACTGTCACAAGGCTCTTCTTGCCCACGAGGACAGTGTCATGTCCGTGGCTTTTGTTCCCCATAACAAGGATGGAAACGGTCACAACTTCTTTAGTGCCAGTAAAGACCGAGTCATCAAATACTGGGACGGTGACAAGTTCGAGCACATTCAAAAACTGTCTGGTCACCATGGAGAGATCTGGGCATTGGCTATGAGCCATTCAGGTGACTTCATTGTCAGTGCCAGTCACGATAAGAGTATTCGAATCTGGCAGCAAACCGACGAGCCCCTGTTCCTGGAGGAAGAGCGCGAGAAGGAGATGGAGGAGGCCTATGACAACACCCTCACTGCATCCCTGGAGCAGGACGAAGACGGCGAGGACGGTGAAAAGGCAGAGGCGGTTGACGCCAACAAGCAGACCACAGGCACTCTCATGGCCGGAGAAAAGATCATGGAAGCTCTGGACTTGGGTCTCGAGGACCTGGCAGTTGTTGAGGACTGGCGTCGCATCAAGGCTACCAACCCCAATGCCGCGCCCCCCGATCGCAACCCCCTGTACCTCGCTCTGGGCAATGTCTCCGCTGAACAACATGTTCTCAACACCGTCCAGAAGATCCCGGCCGCGGCTTTGCAAGATGCCCTGCTGGTCCTACCATTCAACAAACTCGAAGCACTCTTCACCTTCCTCAACATCTGGGCCGAGCGTGAATGGAACGTGCCTCTCACCTGCCGTGTTCTCTTCTTCATGCTGAAGACACACCACCGTCAGATCGTGTCGAGCAAGATCATGCGTCCGATGCTCGACAGCATCCGCGTATCTCTACGCCGCGTGCTTTCCCGCCAAAAGGACGAGATGGGCTTCAACCTGTCTGCTCTGCAGTTCATCGGTAACCAGATTCGCGAGCACAACACGAAGGATTACATTGATGAGGATAACTGGAAACCGCAAGAAGCGCAACAGGGGACAGGAAAGAAGCGGCAGTTCATGAGCGTCGCCTAGAGCTAGGGATTGGTACGAGCATTGTCAATGGGCGTTGTCGGGGTCTTAGTTGACCTTGTTTTGGAATTTTATGTTTATAGTACAAAAGTTTTATATCCTTGGGAGTTTCGAACAAGGGATGTATTATACTTGGATCTGTTTCGAATATGACGATTCATTTAGAGCCTGAGCGTTAGGGACCCGTAAATACTTAGTATCTAGTAGTATCTGACCGATTCAAGTTCCTGCAATGCTCCTCCAATGAGCACGTTCGTGTGTAAATCTACTAGCACCGGTAGCACCGTAACCAAAGCCTTCCTAAACAGATCCTATAATTGGCAACGAATTAGCAACCAATTCACAAGATCACGACCCCTCAACAACGAAGAGAAAAGCCGGAACTCCTTTCAGCGGAACCATTATAAGCACCGACGACAGACAGTAACATTCTAGTACCGCTGCCATACCTTTTCCGGCTCTTCCTAAAAATTCGGTTCATTGATAGTCTCTCATCATATAAGGAGATTCCGGCTTTTTTTCTCTTCGTTCTTCGCGTTGTCTGGGTAGATTAAGATGGCGTCGAACGTACCGATAGGGAGGTAATGCCAGCTCGAAATGAATTTCTAAGACATTTTTAGACTCTGTTCGAGCTGGCAGGTGGTGGTCGGAGCAATTGAGGTGAGTGCAGGTGTGAGAGGAAGAGAGTTGGGCGGAGGTGAAAGTTGGTGAAAATAATGCAGTGGGTGGGTCGCTTACTTAGCGTGTCACGTGGACCGCGACTGTTGCGGCTGCGATGGATGGTCGTGGGAACTATAGAAACGATTATAGCAGTGTTACTTGAAATTCTAGTCGACCAATAAATTTAATCTGGCTGATGATGTTCAATAGTTATACTGTCGGTCTACCTAAAGACATAATGAGAGATAATGACGGGGAATGTTTGGTTTTTATACATGTCTCGAAAGATTATCCAAATACCAAGAGAGTAAAGTAACACATGATCTCGCACCAGTTCAATTATCCTCTCGCGGGAGGTATTGCGATGACATCCCGAGAATTTCTCTTATTTCATCATTTGATTTCATGATCGCATTAATTCATAGCTCTTTATCAGCCTGATTCAATATCTTCGTCAAGAGGAAGGTTTCATCTTCCCGCAAGCCGAACAGGTCCACCACTGACTCTCCATAAAGCTACCACATTGATCACAAAGCCATCCCAAGGGTCGTTTGTTTGTAGTATCTTCCATCGAGGTGAGTGTTTTCAGGGCTCTTGTACGATTCTTGAATGCAAAGGTATCTCGGGCAGGGGGCTGCTCTTCATCTGTTTGAAGCGGACGCTTTCTTGAACTAGAGCTATCGGGATTTCGTGTTGCTGGGCGCGTGGCCTTTTTTTTCTCTGACGGTGCAGGTCTTTCTGAAGCACAAGCGTCACAACAGAGAAAATTGGCAGGGTTTTGCAAAGTGCATGTTGGACATGTCCATGGAGCCTCGTATGAGCTGTTATCTGCCGTAAGGTCTAGCACCTCGGGCCTTTGCTCTGGTATCAACTCCGTCGGTACAGCTGGTGTGTCCGCAATTGAGCCAGTACCTTGTGGGGTGCTTCCGGCGGTTTCTGGACCAGGCGATGTACCCGAACGAGGCCCAGCCGGGTTCTCCTGACTTGGGGCAATATAGGACTCTCCATATTTTTCGCGCTCCTCTTCTTGAATCAGCTCGATGAAAGCCTGAAGGATCGCTTGCTCGTTCGCATCGTCTTCCTCTGCTTTCGTTCTGAATCCATTCCGTGACGCCTCTTCTGCTAATTCGGCGCTCCGGTCGGTTCCCGAGGCACACCCGTTAGTCACCTCCGCGCGTCGCTGTGCAGCATCGGCTCTTAGTTTGCGAATGTCCGTTCCTCGAAGTACGCGAGCACCTCCAAGTCGCTTGCCGGAGTTTTTGGACAGAGTTCTTCGTTGTTCGGCGGCTGCACGGGCTTGTCGACGCGCCTCGTCAATTGGCATCCTAGTCCCACCTAGACGTTTGCCTTGAGAAAGGAAACCCTCGCCGGTGTATCCCTTGATGACAAGTTCCTCATGTTCATCCCGTAGTTGATTCCAAAGTGCATGAAATTCTCGATGATGAGGGCCATGGACAATATGGCATAGCCTATACCTGGTTAGCTTCAAACTTGGCGCGTTGTTAACAGCATATCAAGAAGCTTACTCGTGTAGCATGGTATCCACGACCTGCTCAAATGGGAGAAATTGTTTCTGGTCCGAAGGATATCGGAGTCTCAGACATATTTTCTGGCCAGAGTTGACATTCAGTCCTAGTAGGTTTCGCTGCTGTGGGTAGAACTCGCAGAGGGCGCCCACTCGCCAGGAACGTTGACGCATGATCGGTTTAACCACGGAAGCAACTTTGCGGAGCATGAAGAGGGCCTCCGATTCACGCGGGCGTTTCTTCTCATGGCGATATTCGCCGATAAATGAGTCAATTTCTCTCATTGTGAGCCGGTTTAAATATTGTTGATTATTCTTCAGATGCTATATCAGGGTTGAAGTGTCCCGGTCATTGTTCCAGGTATTCAAGAAGACGCGCTGGGTAGGTTCAGGACACTGTATGCTGGCGTGGATCGTCCACTCCCGGATAAGAATGGCTCATGGCAAGGAAATTTCCTCTGGTACTCAGTGAGGATAATCAAACTTGAAGTGGACTATGGGTTTGTGATGCCCTTGAGAGACAAGAAGTTGTCCCAACCTTGCATCGCGCCTTCTGGAGATTCTTAGTAAGCGTGTTCGCGGTGCCGATTTTGATAATATCACAGCGGGAATTTGATACATATACTACATTTTCTTCCTCATATCTATGGATGTGGCTTATTTGTCCAGAAAAGCAATACGAAATAAGCTATAAACTTCCAATGGTACAAAGAGCTCCTGGGACAGCAAGTTGAGCAATCTGAGGATTTGACAATCATTAAATAAGAAGCCATTTCGCAGCAACCGTAGAATCGAGCCTCCACTGGCAAGTCTACTGACAGGACTACTGGGTAGGTAATTAACCAGGTTTACAGATTTTGAGACACTGTTCCTTCCATATATTCCCATTTGAATGAATGAATTAGTACCACACAACTTGAAGTCGATCAGTCAAGGCCGCACTAACTGCGACCATATGTCTAACTTGTGTTTCCGTTGTTGATGACGCGCGAGCTTATCCTTCCTCATCAACCTCCCCTTGCAATTTCCCATTCGACATGGGACCATTTCCTTGGCCACTGCATCAGGATCTTGATGGGTTACCATGTGTCGACGGAGGTCAACTTTGTCACCGAATGCCTTGAAATCTTCTTCGGGGCTGCACAACGATCCAGGACTTATGTAACTCGCGCAAGACATTTCGGAGCATACATATGCCCTATTATGTTTGCTGAAATGTGCATTAGATGATATACTACACTAGTAGTAGTCTGGGGATAAAACTTCAAGCAGATATCTGAATCGAGCACTTACTTCCAGCGATGGCCTTTCGTGAACTGCCGACCACAGTGGTGACAATTTACTAAGGAGTCCTGACTGTGAGGCTGTATCGAGGATGGAAAGTCACCATATTCACAACTTTTGGCGGTACTGGGTGGAACATGAGAGAATTTTTCAATTAAATTAAAGCTGGAAGACTCTTCTAGTTGGAGCGAGTGATCATGTCGCCTAAGTAGCTCTGCATCGTTCGTTTGTTGAGGCCGGTGTTTGCGTTCGGAGGCGTTATAATGAAAGGGCCCTTCAGCGGCAGCCTTGTCTAGCCACGCTGGGTTGACAGTCCCGTCACCGAAAAGAAGTAGTTGTTGTTGATGTTGGAGATTGGACTGTTTATCAGAGGCTAGATTTCGAGAATCCGAGATGGGCCTGGGCGATCAAAAATTGTAAATTTGATCGGATTGTCCTTTGCAACACCGCGCATTCAATCAAACACGACTGAGGCTTAGAGAATCAAAAGAAATCCCTTGATCTTGGATTCTTTAGAAATGAACGACATGAAGCAACTCGAAGAAATCTAATAACGAAAAAGGACTTGAATCACAAGGTTGGACAGATGGGTAAGGAGCGTGGGATGAGGGACAACGGTAATTCCAAGATTACTTATTCAAGAGAATTGAGATGGCAGGCCAGCGGCCCCTGGATCAAAGGAAGAAGAAAAGTCCATGCTGGCCTTGGTATCGTATTTATTCTTCGCGAGCCCTCTCATTTGGGACAGACTTCCCATGTTCAGGTGCTCAGGTGGCTCTACTAGGTTCAGTGTGGGCCTTTGGGTAGAGGCCCAAGCGGAATGCCCCCAAAAGCTGTTGCTTGATTGGTGTGATCTGTCATCCTGCATATCAGTCCAAAGCATCTCCATGGTATGTATATGCCCAGATGGTCGATTTGAAAAATGCCCCCGAAAGAAAGGATCTGATTGAGGGATCAAAAGGGGGTCATAGTGACGAACGTGGGATACAAGTGCTAATCGCCTGAGCATTGAACAGGTTCGGATTTTTGTGGCTTGACACAGTACTAAGACCCAGGTAGGTCCTAGGATATTGAACGCATTCTAGTCGAAAAAGCACCATCTCTGAAGCCACATCATGATGGTTCAGAAAAGTTATAAAGATGGAGCTAAGCCCTCCTTCCGAGGTACTGTACTGCAGACACTCTCAAACCTTCCAGGCGGTTGAAAGGCAGATTTTGGACCAATCTCAATTTCTATTTTGTTCAAGTTCAAGTAAAACTTCAAGTTTCTTACTACCCCTTGGGCCCCATTACCATGTCTTCCATCTTCTGCTGCTCCTCCATTGTCCCTTATAGAGACACTCGCCTCATGCACGAGAGCAAGTTCAAGCAATTTATTGCCTGGGCTCGCAATTTGGAATCTTCTCCAGTGTCAAACTCAACCTCTGAGACTTACTCCTTTGAAACCCCTGCAAAAGTCCCCGATTATGCGGTGCAATTTGTCCAACAAATCAATTACGGTCCGGTTGAGGCCAAGCGCTACTTCATCCCGGCTGAGGATAACCTCACACGGAATGAACCTGAATTCCTGGAGACTACTGAAAAAGACCTGATAATTGGAAACTTTCAGAAGCTAAATACGTTAGTCCTCCTGTCAAATATTGCTTTCTATTATGATTTGACATGAAATTGATTCTTGAAAGATACAAAAACTTCAAATGCAACGCCCATAACAAGTTTTTTGAGCTTAACATCTACCAGAAGGATCCTGTCAACAAGCATCATTGGAGGCTCAACATCGCGCGTCCAGCTAGCGATATTGATACTATTTGAATGACATGTTACAAGGTCTTCAATGGTACTGGAATCTTAATTTCGTCAACTGATAGTTACTACTAGTACCTATAAACTTGCTATAGTTAGTGGTCAATGAAAGTTGTTTAATCTAGCCCGAGTATGGGGTCTTTAGTAGCAACTTCAAGTTCGTAAATGAATCTCGCTGGTTACTCTGAAATAAAACTTAAAAGCAAAAGGAAAGGCCAGGGCTGGGATTCGAACCCAGGTCTGCTGTGCTATTCGCCTGTGCCTGACGGCCGCGGCAATTTCAGCAATGCTACCATTACACCACCCTGGGCGATTTAGCAAAAAGGAGAGGAAACTTATACAACTCCAGGGATTTGGGCCATCCATGGATCTACCTGTCAAATACTAGTACTAGTAAGAGTAAATTATTAAAACAAGATTTCAAATAGTATTAAAACAACAATCTGTTTTCAAGTTTGGGTGATATTACTACTACATACAGTTGCTAGTATCCATGGATGCACTGGCATGGGACCTGGTGCATCGAATAGACATTCTGATGGCAGAATATTTTCTGCTCTGTGATTGATGATATGCTACCAGATAATCAGATTATAGGCTGGAAATTTCCAAGTCGAACTTATTCAAGTACTTGGTGACGAGTCTTGAACGGTTGAAGGGTGATGTTGTGCTCAACATTGTTGAAGGTTTACACTGTAGTAGTGCCACTGGCAATGATTGAAGGGCTTGCAGCGCCGACTCCTCGAGAACTTGAAACTTGGAAATAATCCAACTTGAAGAGCCCATTCCGCGGCCTTCACTAATTCTCGAGTTTGAAATACCCTCGAATGCAGTATTCCTACTGTATTCAGAGTGTATTCCTAGTTTGCTCTCATCCAGTGTTGTCCAGTGAAAAGCCGCTATTGGACAGACTCCGCCCATCATGTGACAGCATACAAAGCGGAGACAGTTATCGCAATTCTTATCATCAACATTCAACTTTTTCTTCGACTCACTTTACTTCAACAAAATGACAAGTGACGATCAGTTCTTCTTTGACTACGTGAGTTCCATCGTTCGCATCTGGACCATAACTTGAAGCCCGCCCATACTGACCTTTCCAACGCAGCTTGCGTCCATACCCCATGACGTAAGGCGATATTCAACACAGGTCGCCGACTCGATCGACCGACAAGTCGACCATGCAGCTACTGCTATCCGGAATACGCTGTCCGAACAATCATGGATTCCATCACAAGTGCGCCCGTCTATGCGACATGCCCAGGGGATGCGCCGCCCCCGTGGCTTCACCGACCGCGTGCAAGACTGGATGACTCGGAACCGCGCGTGGACGGCCGCTATCTTTGCCTTCGTCAGCACCGGCTGCGTTCTATACTATGGGAGCAAGAAACTGAATGGAAAGCGGAGAAAGGCGAGAAAGGCTGGCAACGGAGCCCGAAAAGAGATTGTCGGTACGTTGACGAGGCCTCGACTTCATATGTGATATGCAGCACATGCTAACCCTCCGATCCCTATAGTTGTCGCTGGATCACCCCATGAACCTATGACCCGCGCTATCGCCGCAGACTTGGAACGTCGGGGATACATCGTCTATGTGACGGTATCGTCAGCCGACGAAGAACATGTTGTTCGATCCGAGAATCGGACTGATATCAAGGCCCTGTGGTTGGATCTGACTGCTGTATGTTTCCCACCAGAACCAAAGGAAAACGAACTAAAGACTAACATCATCTAAAATAGGGAACATCCACACCATCAGAGCTACACCCTTCATTGCACGAGCTGCGCTCCTTGATCACCCAACCCCAATCTCCTCTCCCAGGCATGCCTCCTCACACCTGCCAGCTTAGCGGTGTCGTGATTGTACCCTCTCCCAACTTCGCCGCAGGCCCTGTCGCAACTATCCCACCCTCATCCTGGGCCGATACCGTCAACACTCGCCTTCTCACACCTATTCTCACCGCACAAGTATTCCTGCCGCTCCTGACCCTCCGACACAACAGCAGCACCATTATCTTCGCCTACCCATCAATCTCATCATCACTATCCGCACCATTCGCCGGACCAGAGGTCGCCACAACTCGCGCCATTTCAGGCTTCGCAACCTCTCTCCGCCAGGAACTCAGCCTACTCGACCACGGCAACGTCGACGTCGTAGAACTACGACTCGGAAACATCGATCTAGGCCCTGCATACCGCAACGCCCAGAACCAGATCACAGGCACCGAGGTACTAGCCTGGAGCGCGCAACAACGAGCTCTCTACGGACCCCAGTACCTATCCAGTATCGAGCAGCGCCCCGTCGCATCCGCAGGCCCAGCTACTATTCGCGGATCACCAGCGCGGAATCTACACTACGCAGTGATGGATGCTCTCGAGCCAACGACCCGGAACTTCCTCGGTCGACGAACGCGCAAGAAGTGCGTCATGTACGTTGGTCGCGGCGCTCGTTCTTACAGTGTTATTGGTGACTGGATGCCTGCTGGACTTGTGGGATTAATGATGGGATACCGAAGTGGTCATTCCGCTCCAATGGGTAGTCCCAGCAGTGGCAGTGAGACTAGTTGGGAGAGAGTCTAGTTGATCTATGGAAAACCACATCTATCTATCTGCAACCCCTCTATTCAAGGGGGTAATCCTTTCCGCATGGAGGGATAAGGACAAGGACCAGTTCATCTCTGCTCAATCTTCTTGAACTTTAATTTTTGATTAATCTGTACATACATTATGATACTCTTCACTCCGCGCCCAATGGAATTGCCAGTGGCTAATTGGGTAAATTAATTAGCATTATTGCATACTTCATAGACTCGGTTAATCGTAAATCAAGTCAGTTCCGTCATAGGATGGGATCATCCTGCATGGGATAGGGTATTGTAACACAACACAACTCCTCACAGCAAACAGTATAAGCCGCGCATAACAAAGCAGGAAAGTTCATACTCTAACATGAAAACCTAAACCTGCACATGCTTCATCTCACCCGTCTCAATCCCCATATCCATTCCAGCCTCTACACCACGAAACCGATGCTGACCATGCAAAGGATCACGCGCAGACCTGCAAATGCGCCCTTTAACCAACCAAGCCCGCAACCAAATCAATCCCCACGTAACGAGAAAAATAACCAGGATTGCAGCGAGGATACCAAAGCAATACCCGGCTACAAGACCCGATCCGTTTTTCTCGATGTCGAGGAAACTGTACGGGTAGAATCCCTCGGTGTGGACGGTTATGTAGGCGACGCAGAGGTAGAGGAGTAAGAAGAGGATAAGGAAAGGGATATAGATCCACGGGTGTGGGGCTGTTGTTGGGAGGATGATTTCGAGGAGTGCGTAGAGGGAGTTGAGGCCGTGTTGGGATATCTGTGTAAGGATTGCGCATGCGTTAGGGCTGTGTTTGACTTAATTGAGGAATGTGGAGAGTGAAGATCTGATCGGAGTTGGAGATTTGCGCTCAGACCTTCAGTTTTGCACATGGTTGTAGGAGGGGATCCATGACAAGGTTGAGAGGGGAAGAGAGAGAGAAAGGAAAACTGCAAAGAGATAACACCAGACAGGTGACTGGAAGGGGGAAATATAACAAAAAAGAAGGAAGCCGCGAGTAAAGACAGAAGAGAAATCTGAAGACCTACATTCGACCAACCGGGGAAAACCTCTGTGTAGAATGGCGGCTTATATAAGATGATCCAAAAGACCAGTGTCACCAGCGGCGGGTAGACAGTGATGGTAGTATAGAAAATGCCATGCATAGCACGCAGAGCTCTTGGCCATCGATCAAAAAGCACCGAACGTCCAGTATGAGCATAGCAAGCGGTATGAATGGCCGCGAAGAGGGTATAAAAGCCCAGTCCCCAATAGGTCAACCAGGTGAAGTAGCTGAAAGACTGTCCGATAGCATCGCGATCGCCGTGGGTACCATCCCAACCCCAGATGAAAAAGATAGTCACGAATATATAGGTCGATATTAAGGCGCGAAGAGCAGCGAGAAGAGCTGGTGGTAGGAGCCAACTTGTTTCATAGTAGTGGAGATCGTCGCGAACCGGATCGACACCGAAGAGAACGGAAGTAGAGATGCGACGCATCGTGAGGGCTGTGAGCCTCCGAGATCGGGTCGGACTCGAAGGATTATAGTAGAGATGAGGATCGGAGATCTCTGGAAAATTGCACACAAGCTATAATGATCGAATCTGAGAAAATCTTTTTGCGTGGGGCACAAATGATGCCTATTGCGATCGAGTTCCCGGTGGGTGGGGTTTACTACTCGACGCCGCGAGTTCGACGGAAATGGAAATGGATATGGGACAATGGACTCGGAAGGTAGGCGACTCGAAGTCGGGCCTCATTTATTTAAGAGACTACGACAGCCCTGGAGGATATAACTAGAGTCTAGCTAGTCTAGTACTGCAGAGGACTGGTCTAATTATGTCAAAGGCAATTTTTTTCCTTTTTTTCCGCCTCCGCGTCTGAGGACTACCATTCGTAGTAGGTCAGGCGTCAGGCTGCAGGTAGACTGGCACTTAGCCAGTGACAGTGACAGTGACAATGGTACATGTGAATGTGCTTACGTCTGCCTAAGCGAAGGGCGGTTTGGGGGCTTAGGCGGTTTATGGCAGAGTGGTTCGGGAGGTTGTCCACTTTTGGGGTGTAGAAAAATAGACTAACCGATTTTGAGGTAGCAATGAGAGGAGGAGAGGAGAGGGGGCGATGCGTAGTATTGCTACTAGTGCAGGCAAGCTCAGTCTCAAGTTCGAGTTGAAGTTGACATGGTCACTGGCAACTAGGGTTAGGGGGGCAGGTGACCGCGAAGTAGTAGTAGTTTGTAGATAGTAACTAGTCAACTTGAACTATAAGACAGCGCAGTGACCAAGTACATCATGTACTCCATGTACTCCGTATACATAAATGGAATAAGTTGAGACATGCTGACAGAGGGATAAACACGTGAGAAAGATTGTCGCAGGCTCAAACAGTTCTGCAACCAAATTAAGAAACATCTCCACCGAGTTGATACGATTGGAGAACCACAGGCTGGAAACAGCCCGTGTGTGGGGATGGGAGAGAAGGAAGACGCAAAGTTTCTAGAAGCGAGTGTACGGAGAAGAGAAGAGGATCTACGGAGTAGTGATGTACTATATGCTATACAATCGACATATAGATCTGAAGATTGTCAATCTATTTATGTACAATATCGAACACTAGTGTTAAAGTGTATTCCAGACAATATCCAAGACAATACTCTATACTCTTGTTTATGTATTCCTACAGTATTGATGTTCTTTGCAATTTGGGTCTTTGATTAGGTGATCCGTCTTGGCAATGACACTGGCACCCCTGAGGGAGTACTGTGAGTACATATATTACACAATACACTCCCCTTTTGCCCGGCAGAGTACTGTGTAATATTGTAAGTATAATACCACACTCCCCCCCAAAGGCCAAAGTGGAGCTGTTTACCATTGCGATCGTCAGGGCCTCGCCCGTTTTGCTCCTTTCTTCTCTTTGCCCATTGCCAGTGCCATTGCCAGTGCCACTGCCTCTACTCTGCTCTGCTCTCTTGGCCTCTCCTCTTTTCTTTCTCTTAACGCATGTCATCCACTTGACCTCTTCACCTCTTTTTACCCTGAAAGGGCTGTCATTCCTTTGGCCTTCGTCGCCCCCCCGCCCATCTTCCATCTCAACCATCTTCATACTATCCAATTCGATTCAATCCTACTACTTCTCTCTCCCCCTCACCCCTACATCCTACCCTATCTCCACTTCTCGTCTCAAGTCTCGTATCGCCCATTTATCCAACTTTCGTCTCGACTCTTCACCCACCCACCCCTCTGGTCCTCTCCTTCTCAGATGGCCCCCGCCCGTTGAGACTGAGACATCCGCCCGATTTTGGATGACTAGAGTGTTAGTGTTTGGACCCCTGTGACCGATCGCTTCGAAACACCACTCCCGCCACGTTGAACGACTGTCCTTATCCACATCTATATCTGCCCCTGGAGACGACCATTGGAACGAAAAGAAGGTCTTGAAGTCAATTTATTATCTTCCCCCCTTCTTTTCACCCCCACCATGGCGGCGTGGCCCCCTAGAAACCTGGGGGAATGTCGTTCCAACTCTCACGATACTTTGCGGAGTGGCATTCCTTCTCCGCGCATTGAACATTATGATGGCGAGGTTCCCCCCGCCCTGTCACCTCTCGATGCGTTTGCCGCCCAAGGCCGATTTCTGGCTCGCCAGCTGGATGAGTCCCGTCGGGGGGACCGTCGAATGAGTCGTTTGCCACCGTCAAGTGTCGCTCGATCGCTTTCGCAAGGCCGTCCAGGCTATTTCCGGGCACGGTCGAGCGAAGGTGAAGGCGAGGGTCTTACCCGCAGGCCAACTATGAAGAATACCCTTACAGAGGTAGAGGAGCCTAAATACCGTCCGATCTCCGAACATCCCCGCTTCAGCTCCGTCTCGCACGCAAGCAGCAATACCGAGGGTCCAGATGAGAATTCTACCCCTCGGAGCACAATGCTGCGCACCAGCTCAAGTGGATATGGAATTCCACGGGCAGAGTCGCCTGAGGAAGACTCCTCGCTTGCCGGCGAGCCACGTACTGTGGGCGTTGCCTTGGAGAACCCGTCGCGCGATAACTCGACCGACTCGGTGACTTCAGCCTCGCGACTCCATATTCCACGGACACTCGCGCCACCACAATCTCCAAACCAGAGGCCCCCTAGCAGTACGCGGGTCGGGCATCCGGAGAGGGAGAGCTCGGATGACGATTACAGTAGCTCTAATGCTGGCTCGACCTTCTCGAAACCGCGAAAGCTGTCTTCGGGAAGTGCTGTCTCGTTGCCATATTCGCCTATGTCTACTATCCCTGCTCGAGCACATCCACGATCGCCTTCCCTGAGCTCCGAAACCTCGAATGGCTATCTGCCTCGACCATCATTCAACTTCTCTCGCCCCCTTAGTCGGTCCAGCACCAGTCTCTCGGCCCCTGGCCCGTCTGCTACCTCAGAACCAACGTCAGCTCCTCAGTCCAACCAGTCGAGACAGATGCATCGTTCGAGCAAGCCGACACCGATCCTTTTACCCCTCGCAACCGATGGGGCGAAAGGTCCAGCAGATAATGAGCCATCCTCTGCAGTCTCCTCCTATACATATGCTAGATATGATCTCCCGCGAGGACGTGGTTTGTCGCGAGACTCGGTGGTCTTTGCAGGCTTACAGACACCGCATTTCGAGTGGAATGAGCCCTTGTTTGAAAATTCCCCGCCACGCGAGTCTGAAGACATGGTTCGCCGTGCTCGCACTCCGCCGCCTCCTGCGCGCAATGAAATCGAAAATTCACCTAAGCCTCATTCCATGCATGAGGTATCCACTGCTCAGAAAGCCAAACAACCTCAGCTTGCTCCCACTTCCCCACCAAAGCCTCGCGCAGCTCCTCCAGCAGCCGTCGAACCGGTCACCCCACCTCGGCCATCTACAGAGTCCTCTAAACCCAAGAGCAGCGAGAAGGATGATACCGTCTCCTCTGCTGATTCAGCGAGCACCATGAGACCGCAGACCGCTAGTACCCAAGCTGGCTCAGGCCCTCTCACAGCGGATGATCACGTTTCGAAGGGTATCGATTTGCACGAGAAGGGATCCTTGAATGAATCCACTTATCATATGCGAATCGCGGCAAAGCAAAATCACCCTACTGGTATGCTGCTCTATGCCTTGGCTTGCCGTCATGGCTGGGGTATGCGGTCCAACCAGCAAGAGGGCGTGCGATGGCTTCGCAAGGCTGTGGACTCGGTTGGTCTGGAAATGCTGGAGAATCCCGATGCGCCTGGCGCTTCCAAGGCCAAGGAACTCCAGAAGGCTTACCGTGCCCAGTTTGCTCTGAGCATCTACGAACTCGGTGTCAGCTACCTCAATGGCTGGGGCATTGACCAAGATAAGGGCCTGGCTCTTCGTTGTTTCGAAATCGCTGGTCAATGGGGTGATGTCGACGCTATGGCTGAAGCTGGATTCTGCTACGCAGAGGGTGTCGGTTGCAAGAAGGATATGAAGAAGGCGGCACGTTTCTATCGTCAGGCTGAAGATAATGGCATGAGCATGGTTGGTAACAGCTGGTATGTAACCTCGTCTGACAAAACATCCCACACGCACCCTTTTGAACCCTTTTACTAATTGATAGCAGGATCTACAAAGAGAAGTACATGGCCGAGGACGCCGCAAAATCCAATGGTCGCTCTCGTGGGCGCACTGTTAGCAGCGAAAAGAAGCCGCGCAGTAAATCACGGACCCGCAGCATCTTCCAGCGGAAGAAGTCTACGGCAGAGACATAGAATGTCTCATTGCACAGATACCGCCTTTTGTATCATTGTTTGGGCGCACGTTCCTAAACCCATCCACACCAGTCTTGCATTTCAAAGCAATCTGTTATTATTTTTTTTTTTTTTTTGGAGCGTTTTCCAGGAATTCCCCAGGAATCTCTCGATCATCTCCTAGACCCCGGAGCGGTCTATTTCGTTTCTTTCACTCCTTTTGATTCCCCAGTTACATTTTCCTTTTAACCATCGCTTCGTCCATTTCAGTTACTGTCTGCATTTTTACCCAAAGCCGCCTGGGCAGCTGTTTTCGAGTATGTTGGTTGGGATCTGATCCCACCGGCTGTCTCGCAGGCCTAATATTTCATTTCTCCGTGGATACCCTCTGCTTTTTCACATTTGAACCCTTCCACCTTCTGTGGCATTTTCACCTATCTTCTACATTGTTGACTTGTTTCCAACACTTTCATTTCTTGGCCATATTCTCATGGGGCTGATCCTCCCCTTTCCCTGGACATTTCTTTCACTTCTTCCTTTTCTATTTCCAACTTCCACTTTTTTGGATCAACTACTTTTTTTCTTTTCTTTTTTTTTCGGCAGACGCTTTGGTGAATCGCGCGACGATTCGCGATGAAATTCATGACACAATTTGGCTGCGGTGTGGATATTTGCATAGCGCATTGTGTAGCATATGATGGTCCATCTAATTGATCAACTGCTTTATTGTGCTTCAGCTTATGACTTGGCTATGACTTTTCCTGTGATTAATTTCCCCTATTGTTTCCTGTAGCCACTCGGCACTGGATATTGCTTTGCAACAAATTAAGATCTATAACAGGCATTTTATCAAGCCTTGTGTCCTGCATAGTACACTTCTAGCCGTACTAAGTTCTAACTCTAGCCCTGGAGGGATGATATCAGATCAGAGTGAGCTAGATTTCTTCCTATCTGCTGTATAGACGGTGACTTCTTTCGTCCCATTTTTTGCAACCCCATAGCAACTTCCCATCGATATAGTAGGTTCAAGTTAGGAGGAGAGTTCAATGGTCCACACGTCACCCAATCGTTCATTAGATTTCCCAAGCCCTCCATGAACCACAATAGTATTCGCCCCAACAACATCAGCATCAAACCATCCTCGCGAGAGAGGAAGTTCAGCCCCCTGCACCACGACACTTTTCCACTTCTTATTCTGAATATCAAACACCCACACATCCCCCAACATCTTCCCTGCCCCCTGATGACCCAAAGAACTAGGATCCCGCTCCCCAAACAAAGTAACCAAATACGACCGACCATCTAAACAAACCGGCAACAAAGAACTCACACTTCGTGGCGTCGGGCCTGCGTTACCATCAGGCGCATAGACATCGGAAACCCAAGAATCCGTTTCGGGGGTGTAAATATCCACATTTCCCCCTTGCTCAGTCTTCCCATCAAACCCATTCATCCGATACAATTTCCCATCCATAAACGCGATCGAAGTCCCTCCGCGCGGTGGATCAAAAGCCGGCGCAAGCTCCGTCCATGTTCTCCGGGAGAGGCTGAAAGCCCATAGATCCGATAATCTTCCCTTTTCGGGACATCCTGCGTGCAGATAAAGTGTATCTTTTCCATCACTAGTCATGCAGTGATAACTGCGAGCTGCTGGGAATGGGGAATTGTTTGGATCCGCTGGTGTAATTGATGACCATTGAGAACTTGTAGTCGTAGTTGAAGCTGACGGGTCAAATTCCCAGACTGCGCCTTGTTCTTCGATCGGTGCCATTGCGATACCGCCTCGACCGGAGAATAGGTAGATTTTCTTGTTCAGGGTGCATGATGCTGTTCCGACTCGTGGGGAGGGAGATTGGGATGTTCCGGCCTTGGAAGTAATGCCAGTATCTAAACCAGTGTAAGCTGTCCAGTCCATGATCTCATCATTTCGGAACCTCTCGTTTAGTATCGTGTTTCTACTTACCATCGTTCAAGGAAACAATATGAACATCATTGTCACGAGGTTCACGTGGTTGCAGTTCTCCGCCGAAAATGAAGGCTTGGTTACCTACAACCGAGAGGACTTGTGAAGAGCGACGAAGGAGTTCGTCCTCTTGAATCTTGGTGCAGGTACCGATAATTTTGGCCATTGCGAAGCTAAGTCTTTCGTGATTAGAGCGTGTGTAGAGAGACGCTTTGAGAGTATCCGGAAGACTTCTTATAGAACAATGTACAGTATTCGAGAGGCTACAGAGTGGGCCACTGTAGAGCAACACTCAACTGTTGACCTCGAGATATGGAGATGTACTATGAAGCGGCTTCCGAAAACCCCGAAAGCTCCGAAACCGCCGAACTCTCAAGGTCCCCTTCTATCCGCTGCTGATCATCTTCTCCACTCTCATGCATCTATCTAGCTGAAAGGAAGGAAGAGAAAAGAAAACCCGGGTTAAATGTAGGAGGCATCCATTTTACAAAAGTGATTTTATCGTTGTCTACTCCGTACTGCATGCTAACTTGGCAAATCCTCTTTCCAATCATCAGCTGACAATAGCAACCCAATACTAGAGACTACCTATTGATGCAGTTGAGCAGATGTGGCCTCGAAAGATTGGATTATAATAGTAGATATTATTGATTACCGGTAAAAATCTGGATTTTATCAAGTGTAGAGAATAGAAAATCGAATACTACAATTCGTTCGCAATTACTTCCACCACGCTATCGGAGCTATTCCACGCTCAAGACAAGAGCTTTCATCCAGGGGCAATCAAAACTAAACCCGATGCTAAAATCTCGACGCCGGAAAGATCCTATTTAATCCTTGTTCCCTTGAGTGCTGCAATTTCTCAGAAGCAATACACTTAGGCAAGTGAACAAAATGCCCCCGTTGGATCCGCACAAAGATTGCATACAGGAAGCCAGCGACTCCAACAGCCATAACACTAACAAGTGCTGGCCACCTGAACTGCTCTGGTCGTGAAAATACAATCGTGGAAACATATGAGCAGATTTCGAAGAGATTCTGCCAAGCAGCTTCGATTGAGGAGAACGAGCCTCGTATTTCGGCACCAACGCCCTGTGAGGTACCATAACAGTTAGTTCTGAGGTCCGAGCCGAAGAGAGAAAATAGGAAATTGAAAGACTAGGTATGACGAACTCACCTCTTGAATAAGGATCTGCGAGCATAAATCAAACCCTCGCAAACCAACCCGACTGAGAATCGTACCTCCCACCAGACCCGACGCCGAGAGCAGAGGGTAGTCAGCATAAATCCATGAAATAGCCATGCCGGTCGATAGAAATGCGATTTGGCTCGTCAATAGCCATATACCAGCACGAACAGGTCCGATTCTTCCCATCAGTCCGGGAGCAACCCAGGTAGCCAAAACTTCAAACATAACGGACAATGTTCTTGCAACGGCGATTTGGGCCGAACTATAGCCTGCTGATAGAAGCCAAGTGACCATTTGTCCTGCGAACGATAGAACTGTGAAGTAAAGCATTGCTCCTGCAAATGACGGTAGGAACATTTTATGCTGAAAGTAAAGACCGAAGTCTCCTAGAGCTTGCTGTAGACTTTGACAGCAGGTTTTCCAGATGCGGGCTGCGAAACTTTGATGTGCTACTTCGGTCGTTTGAAGTTTGGGTGATGTGTGTTTTGACTCTTGTAGCTCTGGCACTTCATAATAAACCTGAGGTCAAATGTCAGTAATTGTGGGATACGAGTCTTGTCACTGGGCATATTAAAGGGCCTACCTTTGCAATTGAAAAGTACTCCACGACGACTGAACACACATTCATCGCGAGATTGACGAGTATTGCGGCCTCTGTTGATATCCCATCAACTAGAGCGATGAAAAGAGGTCCGATCAGCTTACAAACCAAGTCGATTCGTCTCATCTGGGCGTTCATCGCTGCATTGAGCAGTAAATTAGTATGAGGAATCCAAGTTTTTATCTTGGATAATCACGAACTTCTGAGGGACCCATTATCTTCTCCGGCAATAACCACAACCTGTCAAATAAGGTCAGCCAGGTGCGTTTCGTAGCAATTGATTGGTCTCTCCTAGTATGCACCCAATCCTTTTCCACAGAAACCAAATTCATGACCGAGCATAACTTTTCGAAACAAGCCAGCAGTGTGAGTGCTATGAGTAGGCAAATATTGACGACCTTTGTCGTTGGCAGGCCAATCGCCAGTAGAAAGAAGATCACACATGACGCAGCCACCACAATTCTTTGCAGTACTAATCCTGTCATCAGATATAATAATCAGATTGAGGCTCAGGTAAACTCACCAATTGACAGGCGAACTACCTGCAACCGGTTACCAACATCGATGTAGTGTCCCACTGCTGGGGCAAAGATGATAGCTGCGAGTCCACGAGACAACGCATAAGCAGACATGGGTAGGAGAGTTCCTGGATAAACCGAGGCCAGATACAGAACAGCTCCAAATTCGAAAACGCGGGAGTTCCAGGTTGATAGGAAATGCGATATGTAGAGACGATAAGTTATGCTGGTCGGAACCTGAGCATTATCGAGTCGGCTTCCCGAAGGAGTGCGACTCGACTCGGAAGTCTCAGCATGATCAGGATTCAAGATTAGAGGTGTGTGTTCATCAAGAGCAGGAGATGATTGCCCACTCTGATGGGCTGCCATGTTTGACCAGGCTTCTGGGAATTGTTGTGCAGATAATTCTTTTTAGCGACTGGGAGAAATTTGGCGGGTGGAAAAGAATGAGATGATATGAATGCAGCACGCAGTCTTAGCTGCTCAGACAGTTGAAGATCAGGCTTAACATGAATGTTCCTGATTCGGGATCCTCAAGTTCCGTGTCAACCCCTGCCATGATCTGACAGACAAAATGGTGAATATGCAGTTGAAGTATACTCCAAACAGCCAATGACAATCGGAAATGCGGACCCGCATCACCTGATCCCCACATCGTGGATTGCTTCCCGGCGACGCGGCCTCCGAAAACTCCGCACTTTCTATACGCACTCAAGGGCTCCGAAGATCGATCACGGTGGCTGTACGATGCCTCCGAAAAGGCATTTACCCCAGAAACGAGCATGCGATGCTTGTGCCCGAAGGAAAGTTCGTCGCTCACCCCCTTTCTCTTATCGTGTGCCTGCTGCTACTAGCTGTTCTCACACTGGCCTGTCA
The DNA here is from genome assembly GCA_000347475.1 of Penicillium paxilli ATCC 26601. Classification (NCBI taxonomy): domain Eukaryota; kingdom Fungi; phylum Ascomycota; class Eurotiomycetes; order Eurotiales; family Aspergillaceae; genus Penicillium; species Penicillium paxilli. The sequence goes on from KB644872.1 coordinate 49,048, forward strand.
TTTAGATACAATGCTCTCATCCTAATCCGGATGGCCCTTGTGAGTGGTGCAGCCATCGGAGTATTGAATGCACTTTCAATAGAGAAAAGCCTCAGAAGAAGCAGCGTACCAGGTTGGAACCCTTCCCGGCCCAGCAAATTATGCAACTGCGCATTTGATTTAACGCCGCCCCTTCTTCGTTTCTCAGCGATGTGCAGAACTTGCTCCAAAGAATCCAGCAGCTGGAGGGTGCTCTATCTCAAGTTGAACCCACATCCCCAGACTCGACAGGTCGGGATGCGATAAATCTTGAGCAGTCGACAACACCCGGAACTTCAAATGTCATCTCTCCACCGAATATTTCCACACCAGCAAGTAGCAGGGAGCAGATTACGGTGCCTGAGAGCTCCCTTGCTCACACTCCATTCACACAAAATCCGCTTAGCCCCAACGAGTACCCTCAAGGGAGGAATCAAGCCACGCAGAAGAGGTCTGCCAGTCAATGGGGACCTAACTGGTATTTCAATGGAATGCCTATGTCCTCAGAAGCAGGCCGGGGGTGGATCTCATCAAGAACTGGCCAGAAAGTTACATGGGCCGATTTCAGCATTCAAATCATGGAGTCTTCCTCGACTTCGGCCCTTCGGCCAGCCTTTTCTCAAGAGGTTTGTGATCTTCCGGACAAGGAATTTACTCGAGAAATCATGAAAGGTTTCTTCACATCCCATTTCAGATTTCATTTCCCTGTGTTGGACGAGGTTTTGTTTGAAACGACGATAGAGACTGCATACGGACCCGAGGACGGGTATCTTCTCTCTACTAAACAAAAATCAGCCCGGGCATGTATTTTGAGCGCTCTATCTATTGCATCTCGCGCGAGAGCATGGAGTCAAACATCACGCTCGATTGATGTGGACCTGTGTGTGGCCAAGGCACATGGCCTTCTTTTAAGCATCGCTGAGGATACTAGCTTATCGACACTCGAAACAGCACTAGTGTTGGTAAGTTCGGGCTGCATTGTGGCCTGCCCTAGATGTCTCAGAGACATGAACTGATTTCCCGAATTAGCAAATACAGCGTGTATTTCATGCTGACTGGCAAGGTGCTGCTTTCTTTCGATCGATCACATGCCGTATAGTGTGTGCTTTAGGAGGGCATCTCTATTACCCATCACGCACCATTGGGCCAGAAGCGTCTCGAGTAGAACGGGAAATTCAGCACACTAGAAGACTGTTCTGGCTATGTTACATGCTCGACAAAGACATCTCACTTTTCACTGGTAACCCTCCTCTTCTGACCGATATCTATTGCGATTTTGACCTACCCGACAGCCAGTTTGACCATTATACCTACTTACCAGGTCTCATTGAGCCCTTTGCAAATGACCAAATCAAAGAATTGACCCCTCATCTTCCTGGAGACCCTCGGCTTAGCCGCTTGAAGGAGAAAGTCTTTCGGAAACTCTTGTCTGCCCGGGGCTCAAGGGATAATGACAACCAACTCCTTCTGAACATCCGGCAACTAGATGACGAGATAGAACATTGGCGGCTGTCAATCCCTGCTAATTACCGCCCTGTACTTTCCGTCTCAAAGAATACTTCGCCAAGCACATCTGACGAGGGGATTCCGCATTTCATCTATCGAATGTCCCTGCAATTAGACTATCATCACCTGATGATCTTTATACATACGCCAGTGAGAAAATGCACCATGGAGGCTAGCACCGAAATTCCGGATCTGCATAGCGTAGTTCATTCGAGCTTCGATCTGTCTTTGATGGCAAGTCGTTCAACAATGTGTTGCTTGAGAATTCTCGTCAACGAAATCGGAGGAGATGCATTTCGGTGAGTAGTTCTCCTTACAAAGACATCCCTTTTACATATTTGATATCTAGGTATACTAGAGCTAACCGAGGCTGGAGGTTCGTTACATTCTACTCGCCTACCGCCGCCTTGTCACTCTTTCTCAATATCGTTATCCATCCCCTCAATTCACAGTCGAGGCTTGATTTGGAGGTTCTCATGTCGGCTGCCAATTTAATACGAGGTATACCAAAGCACAATTTGACACAGCGCGAAAGGCTTCGTGTCCAAGAGATTGGAAACTTCGTGATGAGGCTAGTGTGGCTTGGAACATGTGCAGTGACCAAGGCGGAAAAGGATGAATGCGAACCTACATAGCTAAATGTCGCCAGCGGCTAGCAATCACAACCAGTCGATCAAAGCCAATTTGATTAAGATTACCAACTATAAATAATGGGTGGAAATGATAGAAATATCCATGGATGGAACTACCTGGGCAACTCTCTCAAACTCCGAGTCCACGGGTTAGCGCAACGGATGTTTGCCCTAACTGGCATGCGAGTCATCTCCTTTGACGACGCCACGACGGAGAGTCTTCCTAACTGTGCTCACTTGACCCCCAGTTCCTTAGCGCTACTAGAGATTAAACAGGAAAAAGACCTCACTAGCCTTTTGTCCAGATTGGTTGCTCGGCCTTGGCGAGCGCCTCCACTGCAGCTAGTCTCACCAGCAACCAATGAAAGCCTGACAACCCCGGATAGTCGGTGCAACGGTAGATTTGCCTCCAACTCACGCTTCTGAACGGCTTGTACCACAGCCAAGCAGGACAACGGTGCTTCTGTGGCGTACATTATTGCTGCCACCTGCATATGATTCCTCTTCAGCAAGCTGCAATTGCTATCTCAATCCAACCTCGGCTTCTCCTCAAAAGACTCTCTTTGTGTTCATTTTAAATCCCTGTTCTCTAATAAAATGTTTGGACCTGCTACTCCGCTCCAGATAGAAATAGAAGAAAGTCAATCTGAAACGCTCTAGCGCTGTCAGGACCGCACGACGATCAGTCGATCTACTGCAGCATCGACTCAATCCAGGGACCGCCCCGCTCGGAATCCGGAGTCCCCAGAAAAGAAAAACAAATGAAAGTCAAAAGAACAACGTAGCAATCACCAGACCATCTGGGCCCCCCCCCATCCCCAGTAGCGAGAAAGAGAACAAAAGGCAAAGAATCCCTTGGTTCCTTACCCCGGTTCCGTATATCGTACCGTATATCGTACCCACTTCGCTTGGCCCCTTGGCTGAGATGCAAAACCTGGAGAATTGAGCCCTCGCATGACATGTGAATATTCCCATGTTTCGCCTCGCTATCTGCTACGACGGAGTACTATTCCTCTTTGCATCTTGCTAGTCTCTAGTGACTATTGCTATCCCACTTACGGCCACACCAAGGACCTGAGGCTTGAGCCCCTAGCGAGAAACTACTCCGAGTCGGACTAGTAGGTAGGAGTAGCAGCAGGAGGTGTTATTTTCGGCCCTTTTACTATTATAAAGTACGATCCCCTCGGAGCCGGGTCCCCCGAATCTGAGGCTGCCCTTTCTGAAGTTAGTGTCACTCGTTTTTGCAGTCCTTCTCTTTCACTTCTTGACAATTGAGCCTGAACTGCCAGTGGGTGAGTTCTCGCCTTTTTATCATTCATTCATATCTTCTTTCAAGGTGCGCTAAACAAGCGTCACGTCTATTATTACAGGCTTAATTCCCATCATGTCCGATATGAAAGCCGAAGCTCACGGCATGGAGTCCACTGCTCTTCCTCCACCGCCTGTGAAACGAAGCTTTGGCGCACGAGTTGGCGCACATTATAAGAAGTGGTGGTGGGCGCATTTGATCGCGTTCGTGATTGTGGTTCTCGTCGTCGTGCTCCCAGTGTAAGTGATATTAGTATCTGGCTGAAGAGAATAAATAATTCCCAAATCCCCGCGGAAACGTAAAGCTAAATTCCATGCAGCATTTACGTGGGATACCCCAATATCGCCCAGCACGATGTCAATGACTCCACCCTCAACATCACCAGCATGGTCATCAGCGACCCAACCCCCGATTCCTTCCAACTCAACCAAACCCAAGTCATTGGATCGGGAAGTTCCTTCCACCCTCAGATCTACGCATTCGATGCGGCTGTCTCGCTCGCTGGTGCCGCGGCGGCATTCGCCACAGTGAGAGTGCCGGGAGTCAAGTCTAAGGATGGCGCGGAGGTTGAGGTCATGCAGACAGTCGATTTGTCTAATGCCGATGCATTTGGCGACTATGCCAAGGCAGTGATGTTGAACGAAGAAGTCTCGTTGAATATTTATGGCAAGCCCGAATTGAAGCAGGGATCCCTGCCCAAGACTACGGTGACTTACGACAAGACTGTTACTATGAAGGGTCAGTAGTACTAATCCTCCGAGTCTCATCCCCCACCAAAAAGAAAACAGTACTACTAGATAGTGCCTTCTATACTTTCAAAGGCGGGGGATTGAATTTGAAGACGGAATGAAGCTAATGAATCGATAGGGCTGAACAAGCTTGAAGGCTTTGATGTGACCGAGTTCCATATCCTCCTGAAGAAGGTCAACGGACGCAACATGAACGGAACTGTCTACATCCCCAACCCTTCCGTCATGACAATCGACATGGTATGACAGCGAGACTACCAAATGCAATCCGTGCACAACTAATCAAGTTTCCCAGGGCAACCTCACACTCGACCTCTCTGTCGCCGGCAAGAATATGGGCCAATCGTTCCTCGATAACCTAATTCTGAAACCCGGAAACAACACCATCCCCATGACTTCAACTGTTGACCAGAGCGCTATTATCAAAATGATCACGGCAAAGGACAACCCCTACACCGATGGCGTCGTTCCATTCGATATTACCGGCAACTCAAGCGTCTACAATGGAAAGGAACTGCCTTATTTCACCAAGGCGCTCAGCGCAAACAACCTGACTGTTCACCTGAACGTGACTAAGGCACTTGTAGAGATTGGCTTGGATCTGTAAGCCTGCGTTAGCTTCCGTTTGTTCGTTTTCAAGTTCATGGCACCGTACTGTGTGCCTTTTCCGAGCAGCTATATGGCTGCCAGTGGCGGATGTTGGCCATTCGATAACGACTACTGTACCATTTAATGACTTGTTGAATACCTCTTCTATCGGTAGGATGTGATGGGCGGATTGATGTGATTATATCCAACAGACTGCGCCAGCCTGCAGGTCTGCAATTTTGATTTATTTAATATTTATTGCTTTTAAGATGCACGTCATCTCTCGATAGCTTTGACACGGGCCGTCTTTGCTAAAGAGACAAGTTTCAAGATAAATGCATGTGTAAAGTGGAAAGGTGGGAAGAAGTTGCCGTCCTCGTCGGTTTGGCGAGATGGTGTAAATATCTCGGCAATCTCTTCCATGATTTGTACATCTCGCGTGAAAGTATCTGCAGCGGGAAGTAGAATGAGGAAGCGAAATACGGTGACGATAGCCGTAAGCACGAACTGAGCGTGAATCCTGCGGGCATAGTTAGACCTGTGACTTGAACAATCCTGAATGAAGCATTGAGATACATTACTCACCAGAAAGTGTGATAATTGATATAGTGCCTTACTCGGCCGACATAGATCAGCGTTGATCTTGCTGCCTCGTAGCAGATTTCTTCACTAGACGCCAGTGGAAACCTTGACCTGGAAGGAAGGGTTTGACTTGAAGTAGTCATCGCACCATGAATTTTGCCTAGGCAATAATAATACTCCAAGTGAACACTAACACCCCGAATACTGAGATCATGGAAAATATAATCTGGCGCATCTTCCGTCGCAAATGAATCTGGTCGGCATTCTACCGGATATTCAGATTTGATCTCACTCAATTGGTGATCCAGTTCGCGGATGTATTGCAATCGCTGAGTTTCGGAATAACCCTGGCTCTGCACCGAGTATAGAAGTCGATAGATTCTGGATTTCATGAGAACAAGACGGAGATCCGTGGGATAGAGCAGTTCCTTCGAGGAAAGTGGCTTGAAGTAGAAATGCTTGGCGGATGATCTGAGTGCGTATGCTGGCGGTAGATCTAAATCGCAGTCGGCGTCGTTGATGAGAGGTGGCTGAGATTTACGACTAGCAAATTCGCGGTCCATGCCATAGGCGAGCCAGAAAAGGGCTCGCTGGTGATTGGCTTGTTGAGGTCTGATGCTCAATTCAGAAGCAGGTCGCATTTTGTGCGCCCCTATATTGAAGAGAGCCTGTATCGCGATACCGAGGAGCATTTCAGCGTATTGAGGCTGCCCAAGAGGACATATAAATATTGCCTATGGAAGAGAAAGATGTCTATTGTTAGAGTGCATACGTATTTAGAATCGTGCTGCGGAGAACCTACTATCATCATAACCGCTTCCACTGTCCTTGCATCAATTGGCTCTGTGATGATTTGCGGAACAAGGGAGAGAGCTGCGTGTGCATAGGCATCTGGATCTGAATCTCGGAACATGGGATCATGACGATGCATTTGCGTGATATTCGCTGTGAATGCCGCAAGACAGGCACGGTTGGCAGCGCGGGAGGTTTCGGGGTGGTTGAGGACATCGGCCTTGACAAGGACTTGCAAGGCCTCGGCATCTGCGAAGGGAAATAAGGAGTAGAGCCCGGCCTTTTCGTAGTATGTAACACATTGATGAACTAAAGCAGTTGCTGGCCAATTTATAGATGTTGATCGCCTAATACCTTTGAAGTCTCGGGCACGAAGCGGTTGAGCCAGCTCATTTAAGAAGTCGTCGAAATCGAAAGAACTGCCAGTCCGTTGATAGATATTCGAGTAGAAGGATGCTCTTGTTGTCGACAGGGGGTCACCGAGACCACAGAATGCGATATGCCATCGGAAAGACGCCAGCGCCGTATCGAGGCAATGTGTGTCAGTTACAAGACCACCAGGTGCTTGAGATTCTGGCACAGTTGGACCGTTTGATGCGGGAGAAATGCCGCTGCTAAGTGAAACCGTTGTTGATTCATAATTTGCACCAGGGGTTGACTGTGCAGACTTTTGAGCGGTAGCCAATGCCTCCTCCAGTTGCTGTACACGAGCTTGACTATCGATCAATTCCCTACAGGGGCCAATTAGCGAGGGCCCATAGTAAATGATGTGCCATAAAGCAGGCTTACTGTCGAAGCCCCTTCCGGTTTGGTACCTGCTGCGGGGTGAATGTACAAGGCAAACCAGCCAATTGGCATGTCTCACAAGCTGGAGTCGCTCTATCACAGCGGATCTGATATTGATAGACAAATACGCAGTCAGCATTTTATACGACGGCTTCATACATGTACGCTAGTTGTGAAAGCATTATCGTACCTTTCGTACTCGGCATAAGTCGCAGGCGCTCCTCATTTTGAATTATGTAGGACCGCACTCCAATGGCCTTGGATCCTACCAGTATCCGGTCAAAGCGAGACCCCTCGATTCTCGAAGAATGTTGCAAGTAACAGAAGTGGTTGCGGGCCTTTCCACTGCGGTGCGGGTCTCCGTGGAGCCAAGACTGCCAAGCCTCGTTGGTAAGGGATGAGTCAGCGGAAACACCTGCTCCGGCAGGCATCAACGATGGCATAGTACGTCGTATTTATAAAAATTTATGAAAATGTTGAACCTGGGTCTAGCCGCGGAAACATGAATCATGATGCTCCACTAGACCCCCAAATAAGGCCTGTGATCGACAGGAAGTCTTCTCTCCGAGCTTCCACGCAAGCCGATCCTATCGAGATCTTGGCAAGGGACGGACTATGTACGAGCTGATGAAACGAATGCCAATTATGCAATTGGATTCAGATCAATGGATGAAGATTGACTAAGCCTAAAGACCATCCATGGGTGATATCGATATGAAGAGAAGATTGCGATATAACGCCTACCACGACCGTCAATCAGAAAGAAATTTCAAGCTTCAGAGCGTGTTGCTTGGATTTCTAATGTGATACCTAGTAAGTACTTCTAGTAACTAGTACACAATGGGGCACACTAGTGTATAAGCATACGGCAAGCCTGGCACTGCGCAAATTGAAGACCCCATGTTGGGAAACTCGTCCGTAGATCATCTCAAGTCTACCGGCCCCTACCCCATGGGATGTGACGCTTGCCCACTCCAGAGCTCCATTTTACAGATATCTGAGGCCAATAGCGAAACGTTTGTTCGTCAGCTGTGCCAACTACTGGAGCTATACGTCGTCAGCTTGCGGATGAAGCTCCGCTGGCTTTTTCTAGATTGGAGCTCAAGTCGGACTCGACTCCTTTTGCTCTCTGCTACCGAAACCTCCTGCTGACGACGACCCTGTCCGCTTTGATTATTGACCCATTTCTTCAAGTTAAACCTTTCAGCATCTTGAAGATGAGATCTTGGCATATATGATATCCAGATATAAAGAGGGCCAATTCATCCTCTGAAGTAATAGTACTATCAAACTCATCCCATTTTCTATTCATCTGATCAACTGTCTACATTTTGATAAAATTCCCCAAGCACAATGCATTTCCAAAAAGTTGCAATTCTAGCCCTAAGTGGCCTTGCTATCGCCCACCCTGGCTCCCACGAGCATAGCTCCTATTCAGTTGCGTCCAAAAGACATTTCCTCCATGACGCACGTCGCAGCCTCGACCTCTGTGCCAACCACCTTGAAAGACGTGGCATCAATGAGCGTGCGAAGGCTCGCCGTGCCGCCGTTGTCGAAGCCAACCAGAAACGCGCCATTCTTGCCCGTGATCTAGACAAGGTCGTCAACACCTCGCATCACTCTTCTCTGGACGTGACCTCGAATACTCCCGAGAGTGAGATTTTCAGCGCCAACCCGACTTGTATCCTTGCACCCGAAGGAGAAGTTGGTCCATTCTGGGTCAGCGGAGAACTGATTCGCAAGGACATTCGTGATGGCGAGCCTGGTATCCCGTTGATCTTGGATGCGCAGTTCATTGACATTAACACCTGCGAGCCAATCCAGGATCTATACTGGGACGTGTGGAACTGCAACTCTACTGGTGTCTATTCCGGTGTGCAGAGCTCTATGAACGGAAACGGCAACGATGCATCCAACCTTAACAAGATGTTTGCTCGTGGAATCCAAAAGACCGACTCGGAGGGCGTCGCCCAGTTCAACACCCTCTTCCCTGGTCACTACGATGGTCGTGCTACCCACGTCCATGTCATTGCTCACACCCAGGCCCACGTTCTGCCCAACAACACTCTCACTGGTGGACAGATCTCGCATATCGGTCAGCTCTTCTTCGACCAAGACCTCATCACCAAGGTTGAGGCTACATCTCCCTATAACCAGAACACTGTTTCCATCACGCAGAACGCCGATGACCATGTCGTCAAGGTTGAGACCGCAAACTCTGACTCTGATCCCTTCTTCGAGTATGCTCTGCTTGGTGATACCGTTGAAGATGGAATCTTCGGTTGGATCACTTTGGGCGTCAACACCAGCGCCAGCCACGACTCTGACGCCTCGTACGCTGCAACTCTTACTGCCAACGGTGGAGTCGCCAACTCGGACAGCACTTTCTAAAGCTCTGAATTCCGAAAGAAGGAATATCGCAATTCCGCAGTTTCTATAAGATCTTCGTGTGATCATGTTACTAGATGGTCTATTTCTCCGATTGTTTTATTCCAGTTCTTTGTCTTCTGCCAGCATAGCTGATACATAGCTCCTGAAAATGGTATTCAGTACTATTACTACTACTACTAGTACCTGACCACAAGCGATTGAGCCCTAACAATTGTTTTCTTCCATTTTCTAGCGGAAAATGCCAGTACCTTGTAGCATTCCAACTCAACAGGCGCAATAATCTTCAAGTTCCAACCCTGACTTGTCCTTTCACCCAGGAGTTCAAGTTTCTATTCTTACGATTGTATTCTAACAAGTTATGCAGAGCCTAAGATTGGTGACTCCTTGGCTCTGTTTCATCTAGAAATGGAATAGCAGCAGCATCCATAGATTCCGTACCGGTTACGGCCAGATAATAAAAGAGCACTGGTTAATTACTAAAATTTAGCCCCAGGCAGATAAACTAGTACTGCGGGCCCTCAAAAGTCGAGTGCGAGTCTGCGAACTGCCAGTGCATATGCAAGTTAAGAATCAAGGGTGTCACATGTAACCCCTGCAGATTCTGATTCCAAAGTTAGTACGATCCGCTCTAGGGCTCCGGCTTACTATCAAAACCTCACCCACCAAATCTGGGGAACGACTCGGACTGCATATAAACCACGAGTTTGCGCCCGACTGCACCATCCCATCAAGCATTATGCCGAGCCTGCATAGCGCCTTAAGCCAGGAATCAAAAATAGGCGAAGTGACCTCTCCGGCTGGCGGCTGCGAGAACACAATAATTTCCTGCTATTTCCCGTAGCATACCATTCGGGTACTGTTCGTCGATTATTTTCAGTACAAGATAAAGTGCAACCTGGGCAACGAGCAAGTGCAGTAAACTGGAGGATACGAACTTCCAAGTTTTGCACAGAGGAGGCGATGTTCATAAACTGAGGCTCAAAATTCATAATTCATAATTCACAGCGTATTGAATAGTATCACTCAGCCCTACTACAAACACCAGTACTCCAGTATGCCGTGTATAAAGTTAGACTTTCACGATCATCGGATCGCCTTTCAGCTCGTATCTCCTCCAGACAAGGTTACCAGGTAACAGGAGCAATCTGACTGGCAGCATCGACCAGACTATTAATGGGGCGTGGGCCAGAACTTCGATAAGAGCCAATGATATACCGCTCGTATAGCGGGATCAATCTACCGCATGCTCTGGTGCATGCTCACCAATGGGAGGGAACATTGGGCCGAGTCTACCAGTGCAGATCATAGACTTGAAAGTGATGGAGGCATGCTTGTTTTTTCTGAAAGATTCTTGACTTTGAGGTTCATTCGGAGGGTATGGTTTACTGGTATTCCGGCGTTGGTTTAAAAGACGCCACTTCCCCCTAAGGACAGTAGATCATCAATTCAGATACTATCAACCTTGGAATTCATCTGGAAGCCTGGGAAATATTCCCGACAAATTTGATTACTATCAACAATTGAAAACTATCAGGTATCTAGGTAGTACGCCAAAGCTAGTACCTCGACTTCATTGCAGAGATAGGAAATATGGTCCGACCACCATGGAGAACGCGAAGCTGCGAAACTTGTCGTATACGAAAAGTTAAGGTATGGTATTCTGAGACAAGATCGAAATAACTTCACATCATCCGATTCTCTCTCTTTCAATATTAGCTGATTCAAAATCCAGTGTGACAAGAAACAAGGTGGATGCAATGTATGTCGAAAATCTAAGCGTGCGTGCCAGCCGGCGCTAGACGAGAAGCGAATGATCTATCTGCCGGGCCTTAGTAAACGAAGCACTGGCACCCGACAAAACAAGAAGAATTTCCAAATTAGACAAAGCTGGTCTTTCTATCATTGGCTTCACAGCTACTGCATGGACCCTCTGATCCCAACCCCGAGCGAAGGCCCCCTATATCAGCTGCAAATGATGGATTCGTTCATCACTGAGTATGTGCCGCCGAACCCAACCTCAAACATGTTTGGTCAGACATCGATTTCATGGTTTGAGCGATTGCCAGATCATATTCTTCCACGTGGCCTTCTTGACATGGCGTTTGGCGCTCTCAGCCTTTCATTTGCTGGCCAAAAGCACAATCGCAATGATTGGATCATCGAGAGCCGGAGTCGCAGAAGCTTGGTAGTTTCGAAGATCCCTTGACATACCTCAGATCCCGTTAAGATCAACGAGATAATTGGCGTGGCGATGGTCCTCTCTGTATTCGAGGTAAGTGATATTGGTCCTTTCCTTCGAGGTCGAATAAGATTCCTCAAACTGACTACTGCGATCTGGTAGCTCTATAATTGCGGTCCCGGTCAGCCCTCATCATGGATGATACACATTCAAGCTGCGTGGAGACTTCTGGAGCAACAGGGCCCAGGGATTAAAATCGAAAATGATCTTCTTTGTCGAGTGAAGACCGTTGCTGTAAGGAAATCTCTTTATAATGTTGCGCATCAACTCGATACTAAAATGTGAGATTTCTTTTAGCTCTACGACTCTTTGGGGAGACGCAAAAAGACATTTTTTGGAAAATGAAGAGTGGATAGAAAATGATGACACTTCTCTAAATGGAGGATATGAAATTCTGCTAAATATCTTACTTGACCTTCCAACCATCCAGCAGTATGCCGACCAGATCAGATACAACATCAACAATCCAGATGATATTGGAGACATTGTCTTTGAATTCATCAGCCTATTTCTTGAGACAGAGAGAAAACTTCGCGCATGGTACCTCGGATTGCTGAATCATATGGAAGATTGCCCATTTCAGATTCGACAGGCAAATGAAAACGACCTTAACCTCTTGGAAGGTCGCCCTGAGCTGGTGGGAGTATTTCCTGATGTCCTCGAGTTTGCAGACCGCTACGCGCTCCAAGTCTTTCTACTAGCCTGGCTGGGTTTCCTCATTCTATACTCAGAGTTGGCAACCGTTATGAAGGCACTCGATGGAATGGCCCTTCTGCGGCCTGCGATCATGCATCCCCGAGTGAAATATGCAGATCGACCGTGGTTAAATTTCGAGCACAACTTGTTGACTCGCCACTTGAGCAGCGAAAATCAGACAGCCACAAGGATATGGGAAGACGTCGAGAATGTTGCTGGAGTCTTTGCTACAAGATTGTGTGAAGTCATCGCGCTTTGTGATAAGAACACTCACGGAGTGGTGATGAGGCAGCCTATCCTGCCAGCCCTATGGGCCACCACACAGTTTTACAGAGAAAGAGATCTCATATGTTATGAATGGTGCCAGACAGTCTTGAGAAACTTTACGTCCAAGGGAATATACTATGGCACCCAATTAGCGGAACTGTCTTATGAGAGGTATGGAGAGATAGGCAAAAGTCTTTCGAGCCACTGACACTCTTTTGGAGGAACAGATTGTATAGGGCCAAAGAGGGAGTTATGACTGCTGCAATGTGAAAGAACTTTATTCGGGTTTCTTCAGTACTTTCCACTCCGTTCTTTTCGATCTTTCGCGATCTTTTGAAAATTTAGGATACCTTTTGACGTCTGACTTGGTGCCCATTCTTCCAGCGAAAAGCTTCATAGTATTGGTACTAATGGAATTTAACTGAAAGTTCAAATCTTATAATGCGCCCGAGGGATGTTGTCATAGTATGGGACCACCACATAATTTGGATCATCTGTCAAGCCGACCATTCCAGTTGTAATCGGGTGAACCGGCTTGTGGTCAACGATCAAATTCACGCAACTCGGCCCTGGAGTTGACTGAAGCTTCGCAACGATGCCGTGGATATCGGCAATGCGAGTCAGTTTCGCAGCAGAATTCTGTAGTCCCGCGGCAACTACATCATATTCAGTTCCAGAGCTAAGAGAACTGACTGGTCTCGCTGAATTGTCCTTCCCATATACCAAATCCTGCCCGTTGACACTCATCCCCCAATGGAAATTGTTCACCACAACCGTCATGATGTTGAGATTGAAACGCTTGTATGTGTCAAGCTCCATCAAGTGGAAGCCGGCAGATCCATCCCCGTGTATGTTGACTACCTTTCTCTCGGGAGCAGCAATCGCCAGACCTAGAGAATATCCGAATCCATTTCCAAGGAACCCGAGGTATCCTGTTGCTGTCAATACCAGGCTTGGCTGGCATCGGGACGCTAGATCCCCGGCCCAGCCCGATGCCTCTCCGCCATCCAAGACGATGATACTGCCAGGCTCGATGGCCGAAAAAAGATGTTTCACAGCATGATAAGGATGAAGACGGCCACTGCTGGTCTCTTCGGGATCTTGCTCATAGGGTGACTCTGCAGAGGCCAAGTCGAGTACAGCTTGAACCCAAGATTTATCGACATTACCTCGGATTTCATTGCCAATGAACTTTCCAAGCGCAGAGGTGAAAGTTCCAGCATCACTTATAACACCAAGATCGACAGGGAGGGTACGTCCAATGTCACCCCCATCGCAGTCAATTTGGACAAGTTTGCAATCCTGTTCAGGAATGATAGCGGCGCTGCGACCCCCAAGAAACATGCCCGTTCGAGTACCGAGGAGAATAATGAGATCCGGACGAGCAAGCTGTACAAAGGGGAGTTTTGCCAGAGTTCCTGCAGTTCCATTGGCGAGCATTTTCGACTTCGAACTGAGGCTTGAGAATTTGGATGTATTGAAAATCGGAACATGGCAATGTTCCGCTATTTTGATGAGATTCTCGCGTGCCTATTTATTGATTAGATTTTTAAAGAATTTATTTCATCCAATCAATTTGAAATCACCTGAGGATCTCTAGCTCCAGTTCCTGTGATTATGACAGGTCGCTTGGCCACGGCCAGGAGATCAGCCGCAGCTTCAATTGCGCCTGGATGTGGAGCCGGTGGATATGAACGAGGCGAAGTAATTGAACCCCAGGATATGAGTTTCTGGTGAACAGGAGTAAACAGAATATCAATCGGGAAATCAAGAAGAACAGGGCCTAGTATCATTGTAAGCATTTTGAATATCGGGTGAAATTGTTACATCTACCTGGTGCTCCCGATTGTGCAACCCGAAGGGCATGAGAAACTAGTCTTGGAGTCTCCTCAGCCGCAACTACGCGATGGGCAAATTTGGTAAATGGTCGAGCTGCTACAACTTGGTCGATTGAGCCCTGAAGAGAATTGTTCTCGGTGTCACGTATCGGGGGAGAGGACGTTATGCAGAGAATTGGACTCCGATCACCATAAGCTGTGGCCAAGCCAGGAAGTCCATTCGAGAATCTATACAATAATGAGATAGGCCCATTCTCGGAGAAAGGCTCAAGGATTAGTTACGAACCCACTATTTGCAGTTACAAAACAGACTGCTGGCTTTGTGCTGAGACGGGAGTATCCTTCTGCTGCTTGGACAGCCACCGTCTCATGTCTGGTATCAACTAGCCGAATGCCGATGGCTTCACATCCCATGAGGAATGCATCAAGATGACCGCCATGTAGCCCAAAGGCAACCTCGACACCAAGATGCTTAAGGGACTGGGCAAGTAGATCACCACCGGTGAGTTCACGGCCTGGTGGATGATGAAGCGGGAAGCCAGGCATTTCTTTGTTTACGCAGCTAAGGGTATGGACTTTTTTTCATCAAAGCTTTTTTCCTTTCAACATCAGTCACTGGCAGAGACCGAGGACTATTTATTTGCGAGTCAGATCGACCGGTTAACCTGAATCATGTAGCCGATGTGGGGAAGGAGGGGGTGCCGAGATATGCATAATGACCACATACTGAATCCTTATAGTGCGGAGATCAGCTGTGGCATCAAAGCCGTACTAGTATTAGCCGGCTGGGCCGTTCTGGTTCTTGGAATTTGATTTGTTTAGGGAAAGGCTGCTTAGAAAACCAGAAGATTTGGAGTGACGAGTTCACGGAGTATTACGAGGACAATAGCACAGGAGATATGAGATGCCTGTTCAGAGTAGACCATAGGACTGACAGTCTGGACGCCTGATGCTTGAAAGTCCCCCATAAGCAACATGTTATTCGTGGTAATACTTCGCTTCATTAACTTTGATCATGACGCTCTCTTCGTTGGCGGCATTTGGCAACATGGTCTCCGCGGCAGCGAGAAGACCCCCGTGCGCTCTATTGATCTCACGATAGTTGCCCTCCCAGCTATAAATTACCTCTCCATGTCTAGCCTGGTCTGCGAATAATAGCACAGCACTCCGAGCAACCACCTCCGGGCTCTGGACTTTCGTTCCAAAGGCTTCGAGTATCTTGCCAGGAACGATTCCCGTGTCCGTCCAAGACGGCGCTACGGCATTTAAACGAATATTTTTCTGTTGAAGCCCCGAGCCCATTCCACGAATCATCCCCAATACACCATGTTTGGCAATGGTGTAATCTCCAGCAGAGAAATTCTGGAAAGATGAAGCAGAAGCCGATAGAACGATGCTACCACCAGGTGCCTGGGGGCGTTGATCAGCAAGTTCACTCATGTAGGCCGCCGCCAATCTAGTGGTATAAATTGGTCCTAGAAGATTAACATCAATGGTCTTGAAGTCTGGTGGCTGTAGCTGTCCACTGCTATCAAGAGTCACATCTAGGAAGCTAAGTATTGTTAGGCGTGCCATTCAAATATTGTGTACCAATGAAGTACCTACTCTGTAGTCGGTTTGATGCCTGCATTTGCAAAGACATGATCGATGCGGCCATATAACTTTGCCACTTGGTCAAACATGGAGCGAAGGCTTTCCCACTCTGTTACATTGACTTGGACAAATAACAATTTCTCCGTATTCTCAAGTTCCGTACTTGGGGGACTCAGGTCACCAACAACGACGGTGGCGCCGAGATTAAGACATAGTTGAGCAGTGGATCTGCCAATCCCGGAAGCTCCGCCTGAATACCTAGGTGAGCAGGTGTAGCTCTTGAGAGGGGTTCCTTGTCTTACCAGTAATCAAAACCACTCTATCTTTGATCTTTGTAAGGATTTCGTCGTTAAGTTCGAGATTCTCCATTTTGAATAAGGTCTGCACGGGGGATGTAAATCTGGCAGCTGCACTCGTCTAGGGTTAGAAGGAATGTCGAAGAAAAGATAGTAGATACTAGCCCTATTAGTACCGAGGATGTCAAGGATAGGGCCGAGGCAAAGTAGCTTGAATTCGCAAAACGAAGACTGTATTGAAGGCCGATCAGGCCGATCATCCGAATGCAACTGTGAAGCTAGTCAGTTACTCCGCACCTTGGCTTCACTAATGTGGTGGGGCTGTGCAGGCTGTTTCTACTTTGTCCTCCCCTAATTTGGATTTTTGTGAATTAATCATTAATCTGTGCTTATGTGTATTTGCATTACTGTATACTACCCAGTCAGAATGGGAGAAAATGCGGATCGCATGGATTATTAGCTAAAACCGAGGTGGTAAATACCAAGTTCGCTTGTAGTTGTAAGATCAGCGACCGACGAGAGATTAACGCAGAGCAAAACTCGATATGCATATTATCATAAAGTGTACAGTTCAAGTTATGGAATTGAGATAATCAGATTTAGTGGTCAAAAAGTCGAAATTTCTTAAACATCGTGATGCTCGCTGATCAAATGCTAAACTTCAAAATAATCTAACATCTTCTGTCGTGCTCGCTCAACTTGGTCCTCCACGTCTAAGTCCCAAAGCCAACGTAATCTCTCTTGGAAGGTAGTCTTCAGCTTTTCTTCATCATCCTGGACTCCATCGAGACATAAGCACAAAAGGTATGCATTCTCCTTGCTGCTTGTTACAACCCGCTGGCTGCGAGGCCTTCGAATTTCATCATATGCTTTGAATGCCGCGACAACCTGGCTTGATGAGCGCACTCGGTCATCACCCAGCAGTTCAGCTAGAACATGGGCATCCTCAATAGCTTGGCCAGCACCGGCACCTTGATGTGGAGTAGAGGCATGGGCAGCATCTCCGAGAATGGCAACGCGTGAGCGACAGAATGTCGATATGTGAGGGTGTTCGAAGATTGCCCATTGAGAAGGATCAGGCATGTACTGTTAGCCTTGTTAGCTTCAAATGTTGAATCATCAATGGATAGTCCTTATATAAATTGCAGCATGACATACCTCAACTAGTGACTTCACATATCGGCCCATTCCTTCGGCATCCCGTTTCATCTCGTCTCGATTGGCAGGGCGAACCCAGGTATCGCAGTCCCATTTCTCACTCAGCACGTAGAGTCCCACGTTGACCTTCTGGGCACGCATAATAGGATAT
The DNA here is from genome assembly GCA_000347475.1 of Penicillium paxilli ATCC 26601. Classification (NCBI taxonomy): domain Eukaryota; kingdom Fungi; phylum Ascomycota; class Eurotiomycetes; order Eurotiales; family Aspergillaceae; genus Penicillium; species Penicillium paxilli. The sequence goes on from KB644872.1 coordinate 66,639, forward strand.
GAAATCCCATAAGCGCCATCTCCCATGTAAATTGATGACACTCTCGCACGTTGATCACCGACTGCCTTCACCATATCCTCCATATCCAGCACAGCACGATACCCATACATCCCGCTGTATCTCGGCTGAGCATGTTGCGACTCTTCTGGCAACATTGACTCTTTAACCTTCGACTTTATCCCATCACATCCAACAACAACATCAGCAGAAGCTACCGTGCCATCATCAAACTTCAGCGTAATGCCATCTGGTCCCTCAACAAGACTCTCTAACCGTTTCCCAAACTGAACGATCTCAGGCGGAATCAAACTAACCAAAGCATCAAGGAAATTTGCTCGGCGCAATGTAGTCTGACCAGACGGAAGAGCCTTCAAATCCATCAACAGATCCCCCTCTTTCAAGCCACTAGCCCAGATAATTTCAAACCAAGTCTGACGAAACCGTTCATAGCCCGGGCTATCAGCATGCGTCGTGACCAGCGAATCATAAATTTCGCGGATCTGAGGATCAATGAGTGGCATTGCGCGATGTGCCGCAGGTCCAATCGAGAGTCCTAATCCAATTTCCGCAAATTCAGCAGCTGCCTCGTATATTTGCACTGAAACATTTCGTCGTAAAAGTCCTGCGGCGAGGACGAGACCACCTATCCCGCCGCCGATTATGGTCACGGTGAACTCCTTGGAAGGGACAGCCATTGTGGGCTGGTGGGAGATCGTGGAAGGTTGGATTTATCGTCAGGCAATCTTTATTTTGTCTCGCCAAGTTGCTTTGAAGCAAAGAATCTCACGGAGCTCGGAACTTATTCTCTGTCTTCAATCAAGGCCCAAGGGGAAATTGCGGGGTTGGCTTATCTCTAGGCCCCGTTATAGGCGGGGAATCTGAATACGAGAACCGCGGCACGGTGAGTTGATGCCAGTGCGCATTCTTGTTCTCACAAAAAGGAATTGATTAAAATAACCTTGCTACCAATATTACTGTATTTAATATCAAGTCATTGTCACTTTGAGTCAGATGTGCCTCAAATTTGACTTTTCTTTGCATATGCAGATATTGCCAGAGCCGCTCGTACAACTCTTTCGTCCAACGAGAGACCCACCTTCGGCTCGACAAGCTTTACGCTAACATTTGCACACGGTGATGATATTAGGGTTCTTTGAAGCCATGAAATGAAACTCTACTACTGGGTCTGTCAACGGCTGAAGTGATCGAGTTTGAAAGTAGTATTTGAACATTTTGTTGAGATAAATAGTCATTATGTTAGAGAAGAGAATCGCGATCCTGCCGCGGATGCATAAAAGATTCAAGCCCCAAACCCACTCGAAAATCAGAGCAGATTTGGACTTCTTTCTAATGATGAACATTTCCGAGTGGACTTTCCTTTTGTGTATATGTTGGGAGTCGAGGGAAGGCCTCGCCCGATTTAGGGTGATGCCATATCACGCCGTGCCAAAGTCTCCTCTAGTTCTCCTCAACCGAAGGTCCACAAGTTGTACTTGGAGTTCAAGTGGATTCTGCTTCAATGCGTGTAAAAGATTGACAGTGAGTCCGACAAAATGTTCAGACATCATTCAGGCCATCAATAATCGACACAATCACTGTAGTGAGTTCAAAGAAGACACGAAAAAGGCTAGATCATTGAAGGCGCAACTGGTCTATGCCCATGATCCCACTTAGAAGTAGCAAACGGATCATCCGCATGTCCATGCGGATCCCAATCGGAAGCATTATCATAAACAATGGTATGCTTTTCATCTCCCGGCCGAATAGGAGAAGATGTATCCGAGTCATCTAGCGCTCTGCGAAACCTCAGGAATTCCTGAGAATCGACACTGTGAATCGGATACATCGTCCCAAGTTCCATGGAGTGCAGCGCCGCACGCTGGATATGGCGAAGATCATCTCGCAGACCGGCGACTTGGCTTTCTAGATTCCTTCGTGCGGTTTGTTCGCGACGAAGAAGTGTCACTAATGTACTGTATTGCTCAATGGAAACACCGTTGAATTCGGATAATGAAGTCGCAGATGGTGCGGGGCGGAGAGTCCGGGAGTTCATTGTGTCGGGGCGAATGGTGCTAGTACTCGTGGGTCGAGTCGATGGAAGCGGTGCCAATGGAGTGGGAGACTCGTCTCGGTCAACCGATCCCGAAAGTCTAGCTGTCTTGTTGCGCATGTTTGGAGTAAGCGACTCGGCAGATGGAGTTTGCTTTTGTCGAGATGAGCGCTCCGGGTGTAAGTTTTCACTGGAATTGCCCGCATTAGATTGCATGCGAGCAATTGCAAATTCCAAATCAATCATTTTGACCTCGATGGTATTTAGCCGTTGTTCTACCGTCAACCCGGCATCTTGCTGCATTGTGTGAACCAGGCTGCTCATATTCGGCGGAAGACTCATTTGCTCGGCATGTTGATCAGATTCAACCAGGGATGGTGCTGCTGACGCCCGGGTCAGGCTGGTCACTGTAGTTCCAGTGGATGGTCTTGCAGAAGGATCGCTAGCTGAACTCTCTCCAAGAGGCGGAGACCTTGAGTCAGGGGCGGAATTGGGCACTGAGGCTGTCCGAGTTGGCAAGGCCACAGCCGACATGGGCCGTTCGGCGACCAGCTCACGTAATGCATCCGTGCTTCGGGATCGACGCCGGTCCTGAAGCAAATTACGTCTTAATTGGTTGTCGCTCGGATGCGGTCGGTCTTCATTGGGGTCTGATATCGCACTCGAAGCGACTGCATAACGGGATTCGTCGTCTGAGAAAATCACGCTAGGGAGAGTCGCACGCCGCCTCCGCGACGCTACTCCACCCGAAGGTAAAGAATCATGACTGAGAGACGTCGGGGACAAGTGTGTATCCGCGAGATGAAGATTTTCCTCCGAGAGCGGGCTGCTCCGTTTGGACTCTGACGGCGTAGGAACCGCAAGGAAAGATTTGCCCACCGCCGGTCCCGATTGATGAGCCGTAGAGGTGGAATAGTAAGATTCGATCGGACTTTCTTCCACACCATCCGCCTGACTCTGTCGTTTCCTATTAAATATCTTCCGCATGACAGTTTTCAGCGTACTGCCAGTTCGGCGATGTGCGATCGGCGAATGGTGAAAGTTGATCGGTGGTAGTGCAGTATCGTAGTGGTTCGTGTCTAAAGAAAACGAGGCCGGGTTCGAAGCCGAGCGTTCTCCGCGCGCCGCCGAAGATGATCGCTGGCGATAACTGCTATGACTGCGGATCGATTCGCTCCCGGCACTCGCAATCGATCTAGTTGGATGTCTCGACATGGCGATTTAGAGGGGTATATGGTGCTTTTGTTCCAAGAGTCCCTCTCCGATAATCATTACAAGGAAATAAAGTTGCAGCACGTGTGGGTATCAGATCGTCGCAAAAATAGAAATCCGAGTTTCAAAACCGGGACAAGGAAATAATAAAAAAAAAAAGGCGTAAGAAACAGTGGGTGTGGATTGAGCGAGTGTCGAGAAATGAAAAGAGTGCCGGATGGGTATAAGGCAAGGCCGCGCAGCAGCAGAACTATTCAACGATTCCAATCAAGGCTAGGGGATCGAACTGTTTAGTCGAATCGCGAGACGATCGAGGAGGACTAATGAGGTCAAACGGTGGTTAGTCTTGGAATTGGTTTCGTGAATATTTGCAAACGAGAACAGAACTCACAGAAAAGGGCATCGGGAAGATCATAGTTGCACGCAATTCCAGTTCCAGTTCCACGGTAGCGGCGTTTGCCAGTCTCGGGAATATGGACCAGAACCACGGATGAGCTCAATCAAGAGGTGTGAAAAGGGTAAAATGTAAATAAAGAAGAAAGTATTCAATAAAGAATCAAGCAAAGCAAAAGCAAAAGCAAATAAAAAAAAAGGGGGGTGAAATCCGGGAGTAACGAGTGTCGGAAGGTAAAAAAAGGTAAATAGTTGAAGAGTGAAGGTTGAAGGTTGAGAAGGAAAAGGGAGATTCCAAAAGCTCTGGAAGATTAGGAGAAGAGGAGAAAGAGGAGAATTGCGGACCTTTAGCTAGCAGCACCCAAGCAGCACCCCACAGTTTCTGCAGAGAAAACGAGCACTGACTGCTAAATCTGGCTGTACGCCCGTAGAGTTCAGTCCAAGGCACACCAAGTGGACAACTCAAAAGTGAACTAAGGAATAGCCTTTCCCACTTTCAACTCGTCCAAACCTGGAACAGGCACAGGGACCACATCCAGAACCACAACCAGGATGAGACGAGACTTAGGGGGGGCCGAATCAGACGACGACCGAACAGTGGCTCTCATTTCAAACGAATGCCGTGCCTGGACCCACGAGCCGAGAGACCAAGTGGATCTCCCAGATGAACGGCCGTTTTGAACTGCTTCCAGCTGCATCCAGAATTGCGCCCTGAAAAGCAGCGATCGCCCCCGGGGGTAAAAGGACTCCGGATAAGCTTCTTGGTGTTCAGCCCCGATGCCTCCTCCCCGTCCCCTATCGTGCCCTCTCCTCCCCCTTCGTCATCGGAGAAGCATGAACTAGGGAACTGCATGTCCGGTCTGAAACACCACATGGCTTGCTGTTGATCGCAGGATCCCAGTTACCGCACAGACGCGACGCCGATGCCGGTTTGTTGGGCAGTTCGAGGGCAGCTCTGACTTGTTCTCAAGGCTGAGGCCGTTGCACAAAGACGGTGCCTAACAGCCCAGCTGAACAGTTTGAGACGACATCGTGCCACGAGGACAAATCAAGCTTGCTTTCGGCATTTGGCCTCAATATTCCTTCCATACTCGAATTGTCCGAACCATGTCGTGTCATCAGGAGATCATCTGCCACGGTCTGGGAAGAGGTCAAGGCCACTGATGGTGGCATTGGTATGGGCCTAATTCTGGTCGCCCCTCACACTGCACCACTTTCAGTAATCCATCTCCGATGACTCCGCGAGATCTTCCTTCAAGCGGGATCTTCTGGATTCTCCAGTGGATGCTTGCTGCGTGTCTTGAAACGTCCTCACCCGCCTCACCGCCTGCGTGTCTCGCTCAACACGGCTCGATGCACCATGTTTCGGGACGAGTGGCTTGTTTA
>KB644872.1:71779-177328 GCA_000347475.1 Penicillium paxilli ATCC 26601
CCCGCCTCACCGCCTGCGTGTCTCGCTCAACACGGCTCGATGCACCATGTTTCGGGACGAGTGGCTTGTTAAGTGCGAAAGATCTGCCCGGAGAACCCTCGATTGTCGATGGCCGAGAGATGCTACTACAAGAGTGTGCAGTGTGTGGTAACTATATCTCCGGTCGTACGCAGCTACGCTTGTCGGAGCCAAGAAATTCGGGTTGGGCACCTGCACTGACACTACTACATAAGAGTCTAATCTGATCAAATCAGCTTTGTCCACTTTGTGGCATGTTATCGATGTCGCTGCTAATGCTGAACAATTGCTGGTGATGCTTTTTTTCCCAGGTAAGATCTTCGTCATTGTCGCTCTAGAGAAGATCACCCGCGTCCGGGTATCGCAAGTCGGCGTTTTCTTCCAAATAGTCCATCCAATGTTTGAGAAAGTCACTACCCCTGCAAAAACACACAAGAATAGATTAACCTCAATTCCTCGATGCCGATGCACGGACAATCAACTTACCGGCTAATCGTGTCAGAATCCCCGCAGATGCAGAGATGCCGTTTAGGGCGTGTCATAGCCACTAGCAGTAGCCCCGCGTTAGTCTCTCCGTCATGCACGGGTCGCAAATCGCTTGAATAAAGAAAGGTCTAGATGAGGGGTTGAGGGGCAAGCTTACCATTGAGTCGTCTTTTTTCGCCAAGGAATCCCACTTCGTGCTCTGAATTGCTGCGGACTAGACTCACCACGACAGCTTCCTTTTCACGACCCTGGAACCCATCAACACTGCCAAGCTCCAGACCAGGGTACTTCTCTCGAAGCATCTGAGACAGGAGTGCCAATTGGCCGTTGTATGGGGTAATCACAGCAATATCTTCTGCTTTGATACCTGCGTCCACCAAGTTATCGACATGACGGGCAACAACCATAGCCTCCATCTCGTTGCTTTTACTCTCTCCGAGGAGGGCCTCCTTCTGACCGATTTCTTTATCTTCGGCTTTCTCGGGAAAGTCGCCTCCCTGTGTGTCCCAAAAGACGAGGGGTTCTTGTGTATCATCCGTACCCTGCGTTTCATATGGAAGATCCGCCAATAAGCGTGATTTGACCGCATCCGCAGCCATTAATCTAGATTCATATAGCTCATCCGACGGGAATCGCATGATCTTCTCGTGCATCCGGTACTGTGTGGTCAACATTCGTTTGATACCTGAGCCATGTAGTGATAATAGCCGATCGAACAATGTTCGTTCCAGTGAGAACCCCTTCAGTATTTCTTTCTGGGGGCTTTCATCCTTGCAATCAGCACTGGTCTTACTTCTCGAGTCTTTTGATTTCAGATTGGTTGATTTGACAGTGGGTGGCAATTGTAAATGATCACCCGCAAGTACGACCTTCTCCGCCGACAGGAGTGGTATCCAACATTGAGCTTCCAGCGCTTGGCTAGCCTCGTCAATGATCACCACGTCGAAATTTTGGTTCTTCAATTGGTGTCCACCAGCACCGTGTAGGGTCGCAACGGCAACGCTGCTTTCGCGGACAAGATTGTCCACACATTTAGACTCTCGTTCTCTGAACTCTTTGCGTAGTTGTTTCAGGTCATCGTAGATCGCCCTTCTTTCCCGTCCCGTTCGTGTCTTGCGAATACTAGCTTGTTTTTCGTCGATCTCCTTGCGGACATCTTTGACAATACTAGCAGCTTCCGATGTCTGCGTGAGGACCTCGAGGGAGTGTTCTAGAACAGATGGAAGTAAACGAGCCGGATGTCCAACACGAACAACCGGTACCTTTTTAGGAGCCAATCGCTCGACAATATTGTCCACGGAGATATTGGACGGGCCACAGACCAATATCCTCTTTTTACGTTGTACCATCTGCATTATAAGCTCTATGATAGTATGTGTTTTCCCTGTCCCCGGTGGACCATGAATGAGGGCAATATCTTTCGTGGCCAAAGCGAATCGAATGGCGTCTTTTTGCGAGTCGTTCAAAGTAGGGTCTATGAATTCAACAGGACCAATACCCTCATAATCTGGCTGCAGAGGAGTCGTGTGGCCAAACGCAACCTGCATGAAGTGAGAATGATCTGATTCTGTGAATTTCGCCATTTTCTCCATGGTCTGCCTCATTCTGTGTATATCAAGCTTTAGTGAGTGTACTTCCATCTTCAGTAACAGTGTTGACATACCGTCTATATGTAACGTCATTCGCCAGTTTCATCCTGCGAGATTCGAGTCAGCAAACTAAAATCAACTGGAAGCCCGGGGTGCCATATCAGCACATACGCCCATAACTTCTTCCCCCATAGCTCCTCAATAGCTTCATCGTCTTCCTTCGACGTTCCACCACCCTTACCCTGCTGCCCAAAAGCAATCCAGATAGCTTTATCGTTCACACGAGTCACCACACCCTCAGGACCGCCCTTATCTTTCTGATCCTTCGACGCATCCTTGCCTTTATCTTTACCAGCCTTTTTCGCGCCTCCCGCAGAGACATCATTCACACGAACAACGTCTCCAACACGAATACCATGCGACCCCAAGCGTGGCGATCCATCTGATGTTCGATCGTTATCTGACTTCGCAGAGACGGCGGGGTCTGGCGCAAACTCGCCAACGACGCGACCTCCAAGACCGGTACGACATTGTGATAGCACTAGCCCTGTGAGAGCGTATCCGGTAGCTTGTAATGTACGTCGGGTAGCTGGAGAAACAGACGCTGCTGTTGTTGCGAGGGAGGAAGTAGATACTTCAGCTTCGTGTTCGAGGAGGAGCAGCTGGAGCTGGGTTTCGGCGAAGTGGGGGATCGAGATTGGAGTTGGAGGAGCCATGCTGTGAGCTGTTGAATGGCGAGATGGGTACTGAAGTTCGCCTTCTCCCAGTAATTCCTGGCGAATACTGTGGGCAGCTGTTTCACGGCTTTTCCAAGGTGAGAATCGCCAGTCGAAGTTCAAGTTGAAGTTGTGGTTCGGCGATAAAAGGAAGAAGCTGTAATCAAATATCCGGCGGGGTGACTTCATCGGTTAGTCATCTTATAGATCACCATCAGCCAGCATTTAGATCTAGTATCAATTGCAGTTTTCATTCCCTGTAAAACAAATACTAGTAGTTGAATTCAAAGGCCACGGATTCGATTAAAATCAATTGATCCTCTATATTGTTACACTTGTCGTATACTTTACAAGTAACTGAACCGAAAAACACCCTACTTGTACTATACAGCCTCAATCTTGATCTTAGGTTCTTCACCAGGACTGCCCTTGATCTCCGTCTTGACAGGCGAAAGACCCTTGACCTCACTCTTGCAAAGCTTCGTCCCAGCAAGATAACACTCGCCACATCTCCGCTTAACTGGCAAGCAGACCGTCTGGCCCAGACCAACCAACAACTTATTAATCTCATGCCATTTATCCCGCGGAAGCCATGATTGAAGCGCCATCCGAGTTTCCTCCGGCGTCTTCGTTTTATTCCAGCCCCATAGATTAGTGATGCGGTGCACGTGAACGTCGACTCCAATTCCCTCGTGTTTCCCCCATGCCGCGCTCATACAGAGGTACGCCATTTTGGGACCGACGCCTGGCAATGCCATCAGTCCTTCCGGAGTGGAAGGGATATCGCCCTCATATTGATCCTGGAGAATCTTTGCCGCGGCTTGAATATATTTTGTTTTGTTGTTGTGGAATCCCACTTTAGCGATCAATTCGTTGAGCCGTGTAGGGGACACTGCGAGGATGTTATCCAGGTTAAGCGTGCTATCCTTTTCTGGCACAGGCTTGGCCTCATCGTCTTCGAGTTTGATCTTGACTTCATCCTCCGATTGACCCTCTAATTTGATGGCATCCTGGGCGGCCGCATTTTCCTCGCCAAGTTCCGTGTGTAGTCTTTGCATTGCCACTGCAGTGACAGTATCCTTGGTTTGAGAGGAAAGCATCAACGCAACAAGAGTTTGAAACCGACGGTCCTTCGGCGAGGAAGCTCGCCAGTAAAGTTCCGCACAGCCCATTGTATCAACCGGCGCCGTAGGGTTATCCTCGCGCATCTTCTTCACCGTGTTATACATCGTCTCCCAATTCGAAGGAGGCTCCACGACAACCGTCCCATCAGCGTCTCGCGTTTTCCGTGCCGGCATTCGTCGCGCCTTCGCCGGTGTAGTCTTCGTATCTGGCTCATCCTTCACAGTGGGCTCCTGTTTTACGGCGGGTGTTCGGGCTTTGCGGGGAGTGCGAGTTTGCGGTTTCCGAGGAGGACTGGCGTTGCGCTTTTGGCGTTTCGAAGGAGGCTCGATGAGATCTTCAATGTCGGCAGTGTTGACAGAGGAAAGGGAGGACTCGTCGTCGTCTCTGGGGTGTGATAATCTTGCGATCGTTGGGATGTCCTCGGTGTTGATGGTTGAGTCACCAGTGAAAGCGAAATTGCGCAAAGCACTGGCATTCAGCGATGCGTTGCGCGTTGAGCGACGTGCCGGAGCTGACAGTGCCCCTAGGACTTTGGCCGTCTCCTGGGAAGCCCGTGAGGTGCGCATGGCGATGGGGCGATGAAATTAAGAATATAGAGGGAAAACCAAACCAAACCAAATGAAAAGCGAAGAGAGGATGCTGACCCAACGAATTTCACATGTGGATTTTGACGGGAAGAAGATCCACGGAAAGGTTCCCCCCAGAGTGATTGCGGCAAAAAGAGTTCCCCAGCCTCGGCGACGATCCCCGTCAACTTCCCATTTCCAACTTCCAACTTCCGAGGGGAAACCATCGCATTCGCAATCTCCACACCATTTCACCCACATTCCTCTTCTCTTCTCCCCTCCCCCTTCCTCCCCCTCACTCAGATACATTCCACCATGGCAGCTCCGTCAGGTCAAACGACACAGCGACTATTGCGCGAACTAAAGGACTATACCAAGTCCCCGAACGAAGCACTCTTGCACCTCGGCCCAATCGACGAGGAAGACCTGCTACGATGGGAAGCAGTTCTCAAGGGCGTAAACGGATCACCATATGAAGGTACATTTTACACACCAACTACTCCACCTAATATAGCCTCTTTACCTTCCCCGTCTCATCCCAGCTAAACTAAAACTAACGAAACTCCCCAGGCGGCCTCTGGCACCTCCGCATCGCAATCCCACCAAATTACCCCCTCGCCCCTCCAACAATCCACTTCACAACTCGCATCTCCCACCCAAACATCTCCTTCACGACCGGCGAGATCTGTCTCACCCTCCTAACAACCGAGCATTGGAGTCCCGTCTATACGCTTTCGACCACCCTCACCGCTATCCAGCAACTCTTGACAGACCCCCAGCCCGACTCCCCTCTGAATGTCGACGTAGCCGCACTGCTCCGCGATGGAGATATCGCCGCGTGGGAAAGTGTAGTGCGGTATTGGACGAGCGAGGAGCGATGGACAGGGGCTGGTAATCTCGGTCGGTGATTGGTAGATCGGTCTACTGTGGCTGGCCCGAGCCTCGGGAAGATCATATGAAGGAAGGGAAGAGGAGAGTTAGATGGAATGGAAAGAAATGAACATAAGGAACGAATAATACTGGAACGCGCATGGAGATCGATTTGAAGAACACGATTGTTTTATTGGTTCTCTCTGCTAGTTCGCATCACGCCTGTGGCGCATTACATACCCCCGCCTGCGCGGCATATTGAAGATATCCCACACTATGTACTGGACTACACAATACATTACTAAATTTAGTATGAATATTGATGGTTATTGATTTACTTAAGCTACTATGATTTGAGCATTGAGAGGAACTCCGTGTTGAGAGGAAAGGCCTTCCAGGCCGAGATAACTCCATTTATGTCCGCCGTAAACTAAAACCTAACTTGAACCACAGAAAATAGCAGACTCTTGCACAATTTAGATGTGTCGATAGAGCAGAGCAGGGATAAGCATAAACGCAAAGATCCCATCCCATCCCATCCCAGATCGGGAATTGGTAATGATAAAAACGCCAGTGATAAAGATAAAGATAAGGAGAGGCATAAGTCGGTCGTAAGGATCGTGAGAGGACAGGAGTCGGAAATGCTGATACAGGCTGATGCGAGCAGAAGGATGGCTAAAACAGGCTAAAAGAAAATGAATGCGATGGGAGGGTAAAAATAGGTCGATAAAATCGCCATAGTCAGCTCGGATTGACGAGCTGACATCGTGGGCGAGGTTGATTGCTGTTTAAAGAGCAATGGCGACGACAATGGCTCCACCGACCATGGCGACGACCTCACGAGTCAGACCACCGGTAGTCAGTGCGGCGGCACCAGTTTGCAGGCTGGCGTGGCCGGCACCGGTGGTGGTTGCACCATCTGCACCGGTTGGGTGGACCTTGACGACAGTGGTGGAAGTAAGAGTGCTGACATCTCCATTGGGAAGAGTGGTCGTGGCCTTGAAGACTGAGGTGGACGAGCTCTCGTGTTCGCGAGTCTTGGTAGTCATAGACGTCTTAGTGGAGGAAGAAGAAGAAGAAGATGAAGACGAAGATGAGGTTGTGGTAGAAGACGAAGACGACGAGGTAGTAGATGTCGTGCTCGTGGTGGTTGGTGCGGGGGAGCTCGAGGAAGATGAGGAAGACGACGACGAAGAGGAGGTGGTGGTAGTGGTCGACGGGGCCTCAGAGGAAGAAGAAGAAGTGGTGGTGGGCTCACTGGAGCTCGGGACGGAGACGGAGGTACCGGGAGAACTGGCCGAAGTGGTAGGGTTCTCGGAGGAGCTCGAGGAAGCAGACGTGGTGGGCGTCTCGACCTCTGAAGTGGTGGGATCGGGAGATGAAGCAGCAGTGGAGGATGGCTCAGAGGAAGCCGTAGCATTGGCCTCACGCTTCACGAATTTCACCAAATTGGCAATAGATTGATCCTCATTTTGCAGGGCTTCGGCAGCACTTAGGTCAGTTTCGAAGATGCCGTCTCGGAATTTGGTGGATAGAGCGTGGAGGGCATCATGGAGGACATTGACGGAATGACCTGCGACACCAGCACCAGTCAGAACACCCTGGTGGGACTCACGGGAGGTGTCGTCGACAGATTCGGTCGCAAAGACAAGCGACAGAAGCATCAGCGAGACAAAGAGTAGCTGAAGGAAGTTGACGCGCGGCATATTGAAGGTTGTGGAGGAGGTCAGCCTTGTAGGGTAGTGGTGGTGTTGATAGAGATAATGGAAATGATAGCAACAGATCGACCACAGATGTAGAGACCGTAAGGAGGAAGCTTCTGAGACGAATGAAATGAAACAGAATGCAAAGGAAATGCAGGAAGGATTGAGCAAATAAAAGAAGAGAAGAAGAGAAGAAGAGAAGAAGAGAAAGTGAAAGTGAAAGTGGAGGAGAAGGTGAAAGAATCCTGAAAGAACAAGGACAAAGAGTGGAGGCCTAATGGCTAGTTCGATGTTTAGTTTGTGGCGTGGTTAGACTAGTGATTGGCACTATAACAGAGGAGTTCGTTACTGTCAGTTGTATACAGTAAATAGTATATTGTAATTTGTATACATAGAATTATCTTGAATTTAACAATTCCATCTGAGATATTCTTATATTAATACTATTATCTTGACTCTGGATAATAGTATCACCATTCACTTCGTGTTGCAGTGCCGCATGCAGCACAGCCTGCAAACCTCGTAACTCGCAGGATCCACTTTTTGATTGGCCCGGTCTCACTGAAAATCTCAAAATAGCACGAGTCGTGGTGTCATCCTATTGCCTTGCTCTGGTTGACCCTTTTTTTTTTTAATCTTTTCTCTCCTGTGACTTGTTCAACTTATTCTCAGGCACCCAAGGAACAGTTCCTGCGGAGTACTATCTGAGGAGTAGCAGGAAAGGGGTCTCATCTTTACCATGGCTCACTCTCCTCCTATTTCTTCCAATTGAAAATAAACAAACCGGGATTGACTTGCTTGAGATTAGAAAGCTTGCTTTGGGTCAATTTTGATAAGAAAAGAACTTGATCCACGTCACTTCCGACGCTATTTCACACGCTAGCACAATGCTAACGCCCAAAAGAAACTCAATCTCATGCTGACTCTCCGCTACATCCGAAAATAACGACGCCTTGAATTGACACTGGCAAATCTGGGCTACCAGTGGTGTTGGTACATATCGGGGTACTCATAATACTGTAGTAGTCTGTCAAAAGGGTGTCATTGCGTGCTATCGTGATGCCAGTGTATGTGTATCCCTCCATCCTCTCCCTCCTATGTGCACCCATCTCTGTCCCCTCAAGCCAGCTTGAACCTATTCAAGCTGGACTATAATTAAATTCACATGAATTAAGAATATGTGTAACACAATCCCCCCGCTGTCGGACTCATGACCTCATGAATTCTTCGTGGTCGGTCCAAGACTCCAAAGTCCATGAGCGTATTAAGACTCACTTTCGGGGCCCACGGTGGATTCAAGATAACCGTCGTACCATTCAGCGCGTTGCGTCGAGACTTTTCGTCCTCCGCTTGCCATTCCGCCCAAAGTCGATCAATCATACTGTGATGAAGCATAAAACCTGGGTCCGACGGCGATGCGAAGAGATCATGCATCGTTTCACCCAAGCTAAAATGTCCACCTCCGTGAACACCGAAGACTCCATCCGGTCGGGCCGGCCAGTGATCCATTGCCGTTTGAAATTCAATGATATTTTTGGACGCCATTAGATTATCAACAATAGTCGCGTTGGTATACCTCGTTCTATTCCGGGCAAAACAAAAACAGTTAGAATTCATCAACCAGGCAGGGCTGTGGAGCCAAATCTCAAATCACATTTGGAATGGGTGGGATATGTCTTACGCCACGAAATGGTTCAAACTTCTGTTCAGGCATCTCGGATTATATTCGAATTTCGGCTCCGGGATCTCTGTCAAGGAAACAATATTGCGGCTGAAGGGTCCGAGGTTGACCTTTAGGTCCGCAAATGGTCCGCAACCCTTAGGCACACATCCTCCACCAGACCCTGCGGGTATCGTGACGTTTCCCCCAGATAAAGGTTGTTCTTCGGGGTTGTGTTCGCCATTGCCGGAGAGGGATGAGCTGCTGCAGTCGAAAAGGGGACTATTTGAAAGATCGTCGGCCCAAAGAGGCCAGTTCCAGTATGGCTGGTAACCCGTATAACCACATTCGTCCCGGAGAGCTTGTTCCCAGAGATGAACAAAGCGGCGATGCCAGGGTAGGAATAGGCCACTGTAGTGTACTTTCAAGGTCTGGTTGATATGTGTTCTATCCTCGTGTCAGCAGTTCACTGCTTACATCCTCACATCTATGGATCTCACTCACGCGACAAAGTCGTCGAATCGGCTGCGAACTCCAGGGTAATCCTTAGTGGGAAGCCTCGGAGGCTTTCGTGTCAGACATTTCACTGCATCGGTATAGTTGATTCGCTCGGCCACTGCCATCTCCCCCCTTTTACACAGTTAGCATGATGGGTATATGATAACACAACAGTTGTGCGAGGGGGGTGTAACGTACCATTCTTTCCGAATAGAGGTCTGATTGTGCTCACATGCTTGATGTTTGTATTGAGAAGAGGCAGCGAAAGCCTCTCCAGACACAAGCAACAGCAAAAAATTAAGCCAGATCATCCTGCATAAAAGTCTAGACCAACAAAAGCCCGGGAATCCAAATACCTAACCACAAACAACTACTCTCCTTTCTCCCAAGTCCAGCGGAAATCACCAACGCCTTATAAAAGCTCGATACTTGAAACCATTTCCCCAGTCCCAGCCAATCATCTCACTCGGCCTTCAAAAACCTGTCCTAATGCCTGGCTGAACCCACTACAAAATGTCCGCTGCAGTAGTTCTGCCTTAGTGAATCCGCAAGCTTGACAAGCGACAGGGGTACGGAATTTCCCCATCGAGTACCACCTTTACCTTATCAGGACACAGTGCCAGTGCGTACGACGTATCTCAGAAGGGGGTGGGAAAACCCTGGTTCCAGAACGCATATTTACCAATATGATATATAGGATGGCTGATTTTCCCAAGCGTGATATAGGCTTTTTTGGCTAATATTCAACCTTGCAAGGGGTTCGTGGGGAGGGCTGTGGGGTCCACCGTCCGTCAAATGTGACAACTCAGCTGTCGACGATCATCAAGGGTCCATGTGGGTATGGCACCCAACAAATGTGCAGCCAATTTTACTTGTGTTTACGGGAAAACTTGGCATTGCAATCGAGACTACTCCTGCAGTAAAAATCTCTTTGATTTTCGGCAAAGGAATGGTCTGGATTCTTGTTTGTCTATAGACTAGTGTGAATGTAGTTGGAGATCGGCTAGGCGAGGGGCTCTTGGTTCCATATTGGGAGTCTTCAACCGGTATCCTGTTGATTCAATCTTGCGATAAGAAATTAAATTGCCGATCCTGAAGCCACTGGGCCTGAGTTCTTTGTTCATGCTCAACAAGTTGTTCAGGTTCAAGTTGTGAATGAGCTCAGCTTGAGTTGGAATGATATAGGTGCCTGGCTGGGTTATCTAGTTTGGTTTCCAACATACTACTATAGCACTACTAATATTAACATGCTATATTCGATCATGAGGGACGAGCACGCGTGACTATCAACCTCCAAGGCTTGGGAAGAATAAAACAGTGACTCGGGGGAATCCATATTGAACCCCGACACGCGTTAGGCCCCGGTCATGGCCCCCACGCCACGAATGGCTTTGGAGAATCACATACATATGCACTATGGGACAACGTGGGCTTTTCGATGATTACCCAGGTCACAGTGCTTTCAATATTCAGCCCTGAAGTCTGACAGCGAGTGAGAAGTCAGTGGGATGTCTTAGTGAGGCTGAATACGATGTCCATGGATTGCCGTGGCGGACCATCCTAATAATAGTGTTTAGGTAGTTAGTGGTGGGTTTCTGTCTAAGTGCCCGTGAGACAGACAGCACTACATATCACATATGTACCTTTTCAGATTCACGCTGGGATGTACCTAGGTATTGGATTTCTACTACTGCTATCATCGCATGCAGGATACAGGCTGCCAATATTCCTGCATGTGGATTGCATTGCTTTTATGTGTTTTATACCAGTACCTAAGCCGATGGTTAGTATCAACATTGTCTTTTCCGCGTCTTGAACAGGAATACTGATTGTACTCGGGCTGCTTGAAAGTGCAGACGCTCAATTACCTCTGATCAGCCAATGAATTGCTAGTATACATACTACTATACAGTAACTATCCACGGATGTACCTCACATGATAAATCCAGCATCTTGTCCGGGGCCTGTGAGGCAGTATTCGATAAAGCACGCTTGAATTTCGTTAATTACTTCACACCCACCTGGATAGACTGTGATGTAGGTACATGCTCTATAGAGCGCTCATCTCAAATTGTAGTACATGCAACTTTCATTCCCACTTGCGCTCATAGACACCAACCCATTCCCCCCACCCTACCACATTATTCTCAATAGCCTTTGCGACCTCTTCAATCGTTGGAAGGGGACTTAATTTACTCGCATCGATAGGCTCACTAAGCGCAACCAGCGTAAAGAAATATCTATGCTCCCCATGACCCAACAAAGGTCGCGGCGGAATATAGACATTACCCCGACGATTCTTCCCATACCGAAACCCACCCTTCAACGCATACTCACTAGCAGCACCGACGACTTCAAAATCGCCATTAGTGACAGCAGTAGTGGTAGCCGGGATACCATAATAAATGCCATGAATGATAGGACTTGGCAATGGCGCATCTGGATCCTCGCTGACAAGCAGGAACTCTTTTGTTTCTGGGGATGCGGCAGGCCAGCTGAGCGATGGGAAGTGCCCGGCTCCTTCAGCCGACTGGGCCACGTCAAGTTGGGATCCGGACGCTGTCTCAGATGTGAGGTCGATGTTTGGCTTGGGGATCTTGGCGAATGCAGGTCCCTTGGTGAATAGGCGTGCGTCGCGCCCTTTCGCATTGGCGAATAGACGGCTGAGACCGTATTCAATATATGCCGACTGCGCAGTGTAAGCGGGTGCCTGTTTTGGTAGTAGGTGTTGCAAGGCACCAGTGTGGGGATGATAGTATCTGCGCTGATCAACCGCATTCATCAAGGAAATCTTACCATTTTTGAAGGAAGCAGAATGATACTAAATCTATTGAGTGGCTTAATGGTCAAAGGAAAAGGAAAATGATGAAAATTATTGAGTAGACCTCTTAGCTGATGTTGAAGCCGGTCGCTTGCCGTCAGCGGGCCGTTTACGGCATGTTTTACTCAGGTGCCTGAACTCTAAGGCCTCTGAGGATAAACAACCAGCCGCAACTTGGTTTGCAGAGTGCTATTTTTACCATGAAATATTCTTCATTTACATATTGAACAGAATGCAAGGAACAAACCAAAGGTTTTACTAAAATATGTATAGATGTTTCGGTTCGTGGCGCTCTCACTTCCCCAGCAAGCCTAGATGTTGCTTATCTCCAGGCATCGAAACCAGCCCATCCCTTACAGACCGCGGGTTCCTTCATGCCAACAGTCTCTCCTACAGCCACAGAGAGGTCATATTCGGCCCACTCAAGAACACATTAATCTGCATACCCTGGAGCTTGTTGTTGTAATATTGGAGCACCTCGAGTGTATCACCGGTTGCCTCAAAGGGCTCTGGCAGTGAGAGGTTGCTGTTCTTTTGCGCCCAAGCAAACCACACGTCCTGCGCCTCCTGTGCAGTGGTCATCTTGTTCGGAATGAAAGCGGAAACGTTTTGATAAGGATACACAGTGCCTGGAATTAAACCGCTCGTGATAACAAAGCCAAGCTCCTCATCAATCACTAGGCCGACGCGGGCCTTCGAGTCGGTGGGATGTTCATCTGGCCAAACACAGCCAACCGGGTCTGTTGTACCATTTGCCCAGGTACCGGTATCGACAACCAAGGCACCGACTTCAGAAAAGACACATGTATCACTGACAGTGACATCAAAGTCGCTCGATTCACTGAACAAAGCTTCACTGAGTGATGTCAAATCTGCCCGGCTCGCCTTCGTTCGATTGGAAGGTGGATTCATCAAAGTCGCATCGTTGGGATAAAGCTCTGTTTCCGAAAACGAGAAGCCATGATCCCCGCGACCCCGATTCACAAATAGCTCGAGCTCGGTGATTTCTTGATTCACCACTGCAAGTCTCGCCCGGAAGACATTCTCAATACCACCTTCGCTGATACCAGCAGAGAAGTAGAGGGTGCCTTGATTTGTGTCGATTGCTAATAGGCTAGGTGGACCTGCTTTTGTAACAGTGCGCCATAGAGTCATCATGCTCAATGCCGCAGGGTGCGAGTTCTCGGTGGCCTTGTAAATTTTGGCCAAAGGCAGGCTGAACGGGTCGTGCGATTCCAGAGACTCCAGGAGCTGCCAGACGATGTCTGTCATACAAACACGATCGCAGCTTTTCGTGGTTCTTCGCTCGAGAATTCTATGGGGAACAGCCGAGGCTATCGTGGCCATGAGGCCTAGTGAAAGCAGGCCCTGAAGACGCATTTTGAGTATATCAGCGACCAGATGTTGTTCTGTGAGGAAATCTTGGTGTCTCGTTTGAGTGAAGATCTAATGGAGGTACTACGACGGTTCCTACAGAGTCGTATTTATACTTCAGTCGAATAATGCCGGCGACCCAGCTATAGTGTTGAAGTTCTACCAATTCAATTGAGGTTGGTACTATGATATTGAGTCCACATCCCGGTCTCGCTCTCCGGATCTTCGCCAAGCTGAACTACAAAATTCGGCTCCACGTTTTAGCTAAATCTATGCCGAAAAACCGGAAGCTAGTAACGCAAAACGCGGGGATCGTTTCAATATTCGGAATAACAGCTATCTTCCACTCCATTGACAGTATTTAGCTATGTCCGGCGCCACACGGATGCCATCAAGCCCCAATATCCATTGCCGGTATTGAAAAGTCCTCTTACCATCAAACCACCAATAGCGTACCAGCAGTATACGCTAAATCCGACGGTCAAAGAGACTCGGAGGATCTCCAAATTTCTAAGCATGGGAATAAAGTTGAATCCTCCATATTTAATGTTAATTTGTAGCGGACTTACCCCGCGAGGAACCCTGCAAACCTGTTAGGACGCGCAATCACCTGGACAGCCAAGGGACATACTCGGAGCTCTTCCACAGCTAGTAGCTCTCCTGACAGTGATATTATTTCTCCCTACTACTGAACAAACATTATGTCTGGGAAGTTCCATCTGCCAAGCCGAAAACTTATGATCAAGCTGCACATAGAATCTTCCATTCTCCATCTGAATCCCGAGTCGAGTCGGACTCAGATTATTCGTTACTTTGTTTCCATTGACCAGTAACTCCTAGGTTAGCTGGGAAACGTTTGACTCGAGATATCGACAACTCGATACTACTATCACTAGCACCACTATCATAACATGAAGGATCTCCAAGTCTACTAACTACATGATTGAGCTTCGGCCACAAAAACTTGACATAGCCCTGGAGGTGATGGTTTACTGATATTTGCTCCTTGATAAGGGCGGGCCTACTTCAAAGCAGCAGTCACTATAATGTTCTCTATTTCACGACAGTTTTCTATTGTTTGACGCACTCTGTTGTTCTCTCCCTTCGTCATGGAAGTACTAGTACTACTAGTACCAATCGTTACTGATAGTAGTGGTATGCTCAGGCAGATTGTTGTAAGTGCTAAACTGTGAATCAAGTTGTTTTTGCCTGTTATAACTAACAGGGAGTCTAAGGTATGCTGGCTCGCTGCTACTGTCTGTTTTGCCAACAAATAAGCCACTGCGGAGAATCTCTCGCTTCATTTGAAATGCTATAGTTGAGGATTGAATGCCTCAGGCCTTTACAATAGTTAAGCTGAGGCTACCATGGGATGGCACCTTAATGTACCCCAGGAGTATCTTCTTCATCTATCATCGACAAACCTGGAGCCTTTAATCAACATCTCGTTCATCCTTTCGATTACCTTTGGTATATCTCTGCTTGGCTCTGCACATCCTCGTATCGCTGCAAACTCAAGTCATCAACTCAACTCTGCAGGACCGAGCACCTTCACATGGGGCCTTCCGAGCCGAGATCCACCGATCATTGGCGATGTCCGACGATCGATTGCGGGGCATGACAAAGATTTCTGGGGAGATCGAGTGGCCGAGGTTCAAAAGCGATTGTGAAGAACCTGTCAAATTTCATCTTGACTTTGAAATCACAAATTTGAGCCACCTTGATCCTGGCAGTTCACTATACATTACCACCACCACGAATCACAATGTACGGGGACCAGCTACTAACAGCGGCCACCGATTTCTGGTCAGAGATCGTATCGACCTATTCGCCGCAGCGAATTGAATTCGTGGGAACCCTACTGGTTCAAGTCATTACCTTCTGGATCCCATCGCTGTTCTACCTGTTGCTGGATACCATTGCGCCAGCATTCTCCGAGAAACACAAGATACAGCCCGCGCCTAAACAACCCACTCGGCGTGACATCCTGCATTGTTTCTGGGTTGTCACTCAGAATCAAATTCTCTCTTCTATCCTGCACTTGACCCTCATAAATGTGACCTCTCATCTTGGTTCCAAGTCTTCCTACCGTGTTGAGGCTGCCTTGCCCACTCCACTCGAATTCGCGCGTGATTTCATCCTCAGTCTTCTTATGCGAGAGGCGCTGTTCTATTATAGCCATCGACTGCTGCATGTCCCTTACCTCTACAAACTGATCCACAAAAAGCATCATCGCTTTACCGCGCCAATTGCCCTGGCAGCTCAATACGCGCATCCAATTGAGCAGATATTCGCAAATGCATTGCCGATCTCTCTGCCCCCACAGATCTTGCATAGTCATGTCAGTTCTAGTTTCGCATCCTACCCTTCAACCTTTGTTTTATTTTCCGAGCGAAAATATTTTGGTTGATCGCAAGCTGACCCCATAATAGATACTCACATTCTGGTCTTTCCTTGCTTATGAACTATTCAATACCGCAACTGTACACAGCGGCTATGATTTCTTCTACAATAAGGCCCTCGATCATGATCTCCACCATAAAAGCTTCAATCTTAATTACGGGTCGATCGGGCTTTTTGATTGGATCCATCAGACGAACAAATTGGAAAAGAGGCACTCGGAATAAGGAAGTCGATCAAGGTCACCGTCACACGGTATGCTAAGACTGTCGGGGTAGATAGTATGTATTCACATAAAGTACTGGACACTGTACACCTGTTCAAGTTCTCACTGGCAGTGATCCTAATTCGACGCAATTAATACCTAAATAGGTATATGTCTGTCACTGCTATTTAGACACGCCACGTCATATTCAACAAACTGTGAATATTTTGAAACAGCTGCACTAGTACATTTGTAGTAGTTATTTGTGAACTCGAGCTTCGATCAATGCATTCAAATGCTTAGTGTAGATAATGCTTACCTAGGTAAAGATTCAACAATTACAACTGAATTACCCCTTTAAGAGTAGGATTTTCTAAAGATAATCACACTCCACGTGTCACTTACCTTATTGATCGAAAGAAAGATGACAACATGAAGACTCAAAATGGGGGCTGAAATGGCTGAAATGGCTGAAATAGCGGAGACCGAGGCCGGGTTCTCTCCGGAGGCCAAGCAAACCTCGTGCGACCGCGTCGATCCTTTTTGTATCGATCCATCCCCTCACCATTTGAACTTCAGGAGCTTCCCTTCTTCCATTCCTCCTCTCTAAAGTCTAAAGTCCAAAAATCTGGAAGAGATATTTCAAATGGCATCTCTATTTTACTCGTTAAACGACATTATCCAAGCCATCAGGGGCACCAACACGACCTTCCTAACCGACAAAGATGTCCCGGGCGCCGATCTCACCGGCAAATGGATCATCATAACTGGCGCGAACAACGGGATCGGCTTTGAAGCAGCAAAATCATTCGCAGCCTGGGGAGCTAATCTAATCCTGGGATGTCGTCAACCTCCAGAATGGGAGCAGGATCCCACAGCCGCCGTCAAGGAATGCAAGGAGATTGCGCAGGCACAGGGGCATTCCTCGACGATCGAATGGTGGGAGGTGGATATGGCCGATCTTGAAGCTGTGGAGGCTTTTGCTCGGCGATGGATCGAGACGGGTCATCCCCTGGATATCCTCTGCAATAATGCTGGAATCGCGTCTGCGCGTCTAAGTGCTAAAACTAAGGATGGGTTTCATCCTGTTCATCAGGTATGGCAATTTCTCCCTCCTCTATTCTCTCCTCCTACCTAGGTTACCCTCCACGAAATCGTGATTGGGATTCCGAGTGGGTCCAGTGATCTACCAAGCAATACCCTACTAACAAACCACAGATCAACTTCCTCTCCCACGTACTACTCACCCTGAGACTTCTCCCATCACTAGCAGACCAAAACCCAGGCCGTATAGTCTGCACAACATCATGCTACCACCATCTCGGCACCTATGACCCAGAACTCTACTGCGGACCCGAAATGATCGGAAACCCCTACCGCAACAACAAGCTCATCTACCAAATGTGGCTCACAGAGCTACAGCTGCGTCTCATCAGACACCCCAGTTACATGGGCATCACCGTGAACGGAGTCAATCCAGGCTTCGTATCTTCGTCCATTTGGACCCCCATTTCCGCACAGGGTGGAAGCTCGTTGCAGTTTCTTCTGAAATATGTCGCTATTAATCCGCAACAGGGTAGTTTGGCTATCAGTCACGCAGCCACGAGCCCCGAGTTTGGCCCTAATCCGAAGACGCAGGGGATTGGTGCGCCAAATGGGCGGGGTGGGGGGTTGTATATTAATCGGATCTGGGACGCGACGCCGAAGAGACAGGCTACTGATGCGGAGTTGCGGAAACAGGTGTGGTCTAAGACTGCTGAGAGGTTGAATCTTGCGGAGAAGGGCCTTCTGGATGTTTTGGGTCTTTGAAGGGATGGTACCTCAGGTCCCAAGCTTCATAGTATGGACTCGGAGTTGGACGATCTTTTGTTATTTAATCATGTTGTGTCGTTCTTCGGCACGGGAATATATCAATTCAAGGACATATCAACCATTGCATTCGAGTTCCAAGATAGTGTAGGCTACCTGCAAGAGATAGAGTGATCCAAATAGTTCGTGCCAAGCGAATCCAACGTAGTTGAGCTTCAAGAATCGTAGCACAGTTTTGTACCAAAGTGTTCCGCGCTTCCATTCAACTCCGGGTCACAGCCAATCTGGACGTATCAGCTATGCCATTGCTTATTTCTTGCCCGAGGGAGGAGTATAAGTCGAGCTGCCGCTTCCACTGTTGTAATAAGTACTTCCATTCGGGTTGGAGTAGTAATAAGAGCCCGTTCCTGATAATAAACCACGTCAGCCTATGTCAAATATCTGCTAATGAGCCGAGTGCATCTCACGAGTTGGAATAGTGGTAGCTGTTCGAGTTCGAGGCGCTCGAACCGTAGTCACGGGAGCAGTAGTGGTTTCCCTGGGTTTCTGTTAATATCAAGTCTCGTGGTTTGTGAAGGGATAGAAGAGCTTCGAGTTGTTCAATGTGTTTGCTGGGGTCGTGGCGGGGTGGGGTGCATGGTGGTTCCTGGGGTAGGAATGAGGGGATACCCCAGGTATTGGTTGGAGGCTGATATCGCATACCTGACTGTTGGTGCCAGAGCTTGTGATGTTGTAACCGCTTCCCTTGTTCGAGGACATGATGGCAATGTTTCGATATATAAGAAAGATAATTGTTGATCGTGAGGTTGATGGAGGGGTACCTTCCAACCTTGGAAGGAAGGTGCCATACTTCCATACTTACTAATACTCGTACCTTCCTTCTGAAAGATGGAAATTACTCCTCGATCATCCCATTTATAGATACAAACCTTGGATTCTGGAAATTGCCAGTGCATCTCACCTCGGTCGACTTTACAGCATGCATCAAACTACTACTACTACTACTACTACTACCACTACTACTACTACCACTACTACTACTACCACTACTACTACTACCACTACTACTACTACTAATATGTCAACAGTTTTCAATGGTTAGTATGGCATTGAGATTCCAAAAGGTTGCTCCCGGGCCTACAGACAATTAAGATCCTATATAGTAATTGGTCAGTTAGGAACTAATCGAAGCAGGTGCTCATACTAGCATTACCAGCACTCGGCGAATTGCATATGATCTATCACAGTACTTAGTACAATAGTATGGGAGCGAAGTGGTTGCAGCCAGTGGGAGCCCCACTATTCCAACTCGTCAAGGTCACCTGGCAACTTTCTTTCTTGAAGTTGACCAAGACAGCATTAGAGTAGGCGGATACTAGTACTAGTAGTATGTGGATCGGAAGTTTAGTACTACTACTACTCATCATAACATCTTTATGAAAGATGTCATGGTGACAAGTTGTACAATTGTCTCATTATCTAAGGGCTGCAGCCTTGCAAAACATTAGTACCGTAGTAAGGTATATTACTAGGCTACAGTAGACAATTCGGAACCCTATGGAGCCTTTGGGCAAACACAAAAAAAGAAAGGCCAGGACTGGGGTTCGACCAGGTCTGCTGTGCTATTCGCCGGTGCCGGAGATTTCAGCAATGCTACCAACTACTAGTACACCACGCTGGGAAATTTAGCAGAAAGGAGACGCAACCTTTACAACACCACAGTTTCGGACTATCTATCTACCGAATAACACAATCAATCAGAACACGATAATGCTCTTAACTTGTTGATTGAGCTTCATTTGCTGAGATAAATGATTGTGCGTAGTATCTTTCGTGAAATACAGTAGCGACACTTCAAGTTGTCACTTGCCAAGCTACATGGCCTAGTGCCTGGATACATGCATTCTTCGCCTGAGAACCTTGGAAACACTGAAAATTCATGAAATGCAACCAACTTTGAATCCGATCTGGGCAGAAGTTACTGCTACTAAATACTGCTACTAGTAACTAACGGAGTGCATACAAGTTGGACTTGTAGCAGCACAATAGTAGGTAGGATATGCTCTCCAAATTAACCAATGGACGCCAGTGGACGACGATAACCTTAGAATTTCCAGTCGCCATTCACTCCCGACTCCCGCAACGAGTATGCAATACTACCACTAATTATTAGGAATATCTGAACCGTCACCGGATGTCATCATTGCACTGTGATCTCTTTAAAATGGGCATGTTGAGGTCACGGTCCCTCATGCCAGGGAACTTGGAACTATTTAATAAGGGCAGCAGACTGTACTACTAGTAAGTCACCAATTGATACCTCAATCCATGAAATACTAATACTACATACTACTAGTTAGTATATCGCAATCCTTTCATCGATCAACGCCCTCACTCCAGGGCTCAAAAGGCTGAGACTTCCAGCGGAGAAAAGAGTTGATATAATATGCACGGCGTACACATGCGGCATGGCATGTACATCCATGGATGCAATCCTGGCGGAAGTATTTTCTACAAAATGATTGGCTGATGATACTACAATAAGCAGATCTAACGGTTAGCGCTGGATTAGTCGCCGAGCAAGATCAAGACCTTGGCATAGACATTGACCCATGGCCAATGTTTGAGTGAGCGTGGTAATTGACCTATCGCAATCTGCTTGTCGAAGGCATGCACATGCATTGAATCTTTTCTGTGCTGCCTACGGGCCCCAAGACGCTATGAATAGATTACTTCAAAAGCGACAGTTCATTGGTCAATTGTGTTACCCGAGAGGTTCCAACAAATCTGGGTGCGGACCGGACAAACGAGTGAGACAGGCTTGCGACAGCCACGGTGGAGCTACGCCTGGTGGAGCAAGTGAGATGCGAGACCCTCAAAGGGTTGTTAATGACGGCACGGTGCGAAAAGGGAAAAGCTGAGACAGAAAGAGATAGAGGGTAGGGTGACCCTTTTTTTTCACTCTCATATTGGATCATAAAGGGTTCTGATGGTGCATTGAGGCGCAGCACCGCAATCTGTTCAAGATCCTCTCGATCGTCGCTTCAATCCCCACCGCCTAGACTTCGCGTCTTGTTGCCAAGCCAATACTGAGTGCACATCGCCAGGGGGGAAGAAGAAGCTTGAACCGTGTTGCACAATTTGTTTGGTGCAGGAGAGTGCATTGACTGGGTACTGCCCGTGTGCACTACGTACTTCCGTCGCGCGCGGATAGTCGTCAGGATGGGTATGCGAGTCAAGTGTCGAGGCCCGAAAATGTACCTGCAAAAAGGCCAACTGCAGCGTGGTGCACCGAAATAGAAAAGGTCTCAGCCCACACTCCACTTGAACAATGAGCATGTGCAATAATCAACGGTTGTAGAATGTAACTGTAGAGATTGTCTCAAGAGTAGGGAGAGTTTAGCATAGCATATAGAGTACACAGTGTAGACATACTGTACACAATGTACTCCGTAGGTACTCTGGACCAGACCATATCGAATTTCAGGACTGTGGCCTGGTCAGGGATAGGGGGTGGCCAAACAAAAGATTGAGGGCCAGTTTCAGGGTTAAAACTCCACTTTTCCCTGGGACCCCTTACACCCTTGGACGAGGATCAGCCAGCGATGACCTATGTCTCTAACCAGTGACAGTTGATTTCGGGGGATAAAGTGGATGAAGAGTGGAGATTGAGTGGAGCAGGGGAGGAAGTGTCTGGGGCCAAGAAGGGTTGAAAGGGTTTCCCCCATACAAATCACCCGCCGTCCCCCTTGTTTTTCCCTCTTCCTCTTCTTCTCTTTTCTCTCTCTCACATTCTTGTCGTCCTTCGCTTTTTTCTAACCACTCTTTAATTCCTCCCTTCTTTTTTTTTCTTAATTTTCCCGCATCATCTCACCTTTGTACACTCTTTAGATACAACAACAATCCAAATCTACCCATCATGAAGGCCGACTTCACCACTCTGGCCACCGTCCTTTCTCTGGGCGCGTCTCTGGCCCAAGCTGCTCCCTCCGCTGTCGAGAAGCGTGACAGCATCACTCCCATTACCGTCAAGGGTAATGCTTTCTTCAAGGGCAGCGACCGTTTCTACATGCGTGGTGTCGACTACCAGCCCGGTGGTTCCTCCAAGCTGTCCGACCCCATCGCCGATGCCGATGGCTGCAAGCGTGATATCAAGAAGTTCAAGGACCTCGGCCTGAACACCATCCGTGTTTACTCCGTCGACAACTCTGCCGACCACGATGAGTGCATGACTGCTCTCGCCGATGCCGGTATCTACCTGGTTCTGGATGTCAACACCCCCAAGTACTCCCTGAACCGTAAGGATCCCGAAATCTCCTACAACGATGTCTACCTGCAGTACATCTTCGCTACCGTCGACAAGTTCGCCCGCTACAAGAACACTCTGGCTTTCTTCTCCGGTAACGAGGTCATCAACAACGGTCCTTCCTCCAAGGCTGCCCCCTACGTCAAGGCCGTCACTCGTGATCTCCGTTCCTACCTGAAGGCCCAGGGTCTTCGTCAGGTCCCCGTCGGTTACTCCGCCGCTGATATCGACACCAACCGTCTCGAGATGGCTGAGTACATGAACTGCGGTACTGACGACGAGCGCTCTGACTTCTTCGCCTTCAACGACTACTCCTGGTGCGACCCCTCCTCCTTCACCACCTCTGGCTGGGACCAGAAGGTCAAGAACTTCACAGGTTACGGTCTCCCTCTGTTCCTCTCCGAGTACGGTTGCAACACCAACACCCGTAAGTTCGAGGAGGTTTCCGCCCTGTACTCCACCAAGATGACCGGTGTCTACTCTGGTGGTCTTGTCTACGAGTACTCCCAGGAGTCCAGCAACTACGGTCTGGTCAAGATCTCCGACAACGACGTCACCACCCTCAAGGACTACGATGCTCTGAAGTCTGCTTTCGACAAGACCGACAACCCCACCGGTGACGGCAAGTACAACTCCACTGGTGGCTCCAACCCTTGCCCCAAGAAGAACGCCCCCAACTGGAACGTCGACAGCGACTCTCTCCCCGCCATCCCCGAGCCCGCCAAGAAGTACCTCAAGAACGGTGCTGGTAAGGGTGACGGTTTCTCCGGTGACGGTAGCCAGAACGCTGGTACCAAGTCCACTGGCACTGCCACCGCTGGCTCTGGCGAGGGTGTTGCTGCTACCAACACTGCTGGTACTACTGGCGCTGCTTCCACCTCTTCCGGTGCTGCCATTGCCAACCGCCCCGCTACCTTCGGTTTCTCCATGGCTCCCGTTGCTGTCAGCATGGTCACTGTCCTGTCGACCCTTGTCGGCGCTGGCATGATTCTCCTGTAAAACCTTGAATCACACTTCGTCTAATTTATTTCTACATGATACGCCGTTTCTGATTTTCGCGCGGCGAATTGCATCTCTTTGCTAGGCTTTTGCTATTTTTTGTTTTGATTTCGCTAGAAGGAGCTTTTATGGGCTTTTAAAGTGTACAGTAGGCCAACTCCCGGCTACTTTCTATGGAATATGATTCTTCTAAAACACTCCTTCCTATGACAAACTCAAAACATGCACCGTCTTGGTCATGCCTGTAACTTAAGAGATCTTAGAATAACCGTGAGCGAAATTGAAGTCTTTCCTCACAACTTCGCCTTCGCTTGCTGCAAAGTATGTTTATCCCAGTCCACCTTCCGCTTCATGCCGAATTCTCTCAAGCCAAACGCGCCATCAGCATCTGGCCGCATCATCTCGTCAAACAACCCCTTTATCCCAGCAGCTTGTGTTTCGCTTCCAGCATGCTTCCATGCAAGACGGATAAGCTCCTTTGACATCCGCGACGCATTAGGTGACGCAACCTTCAATGAATTCAGCAACGAATCGAGGCTCACTGTCAACTGCCCTACATTGTCCACTACTCGAGAGATGATGCCTCTAGTCTTCAACTCGGACGCAGTGACAGGTCTTGCAGACAGCATTGTCTCTCTCGCAAACGACAGCCCATACTCCCTGATCACATACTTGGAGATAGTCGCCGGACAAAGACCCAATTTCACTTCACTGAGAGTCATGGTGGTCGATGCCGTAGCGAGTCGAATATCACAGACGAAAGCCAGACCAACACCTCCGCCAAAGGCAGGTCCATTTATCGCTGCAATGGTCACCTTAGGCGAAAGATCGATGACTTCAAACAGCCCGGTCAACCGCACGTATTGCGCTTCGCTTGCCGAGCTTCCCCGTGCTACCGGCGTATTGTCCTTGCTGAGATCCATTCCCGTGCAGAAGAATTTGCCGTTTGCCGTGATGATTATGCGAGATATCCCATCATCGCTATTGGCGTCTGTGACAGCCTTTGTGATATCAGATATCATGGTCGCTGTCAATGCATTTCCATTCTTAGGTCTGTTGAGTGTAATCTTGAGATTAACACCACAGCGATGAAGAAGTAGACCATCTGTTTCCGAGACAAGAGTCCATTCGGGAGCCTTCGCTGCAGGTTTCTTTTCAGAAGGCGCACTGCCGAGTTTTGCCTTGCTTTTAACTGATATCGCAGTTCCAGCCCGACTTGAATTGGGTTTGGCAAGCTGATTCGAAATCCAGGTTCCAACCGTCGTCAGCCGATTGAGATCGACTCCAGTCGAGACACCAGCATTGTCAAACATGTATACCAGATCTTCTGTTGCGACATTTCCCTTCGCACCCGGCGCAAAGGGGCACCCGCCTAGTCCTGCGACGCTACTATCGAAGACTGTAAGGCCGCAGGTATACGCTTCCCAGACATTGGCAACAGCCTGTCCGTAAGTGTCATGAAAGTGCCCTGCAAGTTGAGGCAAGGGGACGCCATTTTCTTTCAGGAAGGCTAGCAGACTTCGTACGTTGGATGGAGATCCTACACCGAGCGTGTCGCCGAGGCTAATCTCATAACATCCTGCTTCGAGTAATTGCCGAACGCAGTTTAGAACTGCAGCATGAGGCGTCGGACCATCGAATGGATCTGCAAAAATGCAAGAGACGTAACTAAAAGAATATCAGAACGTGTGGAAATTGTAGCAATCTCAGGAGCCTGAGATAGATACGTTCAGATAACTTACCCACGAACTGCGATGTTGGATGCCGAGGCTAATGAAGCAACTCGCTTTGCTCTATCAATTCCCTCCTGGACGGTACAATTGATGTTTGCTTTGCTGAATCCCTCAGTCGCACTAACAAATACAGCAACTTCTCGAACACCATATTCAATGGCGATCTTTAGACCCTTTTCATTCGGCACGAGGACAGGTAATCGGAGTTGCGAATTTTGCAGTGATGATTTCACTTCCTCATTACGCAGTAAATCGCGACAGTCTTTCAACTGGGGAATAGCTCGCGGCGAGACAACCGATGTCAACTCAATAGTCGACAACCCAGTCTCTTGAAGTTGTCGAATTAGTTGTAACTTCGTTGCAGTTGGGACTGATTCTCGTATGTTCTGCAGTCCATCGCGTGGCCCTACTTCGACGATTCTGACTGTGGGCGATTTTTGGGTCATTTCGACTGAGTGTAATCTTTGATATCAACGATACTGTCCAGGTCCATGAAACAGTATGGTCCAGGTGATTTACGTTGTCGGTGTTTCAGATGTGACCTCATCTGTAGTACCAAGTATGTCCCGGTCCGCCGGCGGACCGGCAAGATCGGACCGAAGGGCTTCAAGGTTTGTGGGGACCTCCACGCTAGTATCCGGTGTTACTTTGCGGGGAATATGGAACAATTGATTAAAATGAGACTTTTGAGTTCAGGAGTCCGAAATCCGGGAAAAACGAGGTAGACTCGAGAACCTAGAAGAGAAAGGGGATTTGAGAGCAATTTTGGAGAGTCCGGAGAGGTGCCCGGCTACAACGTCACTATACTAACTATCAAGGGTACAGAAGATAGATTAGTCGAATTAATTTTGACGAAAGATAATTGAAATTTCTAAAGTTTTGCTTTGATCAAGCTATTCTTCGCCAATCTGTTGCCAATATCACAGAGAACATGCTTCTTAATCTTACCGCTGCCTGTCTTCGGAAAGTCGTCCCCAATGCCTGCATCACCAATCCAAAAGCAATAGACTGGAGTCTTGTGACGTCCAAGAACTTGTCCAACCCATTTCCTGAGTTCCTCATCATGAGGCCGAGAAAATCCTTCAGCCGCTTTCGAGAAGCATCCAACCACCTCGCCGTATCTTTCGTCTTTGATAGCGACAACACTTGCCTCACTGACCGAAGGGTGTTGCATTATTCTTTCCTCTATCTCTCGGGGAAAGATGTTCTCACCTCCACGTATGATCATATCTTTAATACGACCAGTAATCTGAGCGTAGCCTTCATGATCAAAAGTGGCTTCATCTCCTGTATGCATCCAAAGAACGCCATTCTCATCTTCTTTCATGGCCTCTTTGGTCTTCGCCTCATTGCTCCAGTATCCTTTCTGCAGAGCAAATCCGCTCGTGCAAAGCTCGCCTCGCTCACCCGTTGCAACCAAGTTTCCCTTCTTATCAATGATCTTTGCAGAGACATGCGGTATCACTCTTCCAACAGTCGACGTTGCTTTAGATTCAGGATCACTGAGCGCCGTAATAAAAGTGACAGGACTAGTCTCCGTCATGCCGTACGCAATAAGCATTTTCTCAACTCCCATTTTCGTCCGGAGATTATTCATCAGCCCCTGTGACACCGTAGAGCCAGAGGCGAGGCCAGTGCGAAGGCGACGTGGTCGCTGCCCTGTCTTATCCATAACCTCAAGTTCGGCAACGTACATCGTGGGGACACCCAGGAGTACCGTAGCATCCTCCGTAATAAGTGCGTCCACGACCCTTTTCACGTCAAAAAAGTCTGATGGGAACACAATCGAGCTTCCGTGCGTATAGGAAGCGAGAAAGCCTAGTACGAGACCGAAACAATGGAAAAGAGGTGGCGGGCAGCAGACTACATCCTCGGGGGCAAGTTGCATTGCATCCCCAACGAAACGTGCATTGTTCAAAAGGTTCCTTCGTGAGGTTAGTAATGTATTAGCAATTGAGATATTTGATTAATTGAGGACATATTACTCACGTGTGCGTTAGCATGGCTGCTTTGGGTGAGCCCGTTGTTCCTGCGGGAACGAATTAGATGGTGAAGAGGAACAAGCAGTGTACTATGCGATCTCACCAGATGTGAATTGCAGATTAAGAACATCACCGGGGCGGACCTCCGATTCAGCACGCTTGAGAACGGTGTCATTCATGAATACAGAATGCCCGTTTGAGATAAATGTGCTGTATGATTGCATTTCAACCCCAATGTCACTGGAATTTCTAACATCTCCAATGCAGACAAGGCGACGCAGATCTGGCAGTTCCGAATTCACTTTATTAGATCCACGAAGTAGTTCGATATGTGGTGAAAGACTTCGTGACCCAATATCGGAGGCCATAAAAACTAGCTTGCAAGCTTATACTAGACATCAGTACACTCCTTCGGAGCCGGATCATGGACTCGCAATTGAACTTACAGCTCTTCTGTACAGCATTCTTCAGCTCTCCAGGTGTATAGGTGTTATTGAGGACAACAACTGGGCATCCGATACGACCACCGCCGAGAAATACTTCAATATACTGATAGCAATTTCCAGCCATGATTCCGATGCAATCGCCGTTGCGAAGACCCATTTCCAGCATCGCCTTGCTGACGATCTTCGTCCTATCGGCTAGCTGGCGGTATGAAAGCCTCACATCTTGCCATGGGAATACTGTAGCTGTTCGCTCCTCATAGCGAGATGCCTGCTCTTCGATCAAGGAACCCAATGTTTTGAACCATAAGGCCGGTTCTTTAGGGCCATGGAACAGTGCAGGTG
This sequence comes from Penicillium paxilli ATCC 26601, assembly GCA_000347475.1. Lineage (NCBI taxonomy): Eukaryota > Fungi > Ascomycota > Eurotiomycetes > Eurotiales > Aspergillaceae > Penicillium > Penicillium paxilli. The sequence goes on from KB644872.1 coordinate 99,428, forward strand.
CTGGTGTCATTCTTTGTAGTCAACTCGATCGCGATAGAGAAGGGAAAAGCTTCGAATGGTTTGCTATAAAAGAAGATTTACAGAATCTCTGTGATTTAAATTATGCTTAGTAGTATTGCTTCTGGTTAGTGGCACTGCGTCCGATCTGTGTAATGCAGCTCCGCTTCCGGGCTTCGGTCCGAGTGCTCTCGTCTGGTCCGCCCCATATGATCTTCTTGTTTGGACAAAAACATGACATGTTCAACACTTAAAACTGCGGAGCACTTTGCAAAATAGTGTCTGATCTTCAAACTTTTCATTCTCCAAAATGGCGACTGAATCATCCTACCCTATCATCGACGCAAGTTTAGATCTCCGAGGGGAGCAGTTTCAGGCGAATAAGGCAAGCTGGGTCCCGATCATCGATAAATTTGAAGATGCACTCAAGAAAGTAGCTGTCGAGGGAAACGAAGTCTCTCTTCTTCGGCATCAACGCCGCGGGCAGCTCCTACGTAAGTCATGCCTCATCTCATCCTTCAAGGATCGTCAATTCTGACCTGGCCGCAAAGCTCGGGACCGAATCTCTCTCTTGCTAGATCAAGATTCGCCATTCTTGGAGGTTTGTGCCTTCGCTGGGTACGAGAACAGTGAATCTACACCAGGGGCAAATGTTATCGCAGGGATTGGAAATGTCTGTGGCAAACCTTGTTTCCTACTCTCGCATGTCCCTACATCCCAAGGAGGAGCATGGAACACCATGACAGGTAGGATTGCATGGAGCTCCCCTCACAATGAAGCCATCTGACAAGTTGCAAACAGTTTTGAAAGTCAATCGTTGTCTGGAAATCTCGGTCGAGAACGGTCTACCACTTATTTCTCTCGTGCAGTCTGCCGGAGTATTCCTACCGCAGCAACGGTCCGTGTTTCACAAGGGTGGCCAGCTCTTCCATGATCTTGCTCAGAGATCAGCAGCAGGACTGCCTTCCTGCGCCGTGGTCTTTGGATCATCGACCGCCGGAGGCGCGTATCATCCAGCGCTTTCCGACTATTCTATATTCGTTGAGAATCAAGGGCAAGCTTTTCTCGGGGGTCCTCCATTGGTGAAAATGGCCACGGGAGAAGTCATCGAAGCCGAGGAGTTGGGCGGTGCCAAAATTCACTCTACGATAACAGGGCTAGCTGATCAAATTGCTACCGATGAGTGAGTAATATCTTGAGATCAATTGCTGTATCCGTTTATCCTGACTACTAAACTTTCAATAAAAGATTTGACGCTATCCAGAAGTCTCGAGAATGGGTTGCTTCACTACAAATGCGAACCCAACCAACACTAGGGCTCATAGAGCCAGTTGCACCCCGTTATCCGGTTGAAGATATTCTCTCTTTGGTCAATCCCGATATTCGAAAGCCGTTTGACATGAATGAAGTCCTGCTCCGTCTTGTTGACGACTCACGTCTATCCGTCTTCAAACCGAAGTATGGACCAAATATCATTACTGCCTGGGCGCACATTATGGGTACGATAATCCTCAGAGCCAGGGAACCTAGATGATAGAGTATGCTAACTTGAATATGACTCCAGGACACCCCGTGGGTATAGTGGCCAACCAAATCTCGGTGATAAATCCCAGCGAGGCCGCTAAAGCCGCTGCCTTTATCAGAATCTGCAACCAACAAGCTACCCCTATTGTTTTCCTGCATAATGTAACTGGTTTCATGGTCGGAGCCAAAGCAGAACACGCCGGTATCATCAAAATGGGCGCACAGTTCGTATCTGCTGTCAGCTGTTCAAAGGTTCCTCATATATCCATCATCTTGGGAGCATCATATGGGGCTGGGAACTACGCAATGTGCGGGAGAGCGTACAAGCCAAGATTCATATTCACATGGCCAATCGGAAAGTGCAGTGTGATGGGACCTGATCAGCTAGCTGGCGTCATGGAGACAGTGCAAATCAAGAGTGCTCAGTCGAAGGGAAAGACACTTTCGCCGGAAAAGCTGAAGAAGCAGGTCCAAGAGTTCAAGGAAACAGCACAAAAAGATGCCGAATGTTACTCTACTAGCTCGTCGTTGATCGACGATGGTATCATTGACCCTCGTGATACAAGGGATGTACTGGGTATGTGCTTAGAGGTGGTTTCGCTTCAAGGTGTCACTGGCGCAGAGGCACACAAGGGTTTGGCGAGAATCTAACAATTTCTGTAAATTTTAACCAATTAAAACCAGATTTCGCAATTCAAGATATTGACTCTACTGAATTTAGTAAAAGACAAGTTGTAACCTAAGATAACTAGAGTATGCCGATTGAGCTTTATCCAACGTCATCTGATCATATTCTCGTAATGTAAGTGACTTGAATGAAACAGAATAATAAGCATATACCACTATCACACCGAATAAATGAATGTCAGTGTGAAAGAAGCCACATACTTCAGAGGTGAATGACCAAAATTGTTTCAAGCTTCCAGTGGTGACTTCTCACTGCGGTCCGACGTCTCCACTCTTTGGCATTGACCCGCTCGGTCCGGTGACGGCAAATTGTCAACCAATGGAGAGATGGAATCTACGGTCCGACGCAAATCATTAAGGTGACGGTCCGGAACTAATTACTAGAGGTTGGTCAAAATGATTATGGTGGGCAGCATTATATGGCAATCATTGTGCTCTTTTTTAATTTCCATTGCGGACCCATGATAAATATTTGACAAGAAAGCACCTACCCGAAACACGGCATAATGCCAGGCATCACAAGCAAGAATGATTTAATTGATGGGGGTGCATTTCCTCGTCGAACGCCATTATTCGTCGCACAGCCTCCTACAGGGCCCAATGGTCGCCCGGTAATCCAGAAAGTTCTGATTGCCAATCGTGGCGAAATCGCGTGTCGAATCATCAACACATGTCGAAAGTTGCATATTGGCAGTGTAGCGGTATATGCAGATGAGTGAGAATGAACGCAACACATCATGTTTAATATGATTTGCTAATTTCCGTTTCAAGGGATGCATTATCACGTCACGTTTTGGACGCCGATGAGGCCATCAATATTGGGATTATTGATAAACGAAAATTGAATCCTTTCTTGGATATAGACTTGCTAGTTCAAACAGCTGTATCGGCCGGCGCCCAAGCTGTGCACCCCGGTTATGGATATCTCAGCGAGAATGCCGAATTCGCCAATCGTGTTCGTGAGGCTGGCCTCATATTCATCGGCCCATCCGCCAGTGCAATGTCATCACTAGGAGATAAGAGGTCATCAAAAGTCTTCCTAAGTGAACGCGCTCCTGAAGTCCCCTTGATACCTGGGTTTTCAGGATCAAGCCAGGATGCAGAGGCGCTCAAAATTGCCGCGGAGGAGATCGGGTTCCCAATCATGGTGAAGGCTTCTGCTGGAGGCGGCGGCAAGGGAATGCGTATTGTGAGAGAGGCCGGCCAATTAAAGGAGGAACTTGCCCGAGCACAATCCGAAGCAAGCCGCTCATTCGGCTCAAGCGACTGTATTCTCGAGAAGTATATCGAGAATAGCAAGCATGTTGAGATTCAAATTATGGGAGATTCACACGGCAAGGTGGTGTCTTTCCTGGACCGAGACTGCTCGGTGCAGCGACGGCATCAAAAAGTCATTGAAGAAACCCCATGCCCATTCCTGACCGAGCAGACACGAAAGGAGATGAGTGAAACAGCAATTAGAATCGGATCGTTGATTGGCTACGAGAATGCTGGAACGGTTGAATTCATTTTTGATGTCTCAACGGGAAAATTCTACTTTCTGGAGGTCAATGCCAGATTGCAGGTTGAGCATCCTATTACCGAAGAGGTAACAGGCTTTGATCTAGTTTCATTGCAGCTCTTCGTGGCTGCCGGTGGAAGTCTTGAGACAATCCCAGCTCTGAATGAAATCAAACAGCACGGTGCAGCCATTGAGTGTCGCTTGACAGCCGAAAGCCCGCAGAATAACTTTCTACCTGAACATGGAATGGTGCATTTATGGCTGCCTGCAACCGGCGTTCTATCTCCAGGGAGAGATATTCGATACGAGACCGCTATCAGCACTGGATCTCCAGTGTCAATTTACTTCGACTCGATGATTGCGAAACTGGTTGTTTGGGCGCCTACAAGATCCCTTGCAATTGATAAAATGCAAAGAGTTCTCGCTCACACTGCATGCATTGGAGTGAAAACGAATCAACTTTTTCTCCAAGGCTGCTTATCGAACAAAGAATTCCTTGACCCTGCATACACCACTTCTTTCATTCCGAACAACCTCGAACAGCTTCTTTATCCGTCTTTCCTGCCAAGCCCTGATGTGATAGGACCCATTCTGTCCATTATCTCGAGTCTAGCGATTCGGCGCCTACCCGAATATGCACCGAGGACTCTTCAGAAAAAGCCTTTTAACAATGTGCGCAAGCAGTTTCGAAACCAGAGGCTCGACCCTGTGAATGTTCACTGTGATGTGATCACCACGGTTGATTGGCCATATAAAAAGGGCAATGAGGATAAGCTTGTTAGTTCGCTATGCCTCTGGAAAGCCCCCAGTCCAGACTCCCAGGCGACATCAGCAGAGCTATTTGTTGTTTCTATGCCAGAGGGGAATGGCTCAGAACGGGACCCAGAATCGGTCGCTACCGAGGTGTCGATGAAGTACAACCAGATCAGTCAACAGCTACGCCATGGCGAACATGTGGGCTCGGAACCCTATAGGACTCGCATTGAAGAATGGAGGCCAGTAGAAGGCAGCTCTGCCATCACAGAAGATTGGCTTCGGACCGAGATCACCGTGTCTATCGACGGAGTCAAGACATCTGCTTATATCTGTATTCCATCAATTCGTCCTCATACTCTTGTCGGACAAGTTGATCGGAGCCAACGGATATTTTGCCATCTTCCAGCGATTGGGACCTATGTCGAGATGAAGCGCGACACGCTACTCTCATTTGCAGGTAGCATCAGATCTATTGGAGAAGCTAAGAGCGGTTCAGATCAGAAGGCTATTACTGCGCCAATGCCTTGCAAAGTCCTTTCCATTCTGAAGAAGAACGGTGATTCTGTCGAGAAGGGAGATTCGGTTATGATCATTGAGAGTATGAAAATGGAAATTAACATCGCGGCTGCTGCGGCAGGTAGCTTTGAGACAAGCTGGAAGGAAGGGGACGCGGTTGAAGATGGGAAGGTCCTTTGTTCAGTTGCATAATGAAATTTTAGATACACTAGTGTACAAATCTGACATTCAAACTCTCGCAATTTCTTGATTCAAAAATTATTATCAGGGTTGAGCTCAAGTCGCCAGTGAGGAATTCGTAGAGAAGCCGCAGAGATTATAACGCAGTCCAGGTTTATTACCCAAAGCTTCTAGCATGGGATCCATGGATAAGAGAGAAGCTTAAGAAAGAAAATGAATTTAGCTATTCAACAGTCACAATCATCCAAATATTGTCCAGAAACCAGAGAAAGCCTGTCATTGAATCACCTACGAGCGGAAATTCAGAAGTAACGCAATATGCACTCCCAAAGTGGCCAGTAATTTGATATCCATGAATGAGAAAATTGAATTTTAAGCAATGGAGGCTGATGGTCTATGCCCAGGTGAATCTCAAACGCACAGGTGACTTAAATGACCAGAGCTAAACAGAACCATTTCTGTATCTATAACTTGCTCTGCTTCCCCATGTGTTTAATCTCTTGGTTGACCGCCAGCTCTGATAGAATCTCCTCGCTACCACCTCCAACTACCATGACTCTTACATCGCGGCTCACCTGCTCAATACGTGATCCACGGCCATTTTTCGAGTATCCGAGACCACCCATTACCTGTTGTGACTCCCTATTCACCTTTTCCAATGTCTGACCAGCAAGGACCTTCAGGTTCGCAAATAGCCCACCCATACCCGCATCAGAGCTGTTGTTCTTTGTCTGTTGGTGAATATAGACAAGCTGCTCCATCCAGGCGTAGGTAGAGTCTAGACTGCGCGCCATTGCAGAGAACTTGGCGCGGATAACTTGGTTCTCGATCAACTTTTTACCAAAGGTCTCTCGATTTATGGCGTGACGGTATGCATCTTCTGCACATACTCGAGCCATGCGTAGGGAAGTACATGCAAGCCAGAGTCGTTCATGGTTGAAATCTGGATCTCGATTAGCGTGAGTCATATGGAAATATTCTTGGAGAGCTGTCATACTGTTCATGATGACTGGAAATCCCTTGTTCTCTTGTCCGAGAAGATTTGACACAGGCACCTCGACCTGATCAAATTCAATGTAGGTTGAGCCTAGAATGAGATAGTTAGCAACTGCTAGAAGGCTTCACGTGTATACTGAAAAGAGCATACCACTTGCGTGGACTCCAGAATTATGAAGTCTTTTGCAGGTTACGCCTTCCACCTTCATTGGGATTATGAGTGCCGAGATGTCCTGAGGGCGCTCGCCTGTTCGGACAGCGGCCGTGCAATAATCTGCCCATAAACCGTTGGTGATCCACTTTTTAGCGCCATTCACGATGTAGACATCTCCCTTGCGTTCGGCCGTGGTAGTGATGCCAGCAACATCGGATCCAGCTATCAGTTTCAATTAGATCTCAATTGCAGAAAGCAAAGTCGAAGAACGTGATGAAAAAGAACAAGGTTAAGACTCACCATCTGGCTCCGTGACACCCAAACAGAATCTGATATCACCTTTCAACATCTTTGGTAAAAATCGTTGTTTCTGTTCGCTGTTCCCAAACTGGATCACCGGGGGACCTCCGATAGAGTTGCCACACCCCAACCCCCAAACCACACCAAGATATCCACAGCGAGCAAGTTCATCAATGACAATCAGGTCGTGGAATCCATCCCACTCGCGAGGGTCGATGCCACCCGGAAGTCGTTGTCCCCCTAGATATTCCGCAGCCAATGGAAAGGAAGCAACTGCTGTATATCCTAATTCTGCATGTTTCTTCTGTGCCTGTATCGTCATAGAGATTCCATCAGTAATTTCCCGAAGAAGAAACGTAATTTTCGGTATCTAGACGAACCTCAGGGGGAATGAAACCAGCCTTCTCCCAATCTTCCTATAGATGAAACATGAGTTAGTTGAGTTCTTCTTGCACTAGGAAATCATAGTCGTCGTACACAAAATGGAGTTATGTTGGTGTCGACGTATTCGCGGACTTCACGTTGCAGCCGGCGATGCGAATCATTGTAGTAAGGACTGCTATGACGATTGAGCCAAAGCGGGTCGGCGAAGGGGATATTAGAAGTAGACATTTCTTGGTATTTATTGGATCATTTAATTCGACTCGGAATCAATTGAAGCTTTCGAAAATTGGGTGATTTCCTTATTTTTCATGTTTGTCATTGCTACTGTCATCGATAAATAGAAAACATCTTAGTAGAGACCTCCGGACCGAACTCCGGGCTCTCCGACAGTGTTGCGGACCGGCCTGCGATCTACAACTCTGTGGGGCGGACCGGGTGATGATCTAGCTTCAGCCCTGTGAAACAGTTTTGCTTCCAAATGATCTCTCTGGACACATGCTTTTTTCGATTCACATTCAGTTCAGTGATAATCCGATAATCATGATCATGATCCAAGGTATCCTCCTCGAAAAGGTTACTAGTTATGGAACGGTACCCACCCCTTGTAATCATACTAGTGCGGTTATCAGAAATTTACGGCTAACCAGTGCCGAAGCAGTGTCGCGGTCTAATAAGTACCTTAGGACGGTCTCTCGGATCTCAGAAGTTTTTTTGTGCCTGTCAACTCCCCTGAAAATTATCAGTCTACTCGAAAATCTTTTTTTAAAATGACGCTTCTCAAGGCTTTCATTTTCACGACGATCTTCTCGGTCACGTCGATTGCGGCTCATGACGAATGCCCAACAGGATGGCTCCCGAACACTTGGCACGAAACCAAGTGCTGCTCTGGTGATATGGAGATCGATGGGACGGACGCATACTGCTGTGTTTCCGACATGAGATACTACAAAGAGATGTTGACCAACACAGCATTGCTGTACGGAACAGCCACTACGACGGCTGACGATGGCTTCAACACGATGAACCCCCCAAGCAGCTCTTGCGTTGCAAAGGTCCCCTTTACAGCCAGCGACTATTCGGCTCAGGTCTCTTCAGCATCGACCAAAGCGGAGGCTACTCCAACAGATAGCTCTGCAACCACCACGAAGTCCGCGACTAACTCTGGTACGGGCTCCAAGACTTCGACTTCGGCACCAACTTCGACTTCAAACGCTGCCATGCCTTTTATTCCGGTGGATGATCTGGCACTGGGTGGTGCAGCTTTTGCTGCTGCTCTCTTCGTGCTGTAATCAATTGAATGTGGTCATCGTTTTTCGCCCTGTTTCAAACCCAGACCAGGATTGGACGGAAATCTTACAAATTGGACATTCTTCCCATTTGATGTCAAGAGCATATGGTTGCACATCTAATATCATAATTATTCTCTTCGCTCTATACACATCGGAATATCAATATTTACTGTGGAAACACGTACAAACTTTACCAGGCGAGTCATCGAACAGCAAAAGAACCGAAAATTGGGAGATTTGTATGGAGCATGTAATGTTACATTCTGCCCTACGGCCCCAGTTCTTTAATGCCTTGGCAGGGTCCAAAGCCACTGAGAGCGCACCAATTGGGCCCGGTCCAAACACTAGCACCACAATGGTGCAAGCTATTCACTGGGTTTTGGCCCCTAACGAACTGCAACATCCAGAGACGTCCAAGGTTGCTTCGGTTTAGTGAAAGCCTATCACCCAAAAGTTTGACTAGGTAACCACAAACCCCTTCTTCACAACTGCTATACAATTTTCACATTTTTTTTTTGGCAAAAGAAACTTCCAAATACTTGAATATGATTCGTATTTCATGTACATACATGGTTGTTAATAAAATAAATCTCGTTGTAGTCACATGTGCAGTGTGTCTTCATTGAAGTTTTTCAAACGAAGTTATCTTTACTTCTTCATTCGCAGTGAACCGATGCGCATCTTGTGCGTTTTCACGGCCATAACCAACAGTGTTTCCATCCTGCAAAAATGTGAGCGTTGAGAAAAATGAAATAATCTTGTGAAACTCGAAAGCCAGAGGACAAAATGTAGACATACCTTTCCTTCAACAACATCATTAACCCCTGTACAAGAAATCCCTTGGTAATTTGCGGTAGCAGTCCTTTATACAGCCGGAAAAACCCTTCATTCCGAATAATAAAGACAAGAATTTCTGTGAAGCCTTTGAATGGCTTTCCACCTCGGGTTCCGATCGACTTCGATTGCAACATTGTTTTCGCTACAATAAGTGGATGGGTCACAATGGTTGCCATAATCTTTGACAGGGCACCAAGCACTGTGATCTGTTAGAAAAGGTGATGGAACTGAAAATGACCTTGAATAATCACTCACAGAATGCATCAAGAGAGCCAAGATCTTTCCTTACGCCAACTAACATGTTTCGCAACCATTGATACGTGCCATAGGTGATCATGGGATTGATGACGAGAATGAGATTCACTTTCAGTCCAGTCCATAACCCAGACCACCCATCTTCACTTTCAAGAACTGCTTTCATAGATTGCCACATTGACTCGGTACCAGCTGTTCTTTTCCCTATCTGCTGTCTTGTAGAAATGACTGATATAGGCGTTGTACATAGCTGGGCCAAGGCGCCGCCCGCAGCGCCAAGACCTAGCTCTTTCACGATGCTGTTAGAATCTGGAATGCCACGAGATTGGAGTATCGCTCGATACAGCATTCGTGCAGCCGCCGACCAGTAGAAATATGCAAAGTTCATAGATGCTGTGCCGAGAAGGGAGCTCCCTAGCCCATTGTATAATCCTAAGACGCCGTCTTCTTGCATGATCTTCGACACCGCGTCCAATGCATTGTTGTAATGTCGCTCATTTTCCGACTCGGACTCATCATTTTCAATCCTTTGAATCTGTGCTTGCAGCCGAGTTTTGACACTGCAAGAATCGCAATTAGAAATGTAAACCTCGTAAAGAACATCAGTTGAGCTCAGCCGTACATATCTAGTGGATAAACCAGAGTATTCGCAATGATAGCAGCGCCGGTTCCAGTGAGCACACCCTTCCAGGGAGAAAAGTTGCTTTTATTCCCCATTGTAATGACCGTCTGTGAATATTTGGCTGTCTGATCAGACACCCATTCTGCTCAAACCGGGTTATCTTTATTGTTACTTCCACTTAGTCCGAATCCAGTGTGCGTCGGTCCGGCGGTCCGGCGGTCGGATGGGAGCGCAGTTTAAACCAACCCATTCGTTCCGGGACTGCAATTAAGAAGATGCTCAACTTCATTCAATCGGATTGCAGGCGAGAAGCCTTCGAATATCCCATGGTTATCCGATAATCGAGGTGAAGCATTCACATTGAAACATGAAGGAGGTACCCATGAGTCTGGCGACGAGAGACTTGAAGTTCGGGGCCGAGGTATGAGAGGCTTTTTGTACGGGTCGGAGCCCAAGATGCCGTAATCTATCATAGACCAGAGGATGTCTTCGTAATATTTGTCAAGATCCTCCCCTAGGCGTGCTGGGTCAAGAAGACCAGAGAATTGATCGGCAATGCTGTGGAATTCACTAAGACGGACAGCCTGGAGTGGAAGTTAGTTATGATGAAGTCCAAAAGAGAAACATAGACTGGTGTGTTTACCATATTGGCAGAGTGTGCCCAGAATTTTCCAAGTGCATTCAGAGCGTCCAGGCTCTGCTGGTAATAATAAAGAACATCGGACTGGCGACGAGCAACGTTCTGGTGCTCAAAATGAGATGCAAGGGAATTTATTGACCCTGCAATTGCAATACAGTATGCGTAAAAGGAAGACTCTACTCGGCATCCACATTCGGAAGCTTCTCGTAGGAGATCTAGAAGCTGCCTGGCATGATCTGCCCCAGCTTGCAGCGCCTGTGCAGAAAAGCTACTGGGGGCCTTTGCAAATGGTTTGAGACGGAGCCGGACAAGAAACGGATGATTCAGAAGACAATGGCAAAGGTGAAAAAGAGTATGAGCGAAGACCAGTTGTCCGGTCTCGCTCGGGTGTGTCTCATTGATCATTTCTGATATTCTCCGGTCGCCAATCTTGGAGTACGATTCCAATAGCAGCAAAGCAGACTTGATCGCTGAGAATTCCGATTTCGTATCCCATGGAGGAACGTCGTCTGAATTCTTGTCTCGGTGCACATACCGGGTACAACGTCCAAATATTGACGCCATCAGTATCACTAAAGCGAAGGGACTTGGACTTTCGTTCACTTTAGAGTTCCAGTTCAGTAACTCACTCAGGGTGTTGGTTTTCTTCCATGTGCCGCTCTGCAAGGTATGCTGGTCACAAGGTAGTTGTACATAACAGTCGTCATCCTGTATGACAATAGGGCGACCATGTCCACAAGATATGAGTTTGTCTATGAGATAGGCGGACCAAAATGTGCGACGTCGCTCCTCTTGCTCTGGGTAAGATAGGTAGTCACTGGGCTCCATCATTAGGTGTAGATCTTGGGAGATTCTCGCAGCAAGACCGATTTTTAGCCATCCAGAACTAACGCGACCAGCTGTGTTTTAGGTAAATCAATCAGTTACTAGTTATTTAGCATCATGTTAATGTAGCAAATTGGCCTCACCTGTATAGTCGACTACGGCAAGCAAGTTGACTGTTTGTACCACAGGCAGATTAAGGTTCTCTTCTACAGCCATGTGCTCTGTGAGCACTGATAGCCATGACTCTCTCGCATATTCAGATGAGGCCTGCACCTTCTCTGTGTAATAATCATGATCGGAGAATCGAACAGCGGAAGAGAGAACGGCCAAAACCAAACATCGAGGGAGAGAATCATTCATCAACCTCTCTCGAAATGATGCTTCCTGGAAAAAGGAATATGGCTTGTTGTGACAACGATCAAAATATGTATCAATAACTGAATGAAGAACCGGAAGGGGTGGGTATGATCTATCAAATGAAGAAATCGAGCTGTTAGTCCGTCCGCAGATCCAGTAGCCATTGGTAGCATAGTTCTTGGGTTGAAGCCAGATTTAACGTACGAATAGTCGATCGGGCCCGGGATGCATGTTGGGAGAGTTTGGGAGCCACTTGAAGGCAAATTAAGACCCTCCGTGTGTGTCGAATTTGACGATATGGTGTTACTGAAGCATCAAACATTAGTATAGGGGTATTTCTCAACGTGTCAAAAGCAACAAACCTGTTTTGATGGGCCGATTGTTGGCTCAATTCCGCAAGTCGAGATTCAATTGTACTGATTCGATTCAAAAGTTCCAACTATGCGTTTAATCAGCGCTAGCTTCACATTGATGCCATCGGGGTGATTCACATTGCTAGCGTCATGGAAATTATGTGTCGTCGACAGTGACTGATTCGATTCAGTGGGGATTGTCGCCGAGTAGGGCTCGTAGTGGCAAGAGATGCGATTCCGGCGACAGTGAAAGCATATTGGACGCTCTCCAGAACATTTGGTCTTCTTGCGCCTACACGTTTTCAATGTCGCACAGTGTTAGTCTGACCGCGTGCTGCAGAACCGTATAACCCCTCAAAGAGAGACGGGATCTTCTTCCTTACCTGCAGTTTGCACAAGCTTGTCTGATGCGCTTAATGCCTGCAGATTCAGCAGACATATCCATCGCGGAAATAATTCCCCACAGTTGTGATGAGTGAGAAGGTTGGCTTAGGTGAAAAAGTTCTTGGGGATGAGGAGACGAGAAAAATGCGGGGAAAGGTGCTGACCCACGGAAATTAGCGGACCCCGCGTGGCCTTCCACTTCCCCGGAATTAACAACTCACAATTCTTTAGTATTTGGGCATGCTTCCCTCCAAGTCCTAGCGCTTTGGGAGGCCTATGTCACGAGAATCTTTGGCACGATATGAGATATTGTATTCCATTCACCCGACTGCTCAATTGTGCATTCTCTCAACTCCCTACTCTAACTGATAGGCGGCTGGATAAGCTTCAACCTTTGATCACGCGTGACATTTGCACTACAGTACCCCGCCTGTTTCCCCAAATCTCTTGAGAGACAGTTTTATCTTCAAAAATGATGAAGATTTATTGTGGCCAATAAGATTCTTGCTATACGTCAATGCTTGCAAATGCCAGGTCGGGAAAAAATCTCACTTATATGCCCCAAATAGGCAATTTGGCTGTGACTTGACCCACTTCACCACCGCCTATCTTGGTGGCAAAACATACCTATGAGGTTCCTCGGATATTCAGAAACTCGTTGACGTCTCATATCGCATACGTTATATCTTATCTCTCTTTTTACTTACCCCATTAGGCCATTACCGCGCTTAAAATGATCGGCTAGGCAAGTATTCCCAAGGTTGCACTAGATCATGACATGGGATCTTGCTAGTGCAACAAATAATGGCACTATATAAACCCCGAAGTCGAAAAGTTGGAACGGGTAGCTCCGAGTCGACTTTAACTTTACACGTCAATCCTTAAAAGCCAGAACTAGCTCAAAGAGCTGTGTACCGAAAGTTCGCGATGACATCTCGCGACGGATTTCAATGGACAGCTAAAGATGGATTGAAGCAAGGAGTGGCATCCATAGGTGTTATCTCACCATCAACAAAGATCACATCGGACAAGCCTTGGGATGTTATTGTTATCGGAGGCGGTTATTCTGGCCTTACGGCTACGAGGGACTTGTGTGTTGCTGGTAAGAGATTCCCTTCTTTTCCTGCTTGTGATTACGTCTAATAGTATAATCAGGCCTGAGAGTGCTTCTGGTGGAAGCGCGTGATCGGATTGGTGGGAGATCTTGGTCGTCAAACATCGATGGATATCCTTTTGAGATGGGAGGCACTTGGGTTCACTGGCACCAGCCGCACGTATGGCGAGAGATTTCTAGATACCAGATGGGAAACGAGCTGGAGCCTTCTTTCGATTTCTCTCGCGGAGTGAACCACTTTGAACTACGCACTGATTCAGGCGCATCGATAATGAGCCATGAAGAAGAGGTAGGATCCCTAATCCCTTCATTTAATTTTGGATCGTACTGATTTTTCCAGGATGCGCTACTTGAAACAGCGATGGAGAAGTTTGTGAATGTTGACGGGGATCTTTGTCGCACTTTGATTCCTTTCCCTCACTCCGCATTTCACAACCCCGAAGCACGCAAATACGATAAGATGTCTGTGCTGGATCGTATAAACGAAATTTCACAGTCGCTCACCCCAAATGAACGTGCCTCGGTGGAAAGCTTCATTTTACTTTGCAGCTGCGCTACTCTTGAAACGACCAGTCTTTTCGAGTTCCTACATTGGTGGGCTTTGTGTGGATACACGTACCGTGGATGCATGGACTGCCTCATCTCATACAAGTTCAAGGGTGGTCAATCTTCGTTTGCTATCAAGTTCTTCAACGAAGCCATGTCTACAGGGAATCTATCCTACGCTTTCAATAGCCCCGTCAGGGCCATCAAAGACGAGGGCAAAACGGTTAATGTTACCACCCGCGACGGTCGCAAATACACAGGGTCGCGTTTGGTGTCTACTATCCCATTGAATGTGCTGAGTGATATTCAGTTCAGCCCACCTCTGGAGCCTCTACGCGCGCAGGCAACTCAGATAGGACATGTAAATCAATGTGTGAAGGTTCATGCTGAGGTGTCCGATCAAGATATGCGTTCCTGGACTGGAATGTCCTACCCGTCGAACAAACTGGCATATGCTCTCGGGGATGGCACAACTCCAGCTGGCAATACGCACATCGTATGCTTTGGGGGTTACTTCAATCACATACACCCCGAAGAAAATATCAGTGCAACCAAAGAAGCTGTCACCAGTATGGCACCCGGAAAAATGGATATTCAACGCCTGGTGAGATTACCCGACGCCCACACATCATCAGAGAAGAGCCAATGCTAATAATATCAAGGTTTTCCACAATTGGTCCAAGGATGAGTTTGCGAAGGGAGCATGGTTTTTCTCTTCCCCGGGCCTGCTTTCCAACTCGCTTGATGCACTTCGTCAGAGACAGGGCAATATTTTGTTTGCAAACTCGGACTGGGCGATTGGTTGGCGTAGCTTCATTGATGGAGCCATTGAGGAGGGTACCCGAGCGGCCCTCACGATCAAAGATGAGCTTCGATCTACTGCCCTTCGACCAAATTTGTAGATAGTAGTTAGTATGGGGTAGATACAATAAATTTAACACCCGAATGCTATTTATAAGACAGAAACTGGGAAGATTCTAATGATTATCTTTGCGCTGTAGCCTTCGTATGTTGAACCGAAAATCAGCGTCATGTTTCTTTCCTTTGGTCATTTACCAGTAGTAATCGATTGATTCATTCAAGTTTCGAAAACCAAGATATTGCATCCAGTAACGGCATTTGCAGTCAAATAAAACCAAACCCTAGTCAGTCTTCAAGTTGGGTAACGCTCGAAAGCCCCCGGGTCCGATTGGCAGAATGTACACTTCTTATCCGCTCGATATCAACATCGAGGGCTACTGTGTTATCTGGTATCAGATAGGAATGAGCCTTCTAGATTGAGGATGAATCACTACAAGATAATCGCCGCTCAAAAATGAGCGTTGATGACAATGCCCGCTCCACAACCAGGCCACCTAGCCGTCAAAGAATCCGAGCGACTGTCTCACAAAATTGAACCTTGGAACTTGGGAAAGGTCACCTGTATGCTAATTTCTTTCTCCTCAATAGGTCAATTCATTGAAATGAGGCACGGTTGGCTTTTCTTTGGCCAGGAGAGGACAGTCCATGCCTCCAGTGTGAACGTAATTGCCACTCGAAACTTTGGAGTATACTCCCGGGGTCGACCATTTTTCTCACCTTGATTGCTGTTTTGAGTAATAATTCATGTTTCCCCGCACTTTTCACTTATCAATGTCTCCACGTTTTCTAGTACCATGATAAGCTAAAGACCAGTCCACCATTCCTTGCCTGCTGATAGATAATACGAAGTATATGCCCGTTAATATGAGGGCCTATAGACCCTTACTTTCATAAATAGCCCCTTGAAGTACTACCCTGGACATTTAATTCGCCTCATTCCAGTCTATCGAGTTAATGAAGTTATGGATTCCGACGAAATGAAGATAGAGAATGGTGAGTCATGCAAGCCCCCCCGTCCTCGATTCCTACCAACCGTTGCTTGGAAGTTATTCAAGAAATATGTGAGCTAACTTGAATACTTCAACTTGAACAGGTTCGATAGATCAAGATGTTGAAAGACGTCCGTTTGCTCCCATGTCTCCCCAAATTCCTACATTCATCCATTCTATACCATCCAACTGCCCTGGTGCTCAACAAGCCATGTTCCTTCATTTTCTGACAATATCATGATCTAGATCCAGGCCAGACGGAAAACTTGGTTGGGCAAGTTCAACTGAAAGGCATCAATCTTCAGGCAGAGGGCGGACGAAAGATGAGTTACTTGGAGACTATATCGGCTAGTTGGGTAATCTGTGATAGTTGGGCTGGTGTGGCGGGGACTGTTGCCCTTGCGATCTCTCAAGGTGGCCCCGTTACACTAATCTACGGCCCTATTCTCATGCTCCTCCTTGTCGGAGCATGTACTTTGACACTAGCCGAACTTGCCAGTGTCTATCCCACTGCCGGAGGGCAATACCACTGGACTTCAATATTGGCGCCGAGAGGTATTAACAAAGGACTGGTAAGTTTTATCTCCTTTAACCCAGCATGGCATGGATTACTTTACTAAATTGAATCAGAGTTATTGCTGTGGTATAATCAACATGTTTTCTTGGATTGCCATTTGCTCAGGCATCGCCATCATCCCAGCCCAGTGCATCGTGGGGATTATTGTCTTCTATAATCCAACTTTTACTCCACAGCCGTGGCATTCGTTCTTGATTTATCAAGCAATCAATGGATTTGTGCTGCTTTATAACATCACGTTGTTGAAACGGTCTCTTTGGATCCACGATGTGTCCTGTAAGTCTACAGATGCATGCCCATATGCAGTGGGTCTTTTGCTCACATGTTTTATTAGTCTTTGTCACTCTGGCTAGCTTCTTAGTGATCACGATTACTTGTGTTGTACGATCTTCCCCACAGTATGAATCGTCTGTCACGGTGTGGGGAACGTTCCTAAATGGCAGTGGCTGGAGTTCTGGTGGTGTCGCCTTTCTTACTGGTCTGGTAACGCCTAACTACATGTACGCGGGGATTGACGGTGCGCTTCACTTGGCAGAGGAGTGTCTAGATGCAGCCATCGTGGTTCCCCGGGCATTGATGAGTACTTTGATCATTGGCTTTGTGACCTCATTTGCATTCATGATCGCTATGTTGTATTGCACGAGTGATCTAGATGCAGTGGTCGCCACAGAAACTGGGTAGGCTCATTATCATTGACCCATGATCTATGCAGAAAGCTGATACCAGTTCTTTCATCAAGAGTACCGATCTACGAAATGTGGCGCCAAGCGACGCAGTCCAATACAGCCGCAACTGTTTTCATTGTACTTCTGTGCTGTGCAGCAACATTCGCCTTGACTGGTGCTCAACAAACCGCATCAAGATTAACCTGGTCACTGGCTAGAGACCGAGCAATTGTTGGGAGCCATTGGCTCGGTCAAATCCATAGGATCTTCCAGGTACCAGTGTGGTCACTTATTTTCAACTTCGCCGTCATGTTTATCATCGGATGTATCTATCTAGGCTCGACATCAGCCTTCAATGCCTTCATCGGGAGCGGTCTTATTCTTCAGCACATTTCATACGCTATACCGGCCGCTTTACTTCTATACAGAAAACGATCAGACCTTTGGCTACCTCGAGATCGATCATTCCGCTTGCCTGGGGCTCTTGGATTCATCGTGAACATTGTGACAATATGCTTTGCTATATTGGTACTGATTTTCTATGATTTCCCAACTACAATTCCTGTCTCGGGGAGTAGTATGAATTATACAGTTGCAGTTCTCGCAGGAATGGCGTTATGTGGCGTCATCAACTGGATATCATACGCTCAGAAGAGATACTTTGGACCGAGACTGCTCCAATCATCGGGGGAATAGTAATTCAGTAGCCAGGATAGTACTATTGATGGCCACGACTTGAAATGTTCAATCAAATAAACCTCTTGAAAGTAAACCTCACTAGGATGCTTTTACTTGTAATTTCTAGATTTAAATGTTGAAAATGATAGTATCTTGGCCGCTCTCGGACCGATGACCCGGACCCCGCTCTCCCACAGTGGAGATTCTCACTCTGCGACACCTTGTATTATCTTCTGGCTAATTATCATCACCGTCGCCATCACCTACTAAAGAGTTATGATCAGGAATCTGAATCTGCGTTGACACGAAACTGATGAGCGCCACGGGCAGAAAGAATAAGGGTCAGTATTGAGGGTTGGAAAGGGTCTCTAATTTTTGACGCGAGGCCCCGCCGCTGACCGCATCCTTTGATCGACCATCTAGGCTGCAGAGAATGCACTAAGCGCAGAATCATCTGCGACAATTCCGAGCCTAGCTGTAATAAGTGTCAAAAGAAGGGACTTCATTGCTCAGGCCCGGGACGTATACGCTTCTCAGGGGTCGCTGTGCGTGGCAAGCTCAGGGACGGCTTTGGGCCTCAGCCTCCAGCTCTGAACGTTGCTCCCCCTAAGATCAGATGGAAGAATGATCAGCAATCGCGCCCCAGGCGTAGATCGAAGAATAGAATTACCTCTGTGAACGAGGCTCAAACAAATCATGGAACTACCGATGATAGCTCCCCAGATCGACAGGAAGCGACCACATTCGGGGATGAGTGCTTCGATTTGTTGACAACTCTACCGGAGTCAATACCGTACTGGATAGCTCCCATGGACCCACACGACCGCATGTTCATGTCACACTGTAGGTCGCCAGGTGTCTTTCCATGGCACACATTGAATTCTCCGTTAACAATGCTTATAAAGTTGCACAACATGTCGCGCCGGTTATGGTAGTGCTTGACCATATTGCAAATGGCTACCGAGACATCATTCTACCACTAGCTTGCGATCACCCTCTTCTTCGACAAGCAGTGGGAGTTGTTGCTGCTCAGCATCTGGCTCTTTCGAATCCAATCTACCAAGCTGCGGCAGACGAGAGTCGTGCAATTGTCATTTCTCAGCTTCGACACGACTCGTTTCAGTCGTCGCCTGATCATGTTTTTAACCTGGGAACCTGGGCAACTATAATTGTTCTCTTGGTTGGCGAAACAATCACAGGCAGTTCCGAATACGGACACTTACTCCAGACTCTTTTGTGTCTTTATCAGAATATCGGAAGCATGAAATCTGCTTCCAGCCAATTTTTGACTCAGCAAACACACATGTAGGTCGACTTTAGCAGCTACTATACTCTGAATCAATACTAACGCTATCATTGATTTGAAGGTTCGAATTTCTAGGTCAACCTCTTCTAGGGGAGACCAGGGGCATTGACGCCCTGCGTTTGCCTGACCGGAATTATCTCGACTGGATGTATTACGATCTTCCAACGGATTCTAAAGACGGCGAATTTCTACTCAGCCTAAAGATGGCCTTCATAAAAGCATCACATATTTTTCTCGGCCGCACATCTTCTGATGAAAACCAGTGGGAGCTCCTCGAAAATTTAAAGCAAATCGTTAGTCGGATTGACCCTGAACAACCAGGGTCTCATGCCCTGGTGTGGGTATGCTTCATGGGTGCTGCGGACTCCAAGGATATCGAGCACCGGAACTTTTTTCTTGATCGTATGAAGCAAGTTTTTGTGAAAACGAGGTTTAATAATGTTTTGTCGGCTATAAATTCGCTGCCGGCAATTTGGCGTCAAAAGGGACCCTGGACTAGAAATTTGACCATGACAGCACCCACATTGGTCATGTGAAATTGAAGCAAAGATCATGTATTAAAAACGAATGCCATTATATTGAAAACTTCAAAATATTCTTGTTTACAAAGCAAAATGACTTCACATAATATAATGCATTGAATGATCGCCGACTCGGAGTTCTCAAAAGTTCGACGGGACCTCGGGAACTGCCAGTGGAGATCACCTCCTGGCTATATCCGATCGAAGCAATTCCAGATGCCTTCTATTTCCGATCCAATCAGCGCATTGAGATTCTCAACTACCGATCCCATGATCCGTTATGACAAAGTACCCAACTCTATTCAACACCCCGCAAAATGTAGGTAGTTCCAGCTCTGGAGGTTCCTCGAACGGGATCTTAACGATTTCTAATTGCCAGAACCATCATGCTAAAGGATAGAACAAGTGATCCAGCAAGCATACCACACAATCAAGCATCAGGCTTTTCAAAATATCAGTGCTCAAGATGCTGTAAACAGTATAAACGACGCGAACATCTTGACCGACACGTATCCAGCTCCCACACGTCAGAACGACCGTTCCAGTGCAAATTATGCCAGGGTTCTTTTCAAAGAGGCGATGTCCTCAAGCGCCATTCTCGTACTTGTGGTGGTGAGAAATCAAGAGCCGGGGCAAGAAGACGGGCCTGCGACCGGTGTGTTCGTCAAAAAAAGGCATGCAGTGCGGATCAACCTTGCCAGTCCTGCTCTAAAAAGGGCGTCATTTGCTTCTACTCCACTCCGAACTCCGACGAAACCACTATTCCGACAGGGCAAGATAGTTCAGCTATTGCATCAGATGAGCATCGTCCGGATACTACCGAATTAGCTGGCTCGACCCTACCTTTTGACCTATCGAGCCAGGCCCTCGCAATTTCCTGCGTGACTCCACTAGAGAGTTGCGTTAGACGAAGTCCATTTGACTCGGAGTACTCCAGCCTGAATTGGCCTGATTACGCCCAAGTGGCATCCGATGCTCAACGTTCTGGCCAGGCAAGCCACGTCTACTCGTTGCCTTTCTTAAGCCGGTTTACAAGTAATACCGGTCTTGTTTCAAGTTTTGACTGCGGAACACAAGAGCAAAGAGAGCAAGTTGCTTCGAGTGTCGACCTCGAGAACTTCGATCCTCTACAGCAAGAAACAACTACTATCTCATCGCAATCCAATTTGAGATTCACTCCCATCTCCCCTCTTTCCTCAGGGCGTCTTGCGGAAGTTGAAAATGTTACTTCAACATCAGAAAATTGGGTTAACGATCCTCTATCTCTCAAGACCCACGAGATTCTTCTTTTGATTCAAGAAGTTGTTACAGTCAAACCAAGAAACAGCCCTGTGAATCTGGAGTGGTCACCTTCACTCAAAAATGCATGTTTACGATTCTTTTCCCCCTCAAACCTTCGAAGATATCTGGCTTTCTACTGGGCGATCTGGCACCCCAACGTGAACTTCGTTCATCGTCCTAGCTTTGACGCCCTTTCAGCAAAACCCGCTCTAGTAGCTGCAATGGCCCTGATGGGGGCCTGTGTCTCCCCTGACATGCCAGATAATGAAGACGCTCGAATGTGGCTTAATTGTGTGGAAGAAATTTCGTTCATAGACGACGACTTCAACAGTGATCTGGGCTACCCGGCCTTGATCAGTATGGCCACGCATCGCCCCAAACTTCAGGCACTCCAAGCTGCCTATATAGTTTGTCTATATCAAAATTGGGAAGGCAGTGACAGCAGTAAAAGCCGCATACGTCGATTTCGTTTTGCCAATCTTGTGTCAACCGCCAGAGACATCGGAATCACAACGGCGACACACTTGAACTATGCAGCTGTCGTCAGGGCTGATTTTCAATGGAAAGAATTTGCTGCACGGGAAGAGCTGATTCGATTATTCACATGGATCTTCCTACTTGATACTGCATTCGTTATTTTCAACAACCTCCCTCCTAGGATGGTTTTCAAAGAAATGAACATAAACATGGCCGTCCCAGAGGCATGTTTCCAGGCGGAAACAGCTGATCTATGCCATCAAATGATTCAGCTGCATCTTCCAGTCGGAAGTACATACTGGGGGCTTTCATTTCGTCATGCTTTCGAGGCACTCTCGCAGCCCGAGTTATCGTCGTGTATGCGACACAACATTGGAGGTTTTGGCCCTTTGAATCTTTTTGCAATGGCTTCAGGTTAGTAAATTCAAACTCGATTGATTGATCAATGTGCTGATAATAAGCAGCAATTCACTCTCAGATATTCCAATACCGCAACGCAGTGAGCATACAGAGCTTAACATCGATTCGCCATACTCTAGAAAACTGGCACAGCGCATGGCAACTCTTTTCTTCTGCGCATTCCCCAGGAAGCTCCCCACATATTTTGATTGAGGAGGACGAAATCCAAGCGGATACTATGTGGAAAAGAAATGGATTTTATCGATTCTGTGCTGAATATTGGCTCTTGGCCAATCTAATGACAGATCGTCTCGCTATAGCGGAACTATGGCCGCAAAGTAGTTCATCGCCTCTCAATGATTCAGTATTGGATCCAATCTTGAGCAAATATGATCAAACGAGCATGCGACAGGTTAATGACCTCATCATGGGATTTCAAACATTTCAGATATAGCAGATGCCAATACAGTGTGCTGTGATACCTTGGATTCACCTCTCTACTATTTTCTGTAGTACCTTTCCGTCCCATACTTCTGTAAAGACCATTGAGATTTTGTATGAACTTTGTAAATAGTAGACGAGAGACTGCAAGTCGAACATTCAAGTCGGGGAAGAAACCGTACACCCCAACATGAGCTCTGGCTTTTAAAGTTCTGATAGTATTTAAAAACATCCATTCATTAAACCTTAAACGCATCAAATATTGTATTCATGATTTTGTAACATCCTATCTTTCAAAAGTGCCACCCCCACCTCCACATCCGATCCTCATCCCACCACTCCGACATCCTCCCACAAGTTCTCCGACTTCCTGGGGTTTAAACTTTATTGCTCTTTGGGGTCTAAGCATTTCAAGACATGATAAAAGCCACTTATCAAGACTGCTTACAATGCTCAATCAAATATTTTCATGATTTGGAGAATTCCAACGCCGCCATGCTACCAATCACCATTTTCCTAGGGGCGGCAATCGCCGTCTTCATTCTATCTCGGATTTTAGCTATTGGTCATCGACCCAAGAACTATCCACCAGGGCCTCCCACTCTTCCCATTCTGGGCAATATTCATCAAGTGCGTTGGTTCTGATATAAGTTGAAGACATGTTCTAATCATCCTTTGAGCAGATGCCCTCGAAGGATGCCCATTTGCAGTTCGAAAAGTGGGCACGGGAGTATGGACCGATCTATAGTCTCATGCTTGGCACCAAATGCCTCATCGTCCTCTCCAGTGATGAAGCTGTCAAAGAGCTCCTTGACAAACGAAGCAGCATATACTCTCATCGACAGGAGATGTACATTGGGCAGACGCTTTGCAGTGGAGGCTTAAGATTATTGATGATGGTAATTACTCCTAGTATCTCAGGCACTTGCAAAGCTCAGGGATATTGCTAATGATATGCATAGGGATATGGCCCTAAATGGCGTGGTGTATGATCCTCTCATCCATCTATCTCAATTTGGGTGGGAACATGATTGCTGACATTGTCGTATGAAAAAGTTCCGCAAGATGGTTCATTCTCTGCTCAACATAACAACATCTAAGAAGTATTTGCCTTATCAAATGTTAGAAAATCGGCAGATGCTCTTTCAATTTTTGAACGAACCGCAGGACTTTCTAAATCATATACGAAGGTAGGGCCCGGGTATCACCTATCCGCAACATGGGCCAGCATGCTGATTTGAGATTCGTTATTCTCAAGATATTCCAATGCTCTTACAACCACCATGGTATACGGCTGGCGAACGCCCACTTATGAGGATCCAAAGATGATGCAGCTTTTCAACGGATTCTCCGAGTTCGCTGAAATCAACCAAACAGGAACCGCTGCCATCATCGACTTTTTCCCCTTTCTAAGGCATCTCCCAGAGTTCTTGCTACCCGCACAACGGAAAGCTAAAGAGCTCCATAGACATGAAAAGGCACTTTACCTCAGTCACTGGTTGAAATCAAAAACCGACATCGAACAAGATACTATTAAGCCATGTTTCAGCGAGGGAATGTACAAAGCGCAGGCAAAAGAAGCATTCAGCGATGACCAAGCTGCGTACATATCTGGCACTCTTTTAGAGGCTGGCTCCGACACTACATCGAGCACGTTGTATGCCTTTGTACAGGCTATGTTGCTATATCCCGATGTGCAACGCCGTGCACAGGAGGAAATAGATCGTGTTGTGGGCCCAGACCGTCTACCCGTTATGGAGGATCTTGCCGATCTTCAGTACATTCGAGGGTGTATGAAGGAGAGTCTAAGATGGATGCCGACCACTATCTTAGGTGCCGTACCTCACGCCGTGACACAGGACGATGAATATAACGGATATTTTATTCCAGAGGGAGCAGGCGTTGTCAATAACGTTTGGGCTATCGGCATGGATCCAAAACGACACCCGAATCCTCGAGTTTTCAATCCCGACCGGTACAAAGATGACTTCCAGAGTTTTGGAGATGCTGCAGCTAATCCCGATGCTTCCAAACGGGATGCGTTTACTTTCGGGGCAGGTCGTCGCATCTGTCCAGGTATCCATGTTGCTGAAAGAAGTCTCTTCCTTGGCATGTCGGGTATACTCTGGGCATTTGATATCAAGCCCGCGAAGGACTCCAATGGAAAGGAGATCATTCCGGATGCTGATCGCCTTACTCAAGGGTTTGTTTGTATGCCAGAGCCATTCCCCGCAAATATCACGGCAAGGTCAAAGGATCGAGAAGCAATGGTTATCAAGGAATGGAAGATGCAGGAGAGCCTTCTTGATTCCAAGAAACAGTGGCTATACTCTCCAGTGGAGAAATAACCTTCGAAGTTTGAATCATGACACAAGGGCGAATCGCAAGAGAAAACATTTATGCCCATACATGGTTTTCGGCCATGCAGGAAATTAGTCCTTGAATCAGCTACTACACTCCATTAACTACTACTACGTACCGTTTTGAATTTTGCTATGAAGTATTCCAAGGTTGAACTTATACAATGAACTTGAGCCCATTCTGAATAATATTTGTTTAAATGACATTGGATGGTGACTCGGAGCCCCTTCTACAATTGACGTAGTAAGAATGTGACCCCCTAGGGTTAAGCTTCTATCTGATACTACTAGTAGTGTAATGGTGCATTCAAAGGAAGGATGAAAGATAGACTTGAACGATTTTGGCTTATCTTTTTCAAGTTTTGAGAAAAGAACTTCCGAGTCTGGCGATTCTATCCAAATCAATTTCAATGACACCGAACTAGCCGGAGATTCAGGCGAGGGTCTCAGCCAATTATGACTGAAATGCTAAATAGGTACCCGGGGACAGTAGGTAATTGAGTGATACTCGATAGGTAGCAAAGTCGCCTCTTGTTTCCCTTGATGAAAAAGACTACAATGATCAAGATCTGGCTCACTTGCAAGAATTTCCATGTGATCGTGCTATTGAAAATAAATTGGGCATCCAGACTAAAAGCCGCGGTCTGGTTTGACAATATGGTGGCTGGAAAAAGTAGACTCGGCGCATATCAAAGTTGATCCAAGCTTTGGCTCGACCATTTCTATTGGAAGACGTCAAGCGGGAATATCCAGAGCCATCCAACGGCCAGCCGGTGAGCAATCCCTGTGGTACAAAGGAGGTTGAGCAATATTTTGCTTGGGAGTGGACGAATCATCACTCTATTGTACGGACAGGGGGATGAGATGAAGAAGATAATGACTGTCAAATTTTTGGGAGAACCAAAATTATAAAGAGCACACCTCCCAGGGAGAGCTCTTCAAGTTCATATTTTTATACAGTATAGAGACAGTATCAAGGTCTGTCAAGTGTGTTCAACGGTCGGCTGGGCTGGGATCAACAGCCCTGGACTATAGCCTCGACAACGGATATTGGGACAAGTGTTGGTTCACTTTCAGCTGAGAGAAATTATCCAACGCGCCTTGAATTACCATCTGCCTACATTCAAAAGCCGAGCCACTCTAGTCTCGTGGAAGGTTGCCTTTTTATATCAAAAACCTGCGAATGGACTGGCTGGATAGTTGCTTGAGTAAGTACGGAGAATGTCATCTCCGTAGCAAGAACCCCCAATAACGGATTTCCCATCTAGTGACGGAGGTGACAGAAGGAAAATGCCAACGCATCAGCAAAGGCAGAGACAGTGCTCGTCTTGTTCCCACTCAAACCAGCTGTGACGCGACAGCCTTGTCGAAAAATTTTCATCGGAATTCCAGCGGGACATCCACATTCCCGACTTCCTTGCCACGATCTCACACAGGCCATGATCCTGCCAGCGCACATCACGGCAGTTGACTAGTCGCATCCACTCGGGATTTCCTATGAGGGTGCGGTGAGATCGATTTCATCTCGCTTGGAGGTGAACAGTCATAATAATGGGTAGTGACTGGAAAAGAAAAATGCCTCAGGTCTCTGAGGATTTTTGAAAATGGCGCATAGCAGTGGAGAAGAAAATCGCAAAGACCCAGTGGGACGTCTGGCGGCACAGAGCACTTTGGGAGTAATTTTCATGCTTGTGATTGGAGTGTTTCGGAGCTTAATTTTCCTTAATTTTGCTTCGTCTGTTTGGTCATTTTTTTCTTATTGTATCATTTTCATTTTTCATGTTTTATCCTCCTATTTTTGGAGGCTAAGAGGAACCGAGGGAAACCTCTGAGGAGGACTGTCATAGCCGGATTGACCAGTGGGCGGTTCCTCTCTTCCAGGTACATTTGAGGGGCTGGAGACTTGGATTTGCGACAGAATTAGTGACCTTGTGCATGGGATTGGCCTGTGAAACAAGTCCTCGGGAACATCACTAGGCTACCGCTAAGTTAGTTACTGCTACCACTAACTTGTAGTAGTTCTCTATGGCTTGCCGAGAAAACGGAATGCAGTGTGACGCCACCAAAGTCGAACGCAACAGCACAGCCACCTCCATTTTACAAGTGGTTCCGACCTCGTTGAACAAAAGCCTGGGGGTTTCAACCCTGACCCTCAGCTGAGTGATATCATGGCTAAAGTACACCAGTCCCAAGGGGAAATAATTCAAAACATAGGGAAGCGGGTGAGCGACGGACGTGCGGCTGGTATCAAATGACGGTTATCGTTGCTTAGGGCTGCTAGCTTCCTCGGTACAGCAATGAAATAGTCAAATACTGAGCCTGTATGAGGGATATTCGAACACACAGATCTATCACCGATCTGGTAGCCCGGGGGAGTATCAGAGGGGCTCTCATCCCGTGGGAACAAGGTGGTAGGGGGTGAATTTCCAGCCGTTTCATTTTCCTAGTCGGATCTGGACTGACAAAATTCCAGCCGATGGGTGAGAAAAAATGCCTCATACTTGTCCTCTACTTGATTGCAGAAGCAATCACAATTTGCTGTTCAACCATTTTCGATTACACCCATTTTTCTCCTTTTCCATTTCCCAGTCATGAAACTAAGGCTGGGGGTCCTAGGTAGAAAGATTTCTCATGTGTCCATAGAACGAGCCACACTTAAGTACATACACTTTCTGCTCGTGAAACTTGGACAGCCGTTGCTCCGTGCTTTTTAGAAGGACCCACGTCCTGCAGGTAATTGAATAGACCAATTCGCCAAATTGAGAGCCACAATTTTTCGCTGGCCAAAGCTCCCATGGGTCATTAAAGCCATTACAGAAAAAGCAAGAAAAATAGGGCCAAAAAAGAAAAAATAAAGGGAAAAAAAGAGAAAAAAAGAAAAGAAAACGCCACTAATACACGACGGAACCCTCCAAATGCATGAGCTTGGTCCCACCCAGGCGATCCTGTGGCTGTGGGCACGAACGAAGAGTGATTGATTCCCCTCCCTTGCCCTAGCCTGAGGTCAAACTGTACAGATCGGTGTCATAGTATGTCATAGCTCCCACCAACTCCCACGACCCCCTCAGTCCTACCTCGAAAAAAAAAATATCTCTCTCTTTCCCAAATCCAGTAACAGTCAAAACCCAGAAAAATCATTGGACTGGGTGGATCTGGGTGATCAATGGGTGCAGCCAGGGTATAAAAGCTCGGCGGCCTTCCCATCATTGCTTCCTTCATTTCATCGAGGGATGCTTATCGACGGTCAAAAGTGGGCTTGTGAAGCTTGCATACGGGGACACCGTGTGACCAGCTGCAAACATCATGGTATGTAACAGTTTCAAGATGCCGTCTTAGCTGGTGGTGGTAGTACCCTCCCGTGAAGATTTCCATATCTCCTTGTTGCAAAGCCCCCAGCCACCACTGCTATCAACGGGCGAACGCCATTTAACAAGCCTCTTAGATCGACCGTTGATTCGCATCAAACGCAAGGGGCGACCATTCGCAACCTGTACCGTCTGTCACTCAACTCCGTGCACAGCACCAAGTGAGCATGCCCGCGCAAAGCGAGAAGCAGAGCTCAAAACTCCCACAAAAGTAACGCAAACACAACATACCTCACTCCTGATATCTGAAAATGAAAGGGAGCAGAGGACCAATGATGCAAATAACACACATCTCAACGCCCTCAGCCTGGGGATTCTGGGCAAGCAACGAGGACCATCGAGATGCGCGATCGGCAAGGTGCTGATGCTTCTTTTTTTTTGGATCTATAGAAAGCAGCGCACGGTAGACTCTATCCTCGTCACCACAACCCTCACGGTTTCCTCCCTATCGCGCCTCGACCGAGCGGCAAAGACTCGCAAGGCACATCTTCACGCAATAGTGCCGACGCGCAGTCCTCGGCGCGCATCTCTCGTTCCGGCTCGACGAGTGCCTCGGCCTCAGAGTCACATACCCCCGTTTATCCTGAATCATCGTCTCGTCGCGGATCAGCCTTGACGGCAGACTGGTCGGGATCAGAGGGATCAGGAACTGAATCGAGTCGTCGGGTCTATTCGACTACTACCACATATCTCCCGAGAAATCTATCGGCACCGCAGCCCAGTACTGCGCAGTCGTATTCTCGCTCTGCTCCAGAGGAATTTACTCTGGACCCATTGTTGGTTGAGCATACATTCGATCCAATGTATAGCCTTCTCCCATCAACAATATCGGGTGCTGAAATGGCACAAACTGTCCCCATGATAAGTCCTCTGGAGGGTAGCAATCCATTCGAATTTCCTTTGGATCCTTCGCTGACATTGAATGATTCTCTGGGATATTTGGAAAATATGGATGTTGATCTTACCGAAGGCCTCTCAGACGAGGTATTTCATGTTGAAGACTGGTCGAGATACATGTGGTCGCCTGAGACCGGCTTCGAGCATTTAGATACAGGATTTCCCCCTGTTACACTTCCACCTGTGACGCAATAACAATGACTGATGATTATGATGATGGTGTCTACTTCAATTGGCAGTACTTTAGCTGATCATTCAGCACCGTCCATCATAGGATGGATGATGACATCAAGCTGGCGATGTCCATACTACTAGAGTTTGCTCCTGATACCTTTTCGAACAGGCTGCAACCTAGTTCTGCTGTGTCAAAGAATCTTGAGCACAAAGTAGCGGTTTCAGCTTGAAAATGGTTTGAAATATCTTCGATTCGCATATGTATTCACCATGCAAGCCCAAACGCTCCCGCTCCGTGCTGATGCAGATCATACTGGAGGGTGAAAAAAGCAACGCCAAACAAACATCAGACAAAAGAACCAAGTAGCATGAACCACAACCACACCAACTCACCAGCCCTTTCCTATACTTGACAGGTCTATACAACCACGAATCTACACCTCCTGGATATAATTCGCTGGGACACTCTTCGTAACTCCACCACGCTCGACATCGGCCCACCCATCCCCACCGTCCCGAGTGACTAGAACAAAGCGATCGCCCTCTGCCATGGTCCACTCCATGTCGCTCCGCGCTTCGTACTCATACAAAGCTTCTACATACTGTAGCTTCTTAGCGCCTCTGCGGGGCGCCACCGCGGGGCCCACGCGTTTATTTGCGATGCTACCCGCCAGGGAGGCCGACGAATTAGAATAGGTCGACCCGGGCCGTTCAGGGATTCCAGGACTGGCCGATGGTACAGGCGAGGGAGTAGGCATATTCTCGACGTAGGCCGCAGGAACGAGCCCTTCCTGTGAACCAGCCCGAACACGCATCCATCCGGATCCATCTGAGTATTTGGTTAGATTACAAAAAGATCATGATTCATAGAGAAGGATGTACGTACCATCAGGTTCAACAATTGCCACCTCATCCCCGTCTTGTACAGTTACTTCATCGTCACCAGTGGCCTGGTACGCGTAGAGCATTTTGCCCTTAGGGTCGTTTGACTTGGAGGGAGCTGGGGCGCTGGCTGGAGGCGCTGCTGTATAGGCCGTAGGAGGAGGTGCCAGCACTCGGTTCCTTCTCGCTGCAGCTGGTTTGGTCGCCGCAACTGGTTCAGGAGCTGCTTCCGCAGGGCTCTCGGGAGTAGGCTGGGTAGCCACATTGGAAACCGATACTGAACGCGCCGTGCTTGCGGCGTAGCCTGAGCTCAATGAGTTCATGGTGTTTTGTCGGGTTAAGGAGGGAGCAGTGGTAGAAGTCGCCGAGGATTCCAGGTCGATGGTGGGAACTGCACCGGCTTGTTCCTGACGCTCGGTCTTGAGTTTCTTCTTGTCCTCCTTGGACTGCTCGCCAGGGCATTCTGCAGGCACCTTCATTTGACACTTGCTGTGACAAGTGTATCCACAATCACGGCAATCGAATCCCTTCGCTGAGAGACCCCAAATGCGCTCGCCACAAAGATCACAATTCGTAGGAATTTTGAAGGTTTGAGATCTAAAATTGTGGTTCTTGGCTCCCATGGACAGGTCGCCAGCCACAGATATAATAGTGGATGTTTCCACCTCGGCCGTGAGCCATTTACGTTCTACCTCATGCAGGGTCTCTTGCAGGTAGAAAATGGATCGCACAATATCAACCTCATTGCGATTGTCTTTACCCTGTTGGATGTTCTGTCGAGTCCTTTGACCAGTCTCCACTTCACGTTTCTTCTTATCAGCTTCAACACGCAACTCACGTACCGAAGCCTTACTCTTTCCAAGCACATTCCGTAGGAACACCTTGGCAGCCTCATCGGTGATGATTGTGGCATCATCGTGCCATACAGGGCTGGGCTCAAATCCTAAATCGCCGGGCTCTTGAGCTTGAGTCACGTTGTGTTGGAGGAACATCATTGAATCCAGGCGGGGGTCGTTCCGAGGAATTTCGTTCAGCAGGTTGGCAGTATGGTTGACGCTATTTGTAAGAGACGACTTCTCCAATTGTCCAGCAAGGGTCCATATGGCGTTTAATCGTTTGACTCGGGTTTCATTGAGATCTTGCAGGCCCTAAAATGAAGCGTTGTCAGTCTATGCCCTTCAACAAATACCGACATGGCCGTATCCATAACAGTTAGTGTTTCACTCACGTTGAGCACCTCGGGAACGTATTCATGGAAGAATCGCTCCTTGAGCTTATTTGTGACGTTGATGTTGATGAGATAAAGATTCTGGGTGACTGTTAGTGAGCTGTACCTATTTTCACAGTGTTAATGGCAGCAACGGCGTACTTTGTAATTGTTCATTTCCAATATTTGCTGTTGATATGCCGTTTGCGCCTTGGCTTTCCCATGATCGAAGGCCGATTCCATCTTCTTTCGTCGGGACTCGACTTCTTGGCAAGAGCCATCATATTTTCCCTTTGCCTTCTTGAGCTCTCCATATGATGCGTCACGCTCTTTCTCGAGCTTGCCGTGGTAGTCGACGTGGCATTTACGGATCTCCTCGTACTGAGTCGCTGCGTGCTTGAGGGGTTCCGCCACCTGCGCAATGAGATCCGTCCCAAACTTATCCCTTTCGGTCGCATGAGCTTCCACAGCGTTCAATTGATGGGTCCATGTTGTCAGGGAGGCGCTTTCGAGAGACCCGGGGGTCAAGGTAGGAGTGTCGCCGACGCTCAGTGGGCTAATCTTCTTCGATTTGCGGTCATAATATTTCTTGCATAGGGCGCTTAATTTGGCCGAGTATTCCTTTTCGATCGCACTTCGCTCACGGTAAAATTGCTGGATTTCTTCCAGCCATGAAATACCGTTGGATACCTGTGTGACATGATTGTATTAGCTCCGCCCACACGCGATGACATGATAGCCTGTATCTCTTTGCGGGGAAACGGGGATGAAAGGCCTACCCAAGCGTTGACCGGTTTGAAGTTGTCCTAAAGCGCCCGGAATAATTAGTCAAGACTCAGGCATGGTATATAAGGGTCAGTCACACTCACCTTTAGCTCTGTCCCAAACTGGGGAGCCACGTCTGCTGCCGCCATGGCCGATGTAATGTTGAGGCCAAACCACGCATGGGCCGGGAAGGACAATAGGGGATTCGGTATGGCCCTAGGACACAAATTGAACACAGGAAGATGTGGATCAGTCAATATAAATTGTCGCTGCACTAAACAAATGCAGAGATTCAACCACCACGCAGGCGCATCAAGTCAATTCGGAGAGGCGATGATCGCACCGGTGGAAGGCGGGGAGTGGTGCCTGTAACAATACCATACCATGCATTACAATGCGGGACACTGCGGGACCAGCACTCCAACGCTAAAGTTACTGTAAAACGAATACACATAGTGAAGGTTCTCCACCGCCTTCCCCATTAAGACCAGGCAGCCAGAGCTTGGGCAGATTAGTGTATCATCGCAAAAACACCTGCGACTTCACCTTTCACTTTTCACCTTCACCTCCCCTCCACTGAACCCTTCCATTGGAGGTTTGTCATTATCTCTGCGCTTTTCTTAGGTGTGTACGAGAATCTCGCATTGGCATTTTGAAGCCTCGACTTCAATCGAAAAGCAAAAAGCTGACAACGTGCTTCATTCAATTCAGTACCCCGCGACACCTCCCACCTGTCGCCTGGCCAAGAAAACCGTTCTACCTACTCTTATAGCTTTTTTGCTTTTTCTACCAAGAAGCTCAGACGATTTTCGACACAATGTCCTCCGAAACTCCTGAAAACTCCGGCTCTCTTGCCGACCGAATCACCAACCCTGATGCTCAGCCTGGTACGACAAGACTTTTTAACCCCCTCCTTCCCCTCACACATACACATTCATATAGACCAGGTCACAGCCTGTAAACTGAGATGAAGTGGCTAACGTTTTCCAATTTTCTTCTCAGATGCTACGGGAGAAGATGGCGCCGGTGCTGGCCACCAGGGGTCTGAACTCCACGAGCCGGACTATGCAGTGGAGGTCAAGCTGAGCGACCTCCAGGCCGATCCCAACAATCCCCTGTTTTCCGTCAAATCTTTCGAACAGTTAGGACTGTCAGTATTCACGCCTCGCTTGGAAATAAACCATCAGTGAACTATGACTGACACATTTGGTGCAACAGTGATGAGCGTATTCTCAAGGGTCTTTCCAAGATGGGTTTCCGCAAGCCTTCAAAGGTCCAAGAGCGTGCTTTGCCCCTGCTCATGGCCAATCCTGCCCAGAACTTTGTTGGCCAGTCTCAATCCGGTACTGGAAAGACCGCTGCGTTCGTTCTTAATGTCTTGAGCCGCCTCGACCTTTCTCCGGACATGCAGGTCAAGCCACAGGCTTTGATCCTCGCCCCTACCCGCGAGTTGGCACGTCAGATTGTGGGAGTCATTCAAATGATGGGACAATTCCTTGAGGGTCTCATCATTGGAACTGCCGTCCCAGCCGACTCTGCCACCCGTCCCGCAAGAATGGCCTGCTCTGTCGTTGTTGGAACCCCCGGTACTGTGATGGATATGTTCAAGAAACGCATCCTGGCCCCAAATAACATTCGCGTTCTTGTCCTGGATGAGGCCGACAACATGCTTGACCTGCAGGGCATGGGTGATCAGTGTATCCGTGTCAAGTCGTAAGTTCCCCTGCTTCTATTCTTTACCATCATCTTTTCTAACGACCTGTCAAGTGCTCTCGCCCCTACTACCCAGATCGTTCTTTTCTCTGCCACATTCCCTGAACACGTTAGCGAATACTCTAAAAAATTCGCCAAGGACCCCAATGAGATCAAGCTGCAGCATGAGGAGTTGACAGTCGAAGGTATCAAACAGCTCTATATCGACTGCGCCAACGAGGAAGAAAAGTACAACAACCTGGTCCAACTCTATGGACTTCTGACTGTCGGATCATCCATCATCTTCGTCCGGGTTCGTACTTGCAAAATTCACTGGCATTGATCACTCAAACTAACAATATCTCACTAGACTCGTAACTCAGCTGCCGAGATCGAGAGGCGGATGGTCGCCGAGGGCCATACTGTGGCTTCCCTGACTGGTGGTATTGAAGGTAGCCAGCGTGACAGTGTCATCGATGCTTTCCGTAGCGGTGATGCCAAGGTTCTCATCACAACCAATGTCCTCGCTCGTGGAATTGATGTCTCAACAGTCTCCTTGGTTATCAACTACGTACGAAGCCCCTTTACCCCCCCGAATCCAGATAAAAATCGATCCATCAGTTTCAAATCTGACTATGTTTTTCTCTAGGATATTCCCGAGCATCACACCAACAACAAGGCCCATGGTCGTGAGCCCGATTATCAGACCTACCTGCACCGTATCGGCCGTACCGGTCGTTTCGGTCGCATTGGTGTCGCCATCTCATTCGTTTCCAACAGAGAAGAGTGGGATATGCTGCGTAAGATTCAGCAACACTTTGGCTGCCAGGTTGATCGTGTCGATACTGGCGACTGGGATGAGGTGGAGGAGGTTATCAAGAAGACTATCAAAAACTCGCGCGCCCAAGCTAACTTCGCCGTCACTCAGTAAATTCTACTGGTGAGGGAAATCTGCTATGCCGCTGTTTATCTTCATCTGTTCTTTGATGATACATTCGCACGGGCTTGTCGATTTATGTGTTGCATGAAGAGTTACGAACTATTACCTGTGTTTCATGATCTGGGAGGAGGGCTGTCACAATAGATACCAATTCACGAATTCAAATAGCTGCCTCGCTAATTTCTCCTCTCCAATTCCGCCCCTTTCACTATCGGATTTCCTCTCATCTAGTCCAAGGCCATCCATCTCCTGGGCCGAACACACCCACATCGGGTCGGATCGCACAGCTCACGCCAGTCGACAAGCAATGGCACTTCATGGGCTTGCCGATGAAAGTTCCCTCCCCCCAGCTCATTCAATTAGACCTGGCCCGAGTGCCGGTGTCAGATCCCGAAGAGGCGTTCTCCATCTGGCTATATTCGAGGGCCCTGACGCCTTGAGAACGTGACGCCGTGACTGAAGAGTCTTGAGAAGTGTAAAATTGCGGAATTTGAGTCCAAATTGCAGGGTCTCGGGGTCCTTCATCACAAAACTAGCGGCTCCTCAGGCTCTTGGCCTGTTCGTATTCCTGCATGCTCCAACCAATGAGCGACCCCCAAGCATACAAATACGAGACCTAGAATTAAGCGGTCTTGGTATAGTAGATATCCACCAATAGCCTCGACGAGGATACCCAAAATAGCTTTCCTCGAAGTGCTGCAGCCCTCTCTTCTTCCTCCTTTGATCTCTAGCGCCGATATCGTCTCCCAGATTTTGTGATTTTACCTCGTTGCATAGCACTCAATTTGGCATAGTCAGATGAGAGTTCTTCGAGCCAAGACGATGACTTTTCCGACTCACACTATTTGAAATGCAGTGCTCCCTGCTGTGTCCGGAGAGCCTTTGCGTTCTCATCTCCAGCGTTCCCAGGGCATCGGCGTCCGCGGCATAATGAAGCTACCTCAGGCCATTTTGCTTCTCTCCTCGGTGCTACTAGCACCGGTTAGGGCCTCTCCCTGGTTCGGCACGAAGTATGTAGCCGTTGTTGAGACAGTGTTAGTAGAAGGCTACACAGGGTCCTATCTCACAGAGGATCCTCTCATGCGCACAAGAACGGTCGAAGTTTCTCCAACAGTCACAAATCCATCCGTCATCACTTCATATTCCGAAATCGAAGACTACAGTTCCGAGGTAACGGCAGTTAATTTAGTCGTGGATCCGACAGCTGGGGTACCTGTCACCGTCGATCGATACGTGGATTACTATGTTAGCGTCACATACACGGCTCCATCGTCTTGCAGCTATACAACCAAGCAATCTTTGACCACTAAGATCCCTGTTTATGTACCATATGAGGCTCAAGGCTTCATGGAACCAACCTGGATTCAAACGACGACGGAGCACTTTTCCTACATTACTGGATCTGTGACTGACGTGAACGCCCTTCTGAATCCAACGGATATCCCAGCAAGTGTCTTGTCTTCTGCAAGCTCGAAATGGAAACCCGCGTATTACACATCCTGCTACAGCTACTATGCTGAAGGGTACACAGGAGGAGGCTCGGGTTATCGCAGTGGTGGAGGCTCTAGTAGCTACACTGGATGTTCGGAGTTTACATGGTATTTCGGCTCATCTGCCTTTTCAGGAGGTTATTGCTGCTCTGATGGATGCCATTATACCTGGGGCATCACTCCATGGGCACTTGCATTAGCCGTCTTCTTCAGCTGGTTCGGCCTGTTCCTGATCGTTGGCTTTGTCGAGAGCTGGTTCATATACAAGCGCGCAATGCTTGGTCAGAAAGTCCGTCGTGGGCTGCCATACGGTTTCGCCTTTCTGTGTCCCATTATTTCTTGTTTCTCTCTCGTCACTGTCAAGAAGTACCCCGCAAAGACTCCGGATCAACAAGCGTTCCTAGCTGCACGCTGGGCAGAGATGCCTTCTGGAAAGAAGTTTAGCTCTTGGATGAAGTGCTTCTTCAAGAGAAGTGACCCTGCTGCTGAGGCACTCGGCCTTACGGCCCCTATGCCGCCTCACATGCCATACCCGCCTCCTGATCAGACTCAATGGTATCCACCACCCAACGGACCTGGGGCACCTGGTGCACCTGGGATGCCGCCTATGGGCCCGGCTTATCCTCCTCCTACTCAACAGGCCTATCCAACACAGGTATACCCGACGCAGGTCCCGTCCCCGGTATCGCAAGGAGAGCGAGATACACCGAGAGGCGAGTCGGAGCTGGATGCTGAGCCCAAAACCGTCACAGTCAATGAGACCGAGCGAACGGACAGGGCATAATGTACATATAGTTTATTTTATTTTGGAGAGGGGCGGAATTTACGTCGGCCGATGATGTCAAGCCATTCATGCATTAGTGACCTTGCCGCAGATCAAAGCTTGGCCATCTTATATTCCCAGATAATACCCGGCTTACAGATTAATTGAATTATTTGGAATATCTTCCTGTCTTCTTATTCGAACACCATTATCTCAAGTACCCACATCGTCACCAGACACGTCCGAGCACTGGATGACGAAACTCTCCAACTTCAACAGGCCCACAGTAAGTTGGGGGCCGCTGGGCGGGGTTAAAACCCTCAGAGTCCCCTGGTCAATGTATAGAGAGCAACATTGCTTGGCAGGGACATCTTTCTGAACTTGAAGTCAATTTCAATCGATTCAATTATGGCTGCGACGAATGATTCAAGCAATGCGGACCGTCACCAAAAGTGGTACGAACCTGATGTTACGGAGATCAACCCCGAAATTCGGCATTTGCTTGAGCAATACTCCAAAGTACCATCAGGGGACGTAGTTAAGCATGTTAATGAAATTGTATGTTCCCATATCTTCTACCCTAGGGTAATAGTTCAGGTTCTATCAAGTTGGATGTTAACAATATTATAGCGCGCACGAGGATTCGCCGCCAATCCATACCCCTGTATTGGAAGCTACCGTTTTCTCAACCTCACACTCCTAACACACCCACTTTACGAATCAATCTTAACAAAACTCAAGTCCAACCCCTCAGCAATTTACTTGGATCTAGGCTGTTGCTTTGGCCAGGATCTCCGTCAACTTGTACTAGATGGTGTCCCTTCATCGCAGCTGATCGGTCTAGACATCGAGGGACCGCTGATGGATCTCGGATACGACCTATTTCTCGACCAAAAGACACTCGAGAGCAAATTCGCAGTCGCAGATATCTTCAAGGGTGAATCACAAGGCGAGCCTTGGTCAGGACTTGTGGCTACCGGTGTTGACGTGATTCATTGCTCTGCATTTTTCCATCTTTTCCCGCTGGAAGAGCAATTCGAGGCGTCAAAGTCCGTTGCGAAACTAGTTAAGAAGGGTGGTATTATTGTGGGAAGACAAAGTGGAAGTGTACGACCTGGAGAGGTAGCCGCTATCAAGCCAGGAACTACTAGTTTCAGACATGATGTGGCTACTTTGGGTGAGCTTTGGGATAGGGTTGGAGAGGCGACCAATACGAAGTGGAAGGTTGAGGGTTCTCTGGATGAGGTTGGAGTTCAGAACAAGGCTAGGAATGCTGTTGAGGATGAGAACTCCAGGAGATTATTGTTCACAATTACCAGAGAAGAATAGATCAATATGACCGGTACTGCACTGTGATTTTGCTGTCACTACGCACGCTTCACTACTCAGATTATTGTCTAGCCAGCAGCGAATTTGCAGCTATCAAATAGAATCGAATGAGCACTGGCAGGGCTACAAGGTCAAAATTGCCCGGATTCAATGAGGTGGGCATTAGTAGCTGCAATGTTTCTTTAGTTGATACGTATCGCATTTATCCGACTTTAGTTCATAATTTTTTTTTTTAAAAAAAAAAAGAGAAGCAAATTTGATCGCGGTATTACTATTGTATGGACTCGGCAGCTTCAACCTTGCGAAGTATAGGATTTACATGTACCGCCCTCAGCATAGCGCACTGGCATTAGTAGGACCTGCAAATTAAAACATTACAATTAACCACTGCTAACACGACGCGCCATTTCGCTCGAAGACACTAGAATATAGCTGTTTGATCTGGGTCCTAGCCTTTTGACACGCGTTTTTTTCTCGTGTTATCATGGCCAATGACCTTGGAAACGGTCCTATTTTGGATCGTGGTGTTATACTCGACTACTCATGCCAAAGAGCAAGATAGAGCGAAAATTTGGAATGATGTCATATATTTGAATTTTAATAGTAGTATTCGAGCGTTATTTTGGGCCTTGAAAGTTTGAGATTTGCATGGCAATGGTCATATACATACATACCACGGCTTAGTATTGGATGTATCAAATCCGCGTCGCGAATCCACTGAAAAGACCCCCTTTCCCTTCCCAAGAATCAACTCCCCACTCCTTTCCACACCTCGAAACCCCCCGGCGACATCATCATGCCACCCAAACATTCTGTCCGAGGCAAAGGGCGCGTGTCAAAATCAACTCCGCGCTCAACATCACTGAACAAAGACAATGTTGTCGCGGTCGAACGCGTCGTCGCGCCTCTCAATGATCAACCTCCGAGCCAGCAGAACCGACGTTCGAGCGGAGGCCGTGCAAAATAACTAGATGATGGCCAATTGGAGATCCTGACTGAATGGATTCGACGAGTCCAGGATTTGTCGCATATCCCAAATGTGCAGCAAGTCAAGTCAACTGCCAGCCATCTCCAGCCAGGCATCAGCAAAGCCACCGTGGATCGCATCGTCGATGGCCTCCCGGAGGACCTAAAGCCATTCAGAATGCGACCGACCAAGAAGAATCGTCTGGTGTGGGAGGATGCGGAGATCTTGCAAATCTGGTTCGACCGTTTCAGGACTGCGACCGACGGTGTCGCCCCGGAAAATATCTACAACTTCGACGAAACGACTTTCCAAATCGGTCGAGGAAACAGACCACAATGGGCGTTTGCTTTTTCAGGCGAACTACCCATTGCTGATATTGGGGAGAGAACTTGGAGTGAATGGATCACTACTATCGAATGCCTTGCTGCCGATGGCTGGGCAATGGATCCTTACATGATTATCCAAGACGACCAGATTCCCGAGAAGTGGCCCCAGACCAAGCGATGCCCCACGTCTACCGTTTTCATAAACAACCAAAGTGGTCGGATCACCGAAGATGTCTCACTCGAATGGATCAAATTCTTCGATCGCCAAACCAAGGACCGCGCCGTCGATGGCCAGTCTCGAATCCTCCTGTTCCGCGGCGAACCACTACATTTGACATTCGCGTTCCTCGAATTCTGTGACCAGAACAACATCATGCCCTTTACTTTCCCACTCAAGATGGGGCCATCTTATGCAGCCATTTAACACGAAGGATTTCAA
Source organism: Penicillium paxilli ATCC 26601 (assembly GCA_000347475.1). NCBI lineage: Eukaryota > Fungi > Ascomycota > Eurotiomycetes > Eurotiales > Aspergillaceae > Penicillium > Penicillium paxilli. The sequence goes on from KB644872.1 coordinate 139,436, forward strand.
CTCCTACAACGAGTACTGGAAGCGAAAGATTTGTTACGTTAAACCAAAGACTGCCGACGAAGAGAAGGATTATTTCATCAAGAACTTCTTCCCTGATCGTGTGGATTGGTTCAAGCGTGACAATGTCAAAGATGCATTTGCCAAACAGGGCATCTATCCATGTGACCCCTCAAAGATTATTGATTCGCTCAAATAGGCTCTTGACTAAGTCAATGATCTCTAGACAGCCGGCGCACTATCAGCACATAGCTGTCTATATGTACAATAACTCTCGGTGTCGGTGAATATAAGATATGGATATGAGCAAGAATTTACATTGTTCTGATTTGATCAAATAATTCTGCGTATTCATATTAAGTTCGCCCCATAATAAAGCTATTGGGAGGCCAGCCTCTCTCTATACTAGTATTATGTACACTGTCACGTTCATGGGGAGCTGATCATGATGTCAAATCAACCATTGCTCAAAAGAAACCCCAAACTCAATAGTGTTCAACAGCTCCAATTGATTCATATCAATCATTTGATGATCACAATCAATCAAGTTCAGATGATCCATATCAGTTTGGGGGATATGGGCGGGCGACTCAAGAATCTCGTCAACTATTTTGGTGAAAACGCGACTCACGCGTTGAAACAAGGCATAGTTAGCATTATCAGGCTGCGCAACCGTTTCCAGGTGAGATATGAAAACACTCAAATTTCGAATTAGAGCTGGCCTTGAACCCTGATATAGCAATGGGTCTCCGGTTTGCTTTTGGTTCTGAAGAGCTTTGACAAGGATACTGGCGCTAGGGATACCGTATAGCAGTATCTAAAAGAAGATTAGCCACTGGCACCAGGTCCGTAGATTGTATAACTCGAGAACGCAAGTCCAGACATACTAGCCAGGTAAAATCAGGTCGTAGATCCACGACCTGGTCACGTCTTGTTCCAAGTATCAAAACTGCAGACAAAATGTCTGAGCTGACAGATAGCAGCGAATGGCTTCCTCTTGGGTTGCCTTTTCCAACCAAGAGTTGATGAATCAAGAACTCGTTATACAGATATGCCAGATACGAAAAAACGAGCATGATAAGGGTGGCGATTGGGAGATTCATCTCTCGACAATCATTTGTATAGCGCAGGTGATCCGGTAGCTGGCTCCAGGCCACATTGCATCTCTCAGAGATTCCACTAAAGTCTTCAGTTAGATCCCAACGACATAGAAAATTGAAAAGGGACCCTTACAGTAAAGTGGCCTCAGTCTCAGCTGTGCTTTCCTGCAGAGAAACTTCCAGGATTTCATCCCGAAACTTACACATAATGAAGCGAGCTCGCATCCAGGAAGCACGGTGGAAAACTCCGTGAGCGTTCCAGTTATCTTTGTCTAGTTCGTCAGGTGCATAGTGCAAATTTCCATCTTCCGTCAAGAATGCATCGTCGCCCACGTCAAGAGGCAAGCTGCAGTCTGCATATCTCACGGGTATGCGAGGTGGCCTGCCCAAGAAAGTTGCGATACTTTTGTCCAATCTATAGGCAGCTGAAAAGCTACGTCGACGTGACTCCAAAAGAAATTCGGGTAGTTGATTAGATCCTCTAGCCTCACGATGCAAGCCGAGTGCAAAGATGTCCGTGGACAGCTCCCCTAGACGATTCCATGTATGTGGGCCTTGTAATTTTTAGCAGGATGACTTAAACAGCATTGTATTCTGACTTACTTGAATTTCCATTTGCGATATCGGAGAATAACAAATTCTCGTGGACCATCCAAATGGTGAGATCATTAAGCGGTGTCAGTACCTTGCAAATGTATAGTAGTGCCTCACTCGCGATGAGCATCTTCCTCGAAAACTGTAAGCGATGCTTCTCGTTCTCGAATTTATCACCAGCAAGTCCCAGGTATGCTGCACGTCCTGCTAATGAACACAGCACCCCGATGATCTCTAATCGAATAGCGTCGCCGGTAAAGAGAGAGTGAAAGTCCTTTCCGGCCATAGAAGGTGATACCTCGAATTTCTTTGCTGTGTTCTGAATCACCTTTGTTACAAGGTAAGCTTGGGACTCATGGGCCCTGCGTGCGGAGACAAAATCTCGGGTGAGATCTCTAACCGGAGTCAAGCTGTTCAAAATAAATGATTCCGGAATCACAGCAGCTTGGCTTAACTCATAGTATTCGCGAATCACAGCTTCAATTGGGTCAAAGGATGCCAAAACAACCAACACATCAGTGACTTTTTGAACCCAGAAGGAAGGAAGAACTCGTGGCGAGCTTTGCATCTCCACGCCATGATCATCTGATGTTAGGTCACTTTCCTCTGATAGAGATGACATATAGCTTGTCGGTCCAAGATGCCCAGTAAGAAGCGATTTACTCCGGTATGCCGACTCAACTTGACCACCTGCACTGGAGACCACGGGCATTTCCGGTGCTGGATCGAATGGAACACCTTCTAGCGATACATGAATCCGATCCCGCGGTCGGGTCAAGGGTGCTGGGTGGTAAAAGCATTCCGATTCTATTCCGCGGGCTTTACAGCGTGAACATGGGGAGTCTGCATGATCACATCGCACCTTGTTGCGTCGGCATGGCTCGCATGAGGGACGTTTGCCATTTCGGCGGCGAGAACTACTTCCGACATGTTAGGAGTCGCATAAATTTCTTAGCCGAGAAGACGTACCTCATTGTCGGAATATATTTCAAACTTCCGAGCACACAAATGAGAGCATTTCAAGTAAGAGCAAACCCCTTGAACACACACGATGTTGTGAGTTGATGAGACTAGTTGTCGGGGTATCGGCGTTTAGTGTGCTGAATTACCCCGAAAGGCTGACGGAACGCCGAGAACTCCGAGACTAAGCGGAGTTGAATACTACACAATATGATCATGGCTCTTTCAATTAGGCTGCTTTAGTTTGAAAATTTTATTGAATAGTTAAATTATGAGCTTACTTGTCGTATTCCGATAAAAATTATCCCGCGCACATCTAGAAATGATTCTCTGTACGACCTGGAGCAATGCCCGACGGGAGTCACCGCTAATTCCGATATACTCTGCCCAATTGGGTGGGGAAGCAAAAGTGGAGCTGGGGCCCATCTCAACGGCAATCAATCGTTGATATAGTACTCCGTACCTTACGAATAGCTAGCTTCCTTGAATGATCTACAATAAAAGCTATCTTATCGGGTTATCTCAGGAACACTCCTCACAGTCACAGATTCATGGAAGAATAGGTTTAATCTATGAAATCCCTGGTTGCATTCCAATCTCAAACCCCGCCCAATAATGATAAGACGATAACGTGCGGGGGAGACGGAGGACATGCAACCATATGTAGGGTACTCCCATGTCACGGGGCCTCCTGCAGACTTTCACCGTAAAACCAGCCTGGCAGCTTCTTGCTTTGTTCATTATTCTCCTGAACCACAGTATGATTGACTCTGAATCCTCTTCCACCATGCCTGCCCCTGAACCAGCGTCCCCGACGCATCGCTATAGCAAGCATATCATCGTACTCCTCTCCTCCTTCTGCCCTTACAAGAAGGTCAAAACACTAACCGCCACTAGTTGACCACCTATCCAGGCCAGAGTGGGATCGAACCTGTTCCTCTGGAGTGGGGTGCCCCGGATGCCAAAGCCCGTGGTCCTATCGTCGTCTCGCGTACCGGAAACCTTGTGAAACGCCGCAATGCCATCGGCGCCCATGGCGGCAGCTATAGCATTTACAATGCTCTGGCAATAGCATCAGGTGACCTCGACGCTGACTTCCGACCCGATCTGCGAAATAGCGAGCCCACGTTTGATTTCAAATGGCAGCCTGCGTGGGCGGATAAGACTAAGATTGTATCGATGGACCCCTACGGCCATGATATCCTCAACCAATACCGTGAAGAATTGGATGCCGGATGGGACATTCGACCCACGATGGCTATCACTCGAGCTAATATGAAATTGGCAGAGATTGGAGACGCAGTTCGTGATGGTCGTCTTCAAGTTGATGGTAATATTCTTGTTGACGACAGTGGGGAAGTTCGCGTCACTAAGGTCGCCGTGGAACCAGTTTGGTACTTGGCTGGTGTCGCTGAGCGATTTGGTGTTGATGAAGGAACTCTCCGTCGTACTCTCTTTGAACAAACAGGTGGAAGCTATCCAGAGCTAATCACTCGTCCTGATCTGAAGATCTTCTTGCCCCCGATTGGAGGTCTGACGGTCTATATCTTCGGGCCACCTGAGCGAGTTTCTGATGAGAACGTCAAGCTTGCGCTTCGCATCCACGATGAGTGCAATGGAAGTGATGTATTCCAGTCGGATATTTGTACTTGCCGGCCATATCTTGCCTTTGGAATTGAGGAGGCCATTAAAGAAGCCCAGAATGGAGGCTCCGGTAAGCTTGAAATATCCCGACCACTTGAAACAGTAGCCCTGATTGAATTGCCTCCTCTAATACTTTCACATATAGGTGTTGTGATTTATTTCCGCAAGGAAGGTCGTGCCCTGGGCGAAGTGATCAAGTATTTGGTGTATAACGCAAGAAAACGAGGTGGAGATACCGCCGATAAGTATTTCACTCGAACGGAGAATATTGCCGGCGTGCGCGATGTAGGTATCTGCTCTTACCACTTGGAGGGAGCTTTGCTGACAGCGATCCCCACAGATGCGATTCCAAGCACTGATGCCCGACATCCTGCACTGGCTCGGCATAAAGAAGATTGATCGCATGCTATCCATGTCGAACATGAAACACGACGCGATCGTCGAATCGGGTATCAAAATCCACGAGCGGATTCCAATTCCGGAAGAAATGATCCCCAGTGACTCAAGAGTTGAGATCGATGCCAAGATCAATGCTGGCTACTTCACTACCGGTAAACAGTTCTCGATGGAAGAGCTAGCTCAAGTAAAGGGACGTGGCTGGGAGAAGTGGGAGGACATCACGGTAAGCAGTTCTGATCGTATCCGTTTATCATGGCGCAATTCTGACTCCATTTCAGCATTGAGAGAATGTCTGCCGCCCTTCAAGTTGATAAGTAGCATTGGCAGGGACTCTCTTTTTCGGGGATATTCGATATTCGATAGTTTGGTTTCTTGCATGTTCACAGGAGTTGCCCGGAATTTGAACAGAAATTTTAGTAGTGGATGATAAAAAACAGATTAAAATCAAAGAATGCAAGTTCAAGTTGTGTTGAATGAATTTCCAGCAGGGTGCGTGCGCCTGATTCGAATGCATGTATTAAGCTCGAAGGTCCTCGCCGGGGCTAGATTGCCAGAAAAAAATGGCTAAATACTAGCCCTATTATCGGACCAGCTCCGATCTCCATTCTGGGTCTGACTTCCCCGCATTGCTACATGTGTACGTGCTTGGAGCTTCTCAGGCTAGAGGATTGAAGCTATGGTTCTAGCATCTGAATATTCCTACTTGACTCATTGATATCCTCGCAATGCCCAGCATATAATAGACCAGCTGTTTCCTCTACAGAGAACCTGTAATTTGCGGTCCACTGTCATTGTGCCGAAGTTCGGTGTCTGCAATCCCGTCTCAGTTAGATCCATGGATATGGCATCCTAGTCTTCCCTTCCTCACATCCTGTCACCCTCCCTACTACAAGCCAGGGCTATTAGGATATTCGGGGTCCGTACACACAACCACAAGGGCGGGATTGCATCTAGTGGCGTAGCGCTACCAGGTGGCGAGGATCGGCATGAAACGTGAGAAATAGAGGCTGAGAGGATGGGCCCAGAGGATGAAAATAAACGAGAAAATTGGCGCGCGAGTTCGCCGAACGAAGCCCCGAAACGGGCTTAGGAGTTCTAGTGGGATATAGAAAGGGTTTCCAAGGCTTGAGGACTTTGGATGAGACGACGAACTGAAAAAGAAGTCTCAGAATGTTGCCGGCAGTTTCCCGACATAGGGCCGGCCTCCCCTCCCTTAGCATCTATGACGCATATTGGGCCCGTTTGGTCTCCATTCTTGAGCAGGTCTCCGCTTGTTGGAGACGGTCGGTGTAGTCTTTTGATCTGTTTGGTGAGTGAGGGGATTTTTGGGTTCAAATGGACTCCGCGGACACCGGATCCCATATCCACAGGAAGAGTTCTCTAGCGGGAGACGGTGTGTTCCCATTCGTGAGAGTCGCCGTGAACGTGGATTCGGGCTGGGTGGGTGGAGCCCATCCACGATCAGATAAGATCAGAACGCGTCGCCAGTTCTGCCGCATCTTACCGTAGAACGCCTCAGTGGGCCAAGCCAAGCACACACAGCCTAATTTCAAAAAAAAGCGACTAATTTCGAGTTTTGGGAAGCGAAATTCTGTCAACGAATTGAGAAAGCAGATACGAAGCAAATATGTATTCACAAGTCATCGATATTTAATTGAATAGAAAGACATTTGCAGGTTTGCGGAGAAAGTATGTGTACTTTATGTAAGCTTGGGTGACACCTGACTTGTCACATGCTTGCTATTCATCAGGGGCCCCCTGGGACCGGTAATAAAACATGTAATATTACACGATGAAACACGCCCATTCTGCACATTTCGCCCAGGCAGCCATCCTAATACTTGTAAAATACCCCCGGAAGTGCGGCGAGCCGGAATCATACGACGAAGCAGGCTTCAACCTTGACAACCTTGGGAAGGCTTGGAGCAACTTGCATCTCCATTGGCTTTACCCTGGGGATTTTTTGTGACTCTTGCATCTTTTCACACCACCGATCTTCGCTGTTCCGTTTTAATACATTTCGCCTGGCGCCAAATCTCTTACGATCCACCGGCTGTTAGGAGGTGATCGTCTTTGCAGGGAAACACCAATTGATTTCGAGAACCCACCCTCTGCCGACCCCCCCGTCGCAGGAGGGCCCGCCGACGCTACTGAGCTGGAAGTGGGTAATCCTTGTCTAGCTCTTCGTTCCAATGGACTCCTTGTGGCCATGACTCTAACAACTCCTTTCCCCTCTTTCAGTTCTACTCTTACATCTCTCTTCGCTGCTACGGACACTGGTCCTGCTTGAAAACCGTCTACTGGTTTCTAGTTAGCATTGGCACCCAGTAAGTTATGAACTTTATACTCGAGTCCTCTCGCAATCAGTTGTTGGATTCCTTATAATCCTCTCTGAGGCGCATCGGCGATCTCGGAAACCATATTCAGAGTCATTATGCAGAGCTAACAGAAGACTTAGTGTTCGCAATCGTGTGTGGTTTTTCTTTGCACTCGAACTGATACTGTCAGCGGACCTAATATCCCCGAATCTGGTGGAGGGCCATCATATCTACACTCAGCATGGACAACGATTTCCAGCTCTTCTCTCCCCGCCGCCAATCTGGCGGGGAAGAGCCTCATGGAAATAACACCCTATCTACCACCGAGAATTCCAACCAGGACTGGACCCAGTGGATGAGATGGGATGAGCCTATCTTCTCAGAGGAGAAGGACCAAAAGCACACCAGCCTTCCCTTTGTATCACCGAATACAGTCTCCAGTTCTCCCACCCATCTCCAGCAACCAGACTTCTCTCCTCACCTTCCCCTTGGGCTTATGGAGATTCCATCACACCAGAACGAGGGCTTCGATCGTAACGCCACTGCCAGAGGCTCCATTGTCTCCAATTTTCCCGGCTCTCAAACCGGTCTCGTCTCACCAATTTCAAGTGTCGGAGTCAGCCGGAAGCGAAAGACAGGCAGTGATGATGATGCCTCAACAGTGACAGGCCCAGTTCTACCTGGCAAGAAAATGCCTGCCAAGAAACGTGCTCATAATGTCATTGAGAAACGGTACCGAGCCAATCTTAATGAGAAGATTGCCGAATTGCGTGACAGTGTTCCAAGCTTGCGGACATCGAAAAACCCGAACGGCGATTCGAACGAGGAAGAAGATGACGCAGACGCCGCACAGTCCGGTAGCAAGCTCAACAAGGCATCGATTCTATCCAAAGCAACCGAGTACATCAAACATCTCGAGATCCGCAACAAACGCCTCGAGGACGAAAATACCGGGTTGAAGAATCGCCTCCGCCAAGTCGACAAAGCAGCTGACCAAGCAGTGACATCGGCGGCCTCGGTTTCTTCTCCTGATAGTTACACAGGCTCCACCGATTCCAACAGCGGCACATCGCCTAGTGTCTTTTCCCAACCCGAGGAGCTTGACAGCCCCCCGACTTCCAGCAGCCCCCCTGAAGGCATGATTAAGATACCCGAGTCTCTGAAGCGATTCCGAGAGCAGAATGCACCCCGCGGAATTTTTGCAGAGTCATACATGTCGGCTAAACCGGCAAACACCACTCCCATCAATGAAGGCGGCTCTCGCAAACGTTCAAAGATGATGCCTAACAAATACATGTTGGGGGCTCTTGCTGGACTGATGGTTCTCGAGGGCTTTGGTAATGACAAGTCGGAATCGGAGGCGAAAGGGCTGTTGGCTGTACCGCTGAATCTTTTGAACCGTCTTCAGCCGGCATCTCTCAGCCACTGGCAGTATTACCTGAACCGCTTTTGGCTGTCACCTCATGCACGAGCTATCTCCCATTTCCTAATTCTGGCCACTATGATTTTCGGAAGTGCCTTCATCGTTTTTGTTTATCTGTTCAATGCTCAACCTGTCACCCAGCGTGTTCCCGCCAAGGCGGTCTCTGAAGAGAAGACGGCAGTTCAGACATCAAGCGATTTCCGCCGACAGGCCTGGCTGACAAGTATGCAACGAGTCGGAGTTCCACGTCACAGATTCTTCCGCGAGTGGTATGTCGTTACTTCGCGATGTTTCGAATACGTGATCCGATGCTTAATGGGTTGGAAAATCTACTCCTGGGTCACTGGAATCACCGAAGAAGATGAGAGAGGTCGTGTCAAGACCTGGGACATCGCCATCGATGCTCAACTTACCGGAGGTGATGCGGAAATTAGCAAGAGTCGCCTTGTCCTTACCATCTTCGCTGCAGGAACACTTCCCTCTAGCCCCATGCGCATGATGCTCAAGGCTTTGCATGTCCGTATCCTCTTATGGCGAGTTGGCGAGCCTGGCTCTTGGAGTTTCCACGTCTCCAATGATATTGCCCGCGGCCTCGCTCGATACCAGTGGGGTGTCGCAAGAGAAATTAACGACGCCCTTCCCGAGGGACACCCGGACAGACTTCCGTCCCACCTTGCTACCCTGGTCAATCTTGATTGCGAGGATGTGATGATCGACAGCATCATTCAGCGGGCTGTGAACCTAACATGGAATCGACCCACACAAGAGGGCACTGGCGACGAGGAGGTTATGCTTGATGTGGTGGAGGAAGACCCTGCCATTCAGTGCTCTGTTGATGCTCTGGCAGCCTGGTGGTCAAGCCACCTTCTGCAGAGAGCCCTTCTCAAATATCTCGAGGCCAGCGAAGGCGGCCCCATCTCCAAGACGAGCCGGGATACTTTTAAGGAGAAGATTCGCATGGCTCTCAATGTCGCACCTGGTCTGTCTGCTGCATACGCTCGTGCTCTTGTCATGAAAGCAGTGTTCTTCGAGCAGGGTCGAGTTGAAAATGTCGGAGCAGTTCTCGCTACACTCCCCAAAGATAAGCGACGGGGTGAGCAAAATCAAACCGCAAACTTCCTGGACTCTTCCCTCCCCGTCTCGGTCCGAGACGAGATCTCCATCGCGGTACGATGTGCCATGATCGCAGCAGTTGTCACTTCGCGGTCTGCTGGTGAAACAAAGCTGCCTGCCTCGTTTACCATCCAGAAAGCCATCAACTGGTTCAACCAGTTACCCATTGATCCCGTCGAACTCAGTCTTCTCGGGTTCTCGGCAGTCTACCATCTCTTGCATCTACTGGCCTCAGATGTCGATTACATTGTCTCCTCAGACTCCTCGGCTCCTTCCGCGCCGCCTTCCGAGGCCGCATCTGCCGATGATGAGGCAGATGAAAAGCCCCGTGTCTCACGCAAGCTCGCCGTCTGTCCTCGCGACATTCCCAACCTGGGTCGTGTTGCGGCTGAACTGATTTACTGGTCTCGGAATGCATACAATCCAGCCTTCTACGGCTTTTCGTCTACACTCGTTGATGTTATCGTGCAGTCGTGTACCTCGACCTGCGAAAAGGCAGGTGTCAACGTGAATGATTTCTTGCAGACTCCTCCACCAGAAGCACTCCCGTCCAGAAAGCGGCGTCAACGCCGTCGCCGCGGTGGATCCGACCAGTCTCGTCAAAGCGATGCTGACCAAGACTTGGTTAGCTCTCGTACTGGAAAGGCACTGCGCAGAGAACGCTCTTCCAGCAATGACACTGGATATGGAAGTCTGAGTCTAGAAGATGATACCCAGTGCATCCCGAATGTTCCCGAGCGGGTTTCAGAGGTCTCTGCCTAATTGCTGTGACCTGGACCGCTTTTGACGACCGTATGATAGTCCTTCATGGACTTGTTTAAGTTATGGAATTTTACTATGGCGTTTTGGGGTGGGATTGGGATTTGATTGCAAGGAAAACGTCGGAAGGGCACACTAGGACTAAATGGGGAAATAAGCACGAAAGGCGCGTCTCGGTGTTCCCGTGAGATTCTATGTACGAATTGTTCTTTGTGGGTCGCAATATTGTTAAACGTCTAAAAATGACAGATCCTCTTTACTGGATACATCGATCGATGAGCAAATAAGGCATACACTACTCCGTAGCGACTTCTCAACTGCCAATACTGGCATGGATTTTCACAAAGACAGTCTTTCTACATAATAAGTAGTTTGTGTCTCATACCGAGACGATCTGCATACCTGATTGGCCCTCACACGGACAATTACACATGTAATATTTGTTGATCCCTGCAATATTTCACAAGTTTTGCTTTCATGCTTTCTATTCGCCTTTGTTAATACCATCTAACGTCCAAAGCCCACGAGTCTCGCTTCTTTCATTTAGCCCAAGCCACGTTGTATTGAAGGATCAATGCACCGTAGCAAATCAGAGTGTCCCAACACAAATAGGCTCCGCTTTTCCCTGGCCCCCAAACTAGGAGACAGTCACCAGCTCTCATGAGAAATCCGTAAACCCGCCAAGTCGGACAAGCCAGCTACTTTGCGATCCCGTTCCGACTTGAGATAAAAAGGCTGGGGATTTCCCAGGTTGGCGGCGTTGAAGTCCAGAAAAATCCACGACTATTCCGACTCACCTCGCCCAGTACCTACACCATGGCGCCATTCAGGGTGATCATTGTCGGGGGTAGCATTTCAGGCCTCGCCCTGGCTAATATGCTGGAGCAGTACGGTATTGACTATATCTTACTGGAAAAATATGCAGTCATTGCCCCTCAAGTCGGTGCAGGGTTTGCGATTCAGCCGAACGGCGCGCGAATCCTCGATCAATTAGGCTGTTATCAACCCCTCCATGACGAAAATGAGCCTGTCAATTATCTCACGAGCATAGACCAGGACCAAAACCAACTCAAATCTCGGCCCGAATTTGGGCTCTGGTTCGAGCAACTGTGGGTGGCTTTGCAATTTATGCAGACTTAAGAGTCTGACATCGACGTTGGCATTGTTTACTAAACAAGGTTTCAGGTTCGGCTACAAGATGCGATTCATGGATCGGCGAAAGGTTATTGAGACCCTTTATGAGAACCTCAGGGATAAGTCAAAGGTTTTGACTTCCCATGGAGCCGTGAAGATCTCATATGACTCCGATGGGGTGAGTGTCGAGGTAAACGATGGGTCCGTTCTCTATGGAGACCTCGTTGTGGGCGCAGATGGCGTCCACAGTTGTGTTCGACGTGAGATGCAGCGTATTGCCGCTGAAGAAACTCCCGGCTTCGATATGTTTCCTGAAGAGAATGGTAAGTGTGTGTTTTCTAGTCTTCCATTGAGAGATTCTCACATTCGGCAGCATTTACTTGCGAATATCGAGGTCTGTTTGGTATCTCAAAGGCGCCAGATGGCCTCACACAAGATGAAAGTTTCAAATGTTTCATTGAAGGGCGCAGTTATCTATGCGCGCCAGGTCCCCGTGACACTTTGTATTGGATTGTGTTCTTCAAAAATGACGAAAAGACACGAGGCAAGCAAATTCCGCGCTACACAGGAAAGGACCAGGAGGACCTTGTCACGTTGGCCCAGGATGATGTTGTGAGGCCTGGTCTGACCTTCAGAGAAATTTACGACAAGAGAATTCGAGCTACAACTGTGCCTATTGAAGAGGGTATCTTGAAACATTCTTTCTACAAACGAATGGTCTTGCTGGGTGATTCTTGGCACAAGGTAAATACCTTCAAGGTGTATCGAAGAGAACTTGAACATGTACTAACAACTTCTTCTTCATCAGGTTAATCCCATCTGCGGACTGGGAGGAAACACTGCTATTCAATGTGCTGCTACTCTCGCAAATGAGCTAAAGGATGTCATCGCAGAGACAGGGAATACTGATCTTCCGCACCTCCAGAAGGCCCTTCAAAACTATGAAAACAGCCGGAAATCAGCATCTCGCTCAGTTGTTGTTACGGGTCGCAAAATCCAGAAGATGGAAGCTCTAGAGACACCTGTCGCTAAATTCTTCCAGCTTAAGTTAATGGCATATTTCAGTATAGAGATGATGTCCAATGGATTTTGTCAGTGGTTTGCAGCGACACCACGCCTCAAGCACCTACCGCTTCCTTCAAGTTCACGTCGAGGGCTTATGCCATTCAATGACGAAGTTACAGTGAAGCCCAAACGCCGCTCCGACATCATCACCATGTTTTTCATTTCAATACTCGCTGCCATGGTGTTCTTCATGTACATCTTCGCTCAGCAAGGAAAGCAGATTCTAACAACTGAAGAAACGCTAATGCCCCCCACTAAGCTGATGATGGGCTTGGATGAAACACGTCTCGCTAAACTCTACTACAACATTGCTATCACAGTCATACCGGTTCTTATTTCCGTTGAATCATATCGCCTATGCTTCTCGATGGGCCCGATGGGAATGTGGGTACATCCATTACTTATGCACTATACTACCTCTTATTCTGGTTCCGTGTGAGGCTAATTCTAGACCAGCGCCCTCCCATTCGGAATAGCTTCCATATTTGTCGGCTGGGAGTTTGTGGCACCCGTATACTTTGCTCTTTTCGTCTACTTTACGGGTACCAAATCCTACTATTACCCTTCTCCAAGGGCGATCGATCTAGCCACCGCTCGGGCCCTTCTTATTGCCTATCTCGTCAACTACCTCCCTTGTGTGATCTACACTTTCACTTGCTCCACGTTTCCTTCTTTCTCTTGGGCCATTTCTCATGCGACGTTGCCCCTCACTATCCAGCTTTTCGCCAAATGGATTGCGCGGCGATCCACTGTCAGTCTCCGTGGGCCGGCCTTTGTGGCTGGCGATCGAGATCTAAAGCCTTTGTCGGACATGTTTGACTCTCTGAAGACCATTCTCTCACTGGTATGGTTTTCAGCGAACTATCAGTCTATTCTGAAATCTGTTTCTCTGCGTAACTTCGTGTTCACCGAACATTCTTACTCCCCTGATGAGATCAAACACGTGATGCTGGGGTGGACAACCCTGGCCTTTGTGATGTTTATGATCTGGGATATCAGACGAGTGAATATTCGCGATGGAAGCCTGTTCACCATGGTCCTGACCACCTTCGGTATGGGTGTGGGGACCCATCCCTCAATGGCATTAGTTTATTTGTGGGCATCAAGAGAAACCAAATGGGAAGAATCGCGGCAGAGACAGAAACCCGTTGAAGACAACTCGGAGAAGGCTTAATAGGAAGATCTGGTGACAGGGGATACTACGCTGCTTTCCTGCTTTAACTTGAGTCCAGCCCTCACTCAGCCCTTGGGCAGCCCTCACTCCTCACTCCTCATGCTTGAAGCCAAGACATTTGGCCGATCCTATGCAAGTTACGACAGAACCAAACAGTGTATACGTATTAGGAAATAGTACTTTTCTCTCCATTCTTCCACTTGCCGATATAGATCTCCGTCATACTAGTATTTCATGATGGCAAGTAGGGTCTAGACTTAGAGTTTTACCACCGTCGATGCTTGACGACAATTCAAAGCTGGAGGGTATGTCGTCACATGTTACCCTACCTCCACTTGATGGCTTAACTGGTCCATTGTCTATCAACGTTGCAGTTGCGTCCCAGATCGACGGGTTTCCGCGCATGCTGATTTCCGGGGCTCCGCGCGATCTATTGGAAATGACGCTTAGATCTGAGATGATGTCCCAATCTGTATACAGAAAGTTCGGCAACGCAAACTCTAGGATCTATGAGTTCTTTAGTCTCTGACTATTCAGGGGTAATACTATATAATTGTAAATGAGGGGTGAAGATAGATGTAGATCACCTACCGAGTGCGCAGTTCAGGTCGAAACAAGGGATGAGCCGGAGACGGCATCACCCATCAACCCGCAACCGTTTTCGGGTTGCCGACAAACAACCACCACACTGCTTCGAGACTGGCATTGGCAATCCCCTTTCAGAACCGGCTTTCTGGATTCAGTGAGATCAGCTGGATTACGCATGTCTGTGTGTATCCTTGGCAAGTCCGGGTCCGCGGGAACTAGGATCTAGACTTTGCGCCATACCCGCCACTGACAGCGGGCATACATACCCGCATAAGCTTAAAATTGCCCTGCATCTTCGTACCAACCCGATTCGGTCGGTTACACTCACGTTTTCGTGTGGGGATGCATCTTTCTTTGGAATGACGGTATTTCCGATTCGGCAGGGAACATGTCTCCAAGGCCCCAGGGGTCGATGACGGCATCCAGGTGCGGCCATAGGCCAAGACAGTTGAATACAACTTTATGGCGGCGATGTCCTGGCTCACACGTATTGCTGTGAATCATTTATCTTCCATTCAGACTCAGAAACCGTCCTCTCCTCTCCTTCCTTTCCCTTTCCTCCTCTGCCAATCCGATATCAGCCTCCTAGGAGACGCTGCACATTCACCGTGTCTGTGTTGGGCGGCTGACGACGGCATCCTTTGCTCCCTTGCTTCGATCTATAGTACACGCAAATACGACTGACGCATGGAACAATGGGTGTTCAACTCAAGGGAAATGGCCCCGGGGAGCCACCAATGAACCCATTCGTGGCCGTTCCTCTATTCGCCGTCGGAGGCTTTGTTGCCCTACTATTCCTCTGGAGATTAGCGATTCGGATTCGACACCGTCGCAGATCAAAAACAGCCAGACAAGTCGACGACCAAAGTCAGCTCGCTCAGACCGATTCCACCAATGCAAGCCTCAAGAAGCATCTATTCTATGCGCCTCTCTGGGGATCCCGCCATAGTCGCGAATTCCGGCTGCTAAGACTTCACATGGGCTCGGTACCGCTGCGTTTAGAGGTGATCTTCTTGATACTATACCTTCTCCTGAACTTCATCTTTGTTGTTGTGACGGTAGACTGGTGGGAAGATTTCTCCAAGAAGATGTTCCAACTCAAATACGCTGCCGGTCATCTGGCTGTGATGAACACCCCCGGATTGGTTTTAAGTGCTGGAAGGAATAATCCTTTGGTCCCGCTGCTTGGACTCTCGTTCGATACCTTCAATTTCATGCATCGGTGGATCGGACGTACTATTGCTGCGAATGCGGTAATCCACATGGCCGCTGTGCTTGCAAGTTTGGCACGCGAGAGTACGTATATCCGCGCCCTCGTGAAAGAATTTTGCTAACAAGAAGCAGATGGCATTAACTATATCCTTGACACAATTTGGCATATGTCTTTCTATATTTATGGCCTCGTGGTATGCTTTCATAAACTTCAACTTGAAGAACCCCCGGGGCCCACACCCCGGACTCGGACATCCGAGTCTGGACTAGAGACAATTCTGACCTTTCACAACAGGCCTTACTTGGTTTTCTTTTCATTTTCATTCAATCATTGTCGCCGGTCCGACACTCCTTCTATGAACTCTTCCTGCATCTGCATATTGCCCTCGCCATCATGTCATTCGTCGCTCTCTGGTACCACTTGAAGAACCTGCTCCAACAGCGGGTCCTTATGGGGACTCTCATTCTCTGGGGTCTTGATGTATGTGTATCTCCGTATTACGACACTCCTTTGAATTTTGTACTGACTCTTGAATAGCGTGTTGGTCGTCTCGGGATTCTGATCTGGAGAAATTGTGGCAAGCACCGCACAACCGCGACTGTGGAAGCTCTTCCAGGATCAGTTGCGCGTGTGGACGTAGAAGTGTCCCGAGCATGGAAGTTCCGACCTGGTCGATATATGTATCTATACATGCCTTCTCTTGGCCTTTGGACATCCCATCCTTTTACAGTTGCCTGGTCATCTGCCGGTACAGGTGGTTTGGATCTGACCGAAAAGCGGAGCTCGAGTGACTCCCTTGCTGCTCTTCTCGAGGGCTCAGAGACTACCACCATGTCTGTGTTGATCAAAGGACAGGATGGTTTCACCAAGAAACTTTTGGATAAAGTTGAGAACTCTCCAGAAGGGAGAATCCAGGCGGCTGCATTGGCCGAGGGGCCATTCGGTGGCATTCACTCTTTAGCATCGTATGGAACTTTGCTACTTGTCGCCGGAGGAATCGGTATCACTCACCCTATGTCGTATCTACATGAGGTTGTCGCCAACTTCGCTGCTCGAAAGACGGCAACTCGGAAAGTACACCTGGTTTGGATGATTCGGAGTTTGGGTAAGTTCATGTTTCTTTCCCACAACTATTTTTCACTGTCACTAACATAGCCAAATCAGATCATTTGTCCTGGATTCACAAATGGATGACTCAAGTCTTCAATCACGACTCTCTAAACAGTACCATAAACCCAAAGGGAGAAACATACTTCCAGTTCCCCGGTCTGATGCTTTCCATAAGCGTGCACGTTACTGAACACAAAGACACATTTGAAGAGTTCATCCAGGCACCAGAAACACCATGGACTGAATGTGCGCCTTCAAATGTTCCCGTCAATGTGCGCTATGGCAAGCCATCTTTCCGGACATTATTGGAGAACGAGAAAGCGGAGCAAATAGGTGCGATGGCTGTAAGTGTATGTGGCCCTGGTGGCCTGGGGGATAGCGTTCGCGAAGCCGTTCGTAACGTGCAAGGCGAGAAGACTGTAGACCTTTTTGAAGAGGCGTTCTCGTGGTGATTCATTGATTCAATGTGATTCAAGTTGTTTATAAAAAGTCGTTCTGTCATGATGTTGCTGGCAAGTACGTTGAGATAATAATTCTAGTACATATCTCTAATACATATTCATTTGAAAATTTAACTATAGCATTCACTATAGATGCCAATCTCCAACCTTGAGGTTACCGTTGCTAGTGTCGTAGACCACCTCGCCTAGCCTCGGCTTTGGCGGCGGGAGTATGATCCGAATCGCACCTGAGAGGTTGCACGATGCAGAACCACGCACAGACCTACGATGTAAGGCATACCCCACGCCGACTCCACTAATTCACAGGAAGGATGGAGCTTGGAAAGACCAGTTTGCCTTGAAGGTGGCCTGTTAAGCCTGAACCCTTGGATCACAACCTTCAGCCACACGGCAGGTAGTGGATCAAGGATCGGGACTCCCCGCCTCACGCCGAGAAAGGTATGTCGGGGGCGAGCTATTATCGCTAATTTGGGAAATGTATGGAGATGGAGTGATCCACGCAATTGTAATAGCCGATGTTGAGGTAGGTTAGTAAATAATGACTGTGCGTTGTAATCGCAATGTCACTTTCTTTGCCTTTCTTGCTCTTTGGGCTGCTTCAAAGGTTTAAGTGGCCATCCAAAAGATACTATGACCAGTGTTCAAAACGTCAAAGTTCACCGCTTCTCAGTGGCTTGTGGTTGGTCCAAAAGAGATCGTACTGTGCATAAAGAGAGGCGCAGACGACACACGACTTGTTACCCCATGAAGGTGGATCGATGTGGATCTCTTGTGTCAGCGGGGGAGGGTTTACCTTGGATTGCAATTTTGTCATAAAGTCTGTGGGCAACCCCGCGATTATTGCGAATATCTCATTCGGCTTCTTTATTTCTTGAAGTTCTTTCTCGTATACCGAACAAAAAAAATGACGACAACCTTTTCCTCACTGCCCGTTGTGGATGTTAGCCCTCTCGGGAATCCCGGGGGTGCATCTCAAGAAGACCTGACGGGCCTGAGCAAGCGTCTATATGATGTCTTTGCTACGACTGGTTTTGCCTACCTCGTTAATGTTCCTCTCAGCTTCAATCATGAACAAGTCTTCAATATGTCACGAGAATTCTTCGCTTTGCCGCAGGAAGAAAAGATGAACCTTGCCAAACGATCCTTCCGACGAGATCATCAGAATACATATCGAGGGTTATTACTACTATTGCGTCGAAATTTTTGTAGAATCCCATCGCTAACATGATTGCATTCATGAAGTTATTTCCCAACGCAGCCTGAGTTGGCCTCCGATAATCTAAAGGAAGGGTTCGAAATGGGTCCCGCCGAGCCAATTCGCTCCCAATCCACCATGTCGTCGACATCCAAATTCAATCTCGCCGAACCAAATGTCTGGCCCGAGGAGGAGCTGCTTCCAGCGCGACCCAATCTTGAGACTCTTTATGTTGAGCTTCAAAGTCTCGCGTCAAAGCTCCTCTCCCTTCTCGCAGTGTCACTTGAGAAACCAGCAGACTATTTCGCTCCCTACTTGGAGGATTCCCTTAGCACTCTGCGATTGCTTCATTATCCCGCAGTGGAGTCAACCGCTTCAGGATCCGGCTCTGACGAGTCAAATGATGTCAAATTGAGTTGTACTCCCCACACAGATAGCGGGATCTTGACTCTGCTATACCAAGATTCCACGGGCGGCTTGGAAGTCCGCAATTCATCTGGAGAATGGGTTGCTGCGCCATATATCCCCGAGTCTTTGGTCGTCAATATTGGAGACCTTATGGCCAAGGTGTCCGGTGGAAGATTTGTCGCCACCATGCATCGTGTTCGCGCACCTCCAATGCACGCGTCTGCCTCTGCTGTCACCGGTCAAGAGAATGGCACAACGCAGGGACTTGGAAGAATCAGTGTTCCATTCTTCTTTGAGCCAGGGGAGAATTGCCTCGTCCGCTCTGTCGACGGCGATGAGGGCTTTGTTTTATATGGTGAGCATGTGCGAGAGAAAATGAAAACCTGGGTTGAGTTTCAAGACGATGAAGACAACTGATATGTCTAAATTCGAATGGTTGCTCTTCCCGGGCTGCTAATGATTACAGGACTCGCCCTTGCAGCAAAATTCGTGTTCGATTCCCAATCTCGGATCTCCCCTGCGACTTTTTCTTTCGATTTCTCCACATGCACCCGTGCGAATTTGGACCTTTCACATTTGATTTTCCTTTGGATACAACGGTTGGATATGCTACCCAAGCTACTTCGGCACCCAGAGCAACAATTTCCCCAGCGACAGATACCAATGCGACACAGCCTCTGTATCCTGATTCATCTTCTGGAACCTTGTTGTACATTAGCAGATATATTGGACCCTTATGCGATTCAAACAATACCTTTCAGGGATCCAGGATTTTCCCGTCTTTTTCATAACTGGCACTTCATGATCACTGCTGTTTTCATATCGGAATCCATAACTTATCGTTGCATTTTTAGGCCCCTTTAATTCCGAGTGCCAGCGTGCGTCTCATAGTTGAAATCCAAGACGGATGCATCTAACATTCCGTGCCGAAGTTGGAAGCGATTTTATTATATCCGCGACTTTGGTTTCTGATGTCAAGGATTCCAAAAAATTTCACGTCTCAATATAGGAGTCACTTGGGGGAAACGGAATGGCGGATATCTCTTTTCCCTTACAAGCAGCCAAAATCAAAGCAGAAAAAGGAGAGACATCATAAACCCGAGCACTCTCTAGAGAATCCGAGTATTCATGCAAAGATATCATTGCATCATTAGATCCCGCATCAAAATCACTCCAAGTTTGCGCCGAATCATCGTCCCATAAATGTGTTCGCACGTCAAATGGCAGCGCATCCACAAATGGGGTACGGGTGGAATAATTTCGCGTGTTCAATGAGTAAGCGCTTCGAAGCATCAGGCTTACTATAATTGTTCGCCGCACACTCTCGGCAAGCAGCCATGCATGTCGAGGACTGAGGGATGAAGGGAGCTGTGTAGGAGCTTGGTACCATAGTCGTTCAGCAACCCATTCAAGCATATCACTCGTTGTCTCGGTGTACTCGTCAGGACCATTCTCGCTCAGGGCTAGAATGCATTGGGTGAGAATTAAGGCCTGTGAATATCCCAGAAGGTCCTCAAATTTGAGCGCATGAGAGAGATGTCGAGTATACTCTCCCAGCTTCATTCGCAGTAAAGGGGTGAGCTCTTGAGATCGATTTGCTTGCTCGGCTTGCATATTGATTTTGCAAAGATGAAGGGATTCTCGAATTGGTACTGGGAGCGCGGGTCCGTAAGCCCTAGGTTGGACGAAAAGTGTTTTCTTGTTCTCGGCGAAGGATCTTGGGAGATCTCGTATGCCATTCACCAGAAATTGAACGACTGATTGATCGTATTCTTTGGCAATCTCCAGCTTTAATGGGAGTCGTATACTAGTACGCTGAGAGACCTGTACGGTTCCTCTCTGTAGACCTGAATTGAAGTTTCTCTGAATTCTTACAATCGACTGTCGTCGTCCTTGTGTCGCAGTCAAAGGCGCGTTGATATACTCGCAGTCCAATCCTCTGCTGAGACACCGGCTGCACCTGGGCGAGCGCTGGTCACAACGCCTCTTGCCTCTCGCACATGCCTGGCATGACCTGCGCAAAGTGAATGATTTCGGACGATCAGTTGGCATTTCTGGGAATCTAATGCTGCTAGAGAATAAGAATGTCGTTGACGCTCGCCACCTGCAAATGGGATGGTTGATCCCGAGTCACGTGCCGGCTCGGGCATACAAGATTCTGTTCCATTAGGCAATCATCTCCGACGAATCAAATATCAAGAAGACAAAATTGTATGTGAAGCTTCTACACGTTATTTGACTTCATTCGGGCTAGGTTATTATACTTGCACTGTGAAAGATAAAATTCCCCATAAAATGCTAGCTCAAGCCTATAACATAAGCGTTCACAGTGAGATAAAGACTAATGAGAGCAACGAAGGGCGGGGCGGTTTTCATATCAGATGGCAAGAGATATTTCCAATTGCTATTCTAAATATCGATATTTTGAAAAGGAAATTTTGTAGATATTGAAGAAAAAAGAGAAATGAAACCATCATGATATACACAATCCCTCCAACTTCCCCTGGTTTCAATAGTACGTTCGATCAGGTCCACCGATTACTCGCAGACCAACTTGTAGCTGCGGTAGTACTTTTCGCCCCGAGCACACTTGGCGCCCTCCCAGACCTGGTGGTCAAGGTGGCAAGTAACGTCGGTGAAAGTGTGCACTGGTCAATTGTTAAAACTTGATAATGACCTCGCATGCTGGAAATATTAGTACTCACAAGTGCATGATCCATACTGGGGGCGGTATTCAAGAGATCGGACTTTCTCTCCATCGGGGACGACCTTGCACTGGTTAATATCAGTGTCGTAGACACCGACTTCGCCGAGGGCGGCAGAGCAGTTGTTGTCGCTCATGAGTTCAAGAGTGGCATAGCGAGTGGTTCCCTCAGCAGGGGCGGCAGAGGCAGCTCCGAGGAGCGCAAGGGAAGAAGCGAGCAAAGCGATGAGCTGCATATTGAATTCGAAGTGAAATGTAGTTGAAAGTGTTGTGTTTTGGAAGTTTTGGTTTGAGAGCTTGTTGATGGTATGGATTCAAGTTGTCGAAGACTGAAGGGCCCTTAAGTACTTTTCTATTTCCCCAGAACTCCCACATTCAAGTCGTATAGTTACCATTCGTAGTGCCTTCTACGGAGTAGCATTGTTGGATGCTATTTTGAGATTCAAGAGACTGGTTTTAGTCTAGACCACAGACTAGGCCACGGAGCTAACCGCTGATCCGTCCTTTGACCCACAGTTCAAGATCTTATTTCCTTGTCAGGGCAGATCTACACCCGTCAGGCACCCGACTCAGGATTCAATTATAGCTAGAGTACTAGGGCTCGCTGCAATTGGTCAGCTTTTAGGTAAGCCGTTTCAAGCATTCACGAAAAATCGGGCTAGCAATGTTGTTCTCCAGGGGTCTCTTTCGCATGTCAGGCCTCCAGCACGAGACGTCTCAAGGGCCAGATCAAACATCGGTGTAGGTCAGGCCACCAGGGGCCTTGAAAAAGCACACATGCTACCTCGTATATCCACAAGGCTATACTAGTTCTTAATATGGAGATTTGGTTTTCCAATAGAATGAAGCCAGCGGGATATGCAATTTGTGGGGATCTCCAAGTCCGAGGAGCTTCCAGTAGTATATGCCAGTCTTGACTTAAATGCTTCTACAACTCAGTGCTGTTGAATTCAACAGTATTTTCATCGGACTGATACTATTAAAAGCCCGGTGAGCCTGGAGTCTGTTCGTTCTGTATTTACCTGGGCATGCTCGGAAAATTTCTCGTAGTAATTGAATTGCCTGCTTAGGAAAAAAAAATGTCCAACCTTCATCTGCACAGGTGAGTTGAATCCCCGTACTCAGCCATGATGTTGAATCACAATTGAAATCTCACTTCATCTCCACACTTGCATTAGCGCTGAGAGAAAGTGGAGTAAGTGTACTGAGACCTGCCCTTGTCTCCGCATCCTCAAGCGTTAACATCGCATTCCTGCCACTACCAATGCCAAACGCCCGCTTCACAGCCTTCCAGCCCTCAACACAGCTGAGGTAGGTTACCGTGCATCCAAACACAATGCCCCATTCCCATGTGATGGCATGGTGCTTGAATACCAACTGGTTCACCACCGGAAGGTAAATGACAGGGAATGAAATCAGGAACCCAGCCACTACCGCCCAAAACAGAAATTGGTTGCGCCAGATGGTAGAGAATATGGACCATTTGCGTGTATCCCTCAAAGGATCCATGTTGAAGATGGACCATGAGAAATGTTTCACTTCCCAAGCTGTGACTAACAAAAGGAAGGTCAATGTTGCGTAGGTCGTTGCGCGGGCTCGAAAGACGGCGTCGCAGCTTGGGTTGTAACCTTGATTACAGCCATCTCCCAAATCAGAAGTCCCTGTGCCGGCGGCATAAATGACACAAACAAAGGAAACTAGACATAGGGAGCCCATGAAGCTGCCATAAATCATTTTGTCCTCGATTAGCTCCCGGGTGAATACCCCGACACGCAGGTCATGAGGTGGTCGATACATGATATCCGGCTGTGCCTCTTCAAGGCCAAGACCAACAGCCAGGAAGGATGAGGTGACAAGATTGGCCCAGAGAATCTCCAGTGGAGACAGAGGGAATACAGAATCCCCTCCGGTATCTTTGAAAGCAAGAGCAATCAGAAGTAGGATTACCTGTGCAATGTTCGAAATCAAGAGGTGCATGAGGAACTAGGAGATAGTAGCAACGTGAGTTTGTATGATTCTCGCAAACAATGATAGCAAACACTTTCCAGGTTGTTTCTTACCTTCTGGATGTTGTCGAACAGACGACGGCCCTCCTCGACAGCCTTGACAATCGACGAAAAATTATCATCTGTCAGAACCATATCCGCTGCCTCTTTAGCCACGTCACTACCGTTCTTTCCCATGGCGATTCCGACGTCCGCCCTCTTAAGTGCCGGGGAATCGTTGACTCCATCGCCTGTCATTACACAGAATGCTCGACGGCGATGCATGGCCTCAACCATTCGCACCTTGGTAGCTGGGCTACAGCGAGCAATGACGAGCGGCAATTCCTCGATTTCATCTACCTCACTATCGGTCAATTTGTCAAACTCATCTGCGGCCATAACCAACTTTCTGGATTTTGCTTGCGCAATCATACGGTCAAGAATACCAACTTCCGAAGCAATAGCGGTAGCTGTCTTGATATGATCACCCGTGAGCATGTGTACCGTTATTCCTGCCATCTGGCACCTGCGCACAGCAGCGGCTGTTTCCACACGAGGGGGATCATATAAGCCGACCAATCCGCCGAATTGAAGATCAGTTTCTGCTGCTGCTCGGGGAGAGACAAGATCGTCTCGTTCAATGGCAGTTCTCTTATGGGCGATGCAGAGTACTCGCAGACCCTCTCCGGCCATTCTATCTGCAGTCTCACAAATGATCTGCTTTTCCCCTTCGGTGATTGACATTGATGGTATGATAGCTTCCGGAGCGCCCTTTGTATACACCTCATTGAAGCCACCTTGCGAATTGCTGTAGACGACTGTCATTTTCTTGATGGCAGAATCAAATGGATATTCTGTGTGAAGCTGAATGCTCCGTTCTCTGATCACAGCGCTCTTGGTGAAGTCAAATCGCATGGCTAAAACGTGCAGGGCAATCTCAGTTGGCTCTCCCACCGCTGTCCATACATCATTCTCCCATTGTACCAAGGAAAGATTACAGAGTGCAAGTGCCGAGAGAAAGGTATGCAAAGCAGGATGCTCCTCGATTGGGTGGCTTGAGTTCCAGTCAATCTCGTCCAGTTGAACAATTCCACTCGTTGGATCATAAGGATCAGTTGTCTGACGAACGGTCAATGTGCCGGCCTTTGGGATCCATGCCGATCGAGCGATCATCTTCCCTTGGGTCAATGTGCCTGTCTTATCGGAACAGATATTGGTGACACCACCAACAGCCTCCAGACATTGCAATTTCCGAACTATTACATTTCCCTTTGCCATTGCCTTTGTGCCAACTGCGATGGTGATGGTGAGTACTGCAATGAGTGATTCAGGAATGACTGCCACAGCGACGCAAATTCCGTAGATCAAAACTTCGCCTTGTACATCCCATAAGTTGACTGAAAATACAATAATCGCGAGCAAGATAGCTAATCCAAATAGCAGAAGCGCAAACTTGCTTAGTTTGACCTGCAAAGGTGTACCGACCAAGCCCAGGATTCTGGCCAAAAAGGACTTTGTGCGCTGTATCGCTCGATCGAATGGACCTTTGTCTCCCATCGTCCCCTGATCTTGGAGTAACTGGGCAATTTTCCCCACTTCAGTTGCCATGCCGATGGCAACTACAATACCAGTAGCTCGGCCTTGTGTTATACTGCAGCCGGAGTATGCCATGTTGGTCCGGTCTCCAATCGGTATGTCCGGCGAAGACAGCGTGAGGTCGGGGGTTTTCTGCATAGGGAGCGACTCTCCAGTTAGAAGTGCCTCATCAGTAGAGATGTTCATTCCTTCAACCAGACGTATGTCTGCTGGAACGACATCTCCAACCGAGAGGCGGACTATATCTCCGATAGTCAAAGACTCGGCTTTGACAGAGACCACTTTTCCATCTCGAATGACCTTGCAAATGGGTGCTGACAGACGGTGGAGGGAAAGGATCGTTTTCTCGGCTTTATAGTCTTGGACAAATCTTTGCAGGTCAGCAATGTCATTCAAGTTTGAGTTTTCACTAAGAGTTGCCCAGAGCTGGTCACACCAGTGACATACCCAACAATGATGTTCAACAGTATCACAGCTGTTATGACACCACCTTCGATATAATCGTCGATTCCGAAGGAAAGGGCCATGGTAATCAGAAGAACCTGAGAAAGCAGTGCCAGTGTTAGCAACAATTTTTCCTTTCATCATCAAGGCTGGGGCATAAATGAGAATACTCAGAATACTCACAATCGTCAGACTGTTTGATACCTGCCTTAGCAGTATCCCCCAGATGGAGACGCTCTCGATTTCGCGGACGGTATTTGGCCCATCACGCTCAAGACGCGACTCTGCTTCGGTATTGGAGAGTCCATTTCTTCAAAAGGAGAATAGAAGAGACAAAAATCAATATAAAGCCTTTTCCATTCGAATAGATAGAGGGTGGCTTCTACGTACTGCAGATTTGTCTGGAGGAGGGTTATGAGGTCGGTCGGCTCCAACAAATGGGACTTCTTGAGGCAATCTTCGGTCTTTTCAGTTGACTGGCTTGATATAGGTTGTTCTCGGGTAGCAGGGAAGCTATCAGTGGCTGGAGGCGTCGGCGTCGCAAGCTTCTCTTTCGGGTCACACGACTCAGAGTTTAAGCTTGCAGGTGTTGCATGTGAAATCGAATCCGTAAAAGGACATATAGGAGGTTCTGTCGATTCCTCGACATCGAGTGTTGTCTCTATGCCCATTCAAAGGAGTGGATGGAAAAAGGAAAGAAGGAAGAAAATTGAATAATATTATTTGCTTCTTCTCGAGAGCCAAACCAGCCAAGCTTGTTTCTTTCAAGTTTCTTGAGCCTTCTTCTTTTGCCTCGCCGTTTCTTCGACACCAGATAGCAACTAGAGATAGTATTGTATTATCTCAAATGCGTAAAATGAAAAGTAGAAAAGAATTAATGGTACATATTGGTGGATTGTTCTATATTTGTATTCGAAAGAGGGGAACCGTATCGTGAGCGGGGGTCATGGAGGATGTCATTGGGGAACACAAACGCAAATTCTTGGCTGCTCCCATCCGGGTGTGATACCTTGCGACGAAGCCGGTTGGCGAGCCGCTAGCTGTCTTGGAGCGTGGCCAACAGTGAGATTCATTGGATGTAAGACGGTTAGATTTCCGGGGAGTAGGTCAGCCACCATCCAGATCATGTTCACCCTAGCTCGGTCGATTGATCGATTATGAGGATCATCTCAATCATTCTCACGCCTGACAGAAGACATGAACATTAGCAGCCGTGGACATAGATTTTCAAGGTTGATTTCATTTACTTAGGTTATTTTTCTTGTTTTCTTCTGGTCGTTGCTCTCCCCGCATTATCAAGGCCGATGCCTATATCCATGGTTCTGACAAGTCCATGACTGCATTGAGGCGGAGGCTTTGCCAATCCTGTTGCGCCACCTTCCAAGATCTCGGCGTGTCGGAACAGGTATTTTTTCCTGCGTAGAGGTGAATCAGTTCCAACGCAGGATTAATAATTCAATAGTTAGTATTTGGACCAGTCTCATGCGGTGGTCTAGGATTTATTCAATTATCCGCAGGATGGAAAAATACACGCAACCTGCAGCAATACAGTAATACCGGTATTCGAAGGATAGTAGGATGCATATTTTCTGGAAGACGAAGCACAACGAGCTAGCACTGAATTACATTGCCTACGGTAATGAGCCATCTCAAGGAGAGATCTATTCATATCCTGCAATATTTGCTGTCATACTGCCGTGGTCAGAACGAAAAGCCTCTCTTGACAACAAGAGCTTCGAGGTACCCTACCGCGTTCTTGAGTAAGCTTCGCTTGCTCTTTTTGTTCAAGCTTCAAACAGTGACTGTGGGCTGCAAAATCATCATCATCAGAGAAAATGAACCAAACAAAGGACCTCATAGGTCAGCTGGAACATAAGCGATCAGGTTGCTCAGGAAGAGGTATTACCGTCATCTTTGTTTACGCTGTCTTTATCCTTATCCTTCTTTACCTTAGCTATTATTATTTCTAACTATCTCCATTCTTAACCATTTGCTCCAAGTGTTGCTATTGTTAGCTATTCTCTGCTAAATGTAGCCCAAGTAATTGCAGACGTTATGCAGAAGTTTGTATGATTATCGTATCGTTTAAGTACCGTAACGCAAGAGACCGGACAGATACCATTTGATACATCGATATCCGCTGCGGATAAGCCCAGGGACGAGCGGGGCGATTCTAGAACGAGTGACCTATCGGAACTGGTTAAGAGTAGGCACTCTTTTCTTTTTGAGCCTCAGAATCGACATCACCTCGGTTCAAGTTTGATGTGTGAATCGGTTCACTTTTTGAATCGCCTTCCTCTAACTAGCAATTTGAGGAAATACTTGTAGATGCAAATGCCAACATGACTAGCCTCCCCAAACAACCGTCAAACTTGAACTTGTAGGTACATTCAATTTCTAGTATTACGCAAGTAGTATTTATTACTATCATGTTATGGAGCCCTCCAAGGATCCCTGCACATTCACATGAAGGCCCCGGGTTGTTTACAAATAGGCTTACTGCTCAAACTACTACCTGTCGGAAAAAGCCATCAAAAAAAAAAAATACTACTAGTAGTACCTAGGGAGGTGGGTACAACGGTTCAGCTGCTGGCTTTGTTTGCGTCGTATCGCCAAACTGATGACAAAGGTACCATTAAAAATACTGCTCCAACTGCCATGCCAACCCCTCCAAAAATCTGAAGACACAGAAACCCGTTACTGCCCCCATGCTCCTCAATCAAACCTGCAATCGGCGGTCCAACCAGTACTCCGACACTAGTTGCAAACCACTGCAGCCCATTCGCGTGCCAATCACGGATGGCGTTGGCGATACCACAGGATGAGCAATTACGAGAGGGTTAGCGGATATCAAAACCCCGGAAAAAATCCCAAAAAGCACACAGAATACGACAAACGAGGCGACAGATTGAACCCCGATCCAGCCGAAGAGCAGAATGGCCGATACAACCACGCTTGTCAGCAAGATATGGCTAGGTCCCACATAATATATGAGAAAAGCAGAGCCAATGCGGCCGAAGGCAGAGCCTGCATTGAGAACAGCGACAAGGTAAAAACTTAGGTCTGTCGATGTGTGTAGCGCCTCCTGGGCAAATAAGGGCACATAGAAGATCGGAACAAAATACGCCATAAACACAAGGAAGTTAGCAACTCCGTACGCGTTGAAGCTCCATTCTTTCATTGCGTGCCAGTGAATCAGCTGTCGGGGTGCGTTGCCTTTTGTCTTGGTGGTGACCATAAGCAGCGGGATGGCAACACAGGAGCAGCCTAATTGAATGAATCCGAGCACTCGTACAGTCCAGGGAAAGCCAATGTTGGGCTGAAGACGGATGAAGATGATCGGGAAGAGGACCCCTCCTGCAGACAGTTAGCATATACGGTACAGTTTTCAGCCCATAAAGGCCAGAAAAAGCTAGAGTTAGCTTCAATAGTACACACCAACACTAGCTCCAGAGGTGACAAGTCCAACAGCAATTCCTCGTCGAGTGGTAAATTTGGTAGATATCAAAGACAAGGCGGGGACATAGATCAAACCGCTCCCGATACCACAGCAAAACCCTTGGGATAGAAGAATTTGGTAATACTGGGTTGACAGGCTTAGCATCATCAGTCCAAAAGTAGTCATGAAACAGCCAGTTATCATCAGGTGATGCAAATATCCCCTATCAAAGAGGGGACCGGCAATGACATCAGTGGAAATGAGGAAAAAGGCATTGACGGTGCCCACCCATGAGATGCGAGATGGGGAGCTGGTGCTCAGAAGATCAGACTGATAGTAACTTTGAAAGGCGCCAAATGCTGTAGAAAATCCCCATGTCATGAGAAAAAGTAAAAAGGACGCAAAAACACCCGACCAAGCAGCAGTGCCCCCATTTGCTGGGATCACTGGTGGCTGTTGATGCGGTGTGCTTTGGGGCTCTATTTTGACAGAACCATTTGTCGACATCAGCACGTGCATCAAGAAAGAAGGATGTGAGAGAATCTGGCACTGCTATTATTTGATCAGGACGTGTAAGCAGGAACTTGAATGAGTTGGAGCCCCCCAGGGCTATACTTGAGGACTCGGAGATGGGGGAGGGGAATTAGGGGATATTCCAACCTTGGTTAACTTAGTAATTGATGTCGAGGATGGTCGTGACCATAGTGTACTGTGACATTTGGTTGGAATCAGATTATAAATACAGCATCAATTGTTGAATGAGTGCCCCCTCTATCGAAAGCTCGAATCAATGGAACATCCCGAGGTCCATCCGCAAGAAGCAAGGCGCAATCCATAGAGCGGGGAACTGCAAAGAAAAAACAATACCCTAGGAAGCAGGGCTGGAATCATATCAGCCCGACTCGGAGACATTTGATAGTAAGTTGACAGGGATGTTCTTCGAGGCAACAATAATCCTCGCTCGGGGTCACTTTTTTTAAGGGTTTACGGTATCCACACTCACTTAGTCGCTTGTCCACACGCACCCGCCCAGGTGGTTGTCAATCCAGGACAAGCTAATCCCGGGCCAGTTGATCATGATTGTCATCAGTAGGTGGTTGAATGCATTCCTCAAACATACTACTAGTACTGCTATCGAAAATTACCATGTCGGTTTCCATCGCTCGACTACTCCTGGGGCGCACATTCTCTTGATCGAATCGGAGCTCTCATTTCCGATGAGCAGTTACGCCCGGCAGCGAGGACTTATCCGGCCAGCGGTTACATTAAGATCGCTAGTACTTGATTCGATGGCAGATGGAAATATCCGTCCTAAGAGAAATCCGCCAAACTTCTCCGTACCTTTTCCAACAAAGTCACCAATGCAGCAGTCCAATTAATGAGCTCGCTACGAGAGACGGTCTCCGGGGGCTGGCCATTGCCCTGATATGCTGCAAGGCTTTGCGCCATATTGTGCACAGGCTGTTGAGAGCCCTGGAGGGCTTGGAAGGGCTGTCCTTGAGATCGGCTTTCAACTGGAGGTTCTCGCAAGCTTTGACAACTCCGACAATATTTCCTACTAATTATCTACACTTAAACTACTACTGGTATTACAATAGTAGTAGAAAAGAAAATTTGTTAAAGTATGAATATTCATTGTCCCATAATCTCAATTTGCACGTAGCGGAGAGTGTCACGGTTGATTGGCACTAAACGCATAGATAATAAGGTATCTTGTGGGGATCAATCGATCTCCAAATAAATGGCATTCCCTGAGAGAGCCCCCTCTCATCAAACTCCTTTGCCCGAATATCATCGCTGATACGCTCCATAGTCTGTTTAAACCTTCTCTCAGCGATCTGGATCGCGGGTCTCGACTTGAACTGAGCGCGGAATTCTCTTCCCGAGAACATGAAAGGGAGGCTCTTTTTTTGTTGATCGAGAAGTGGACGGTTGAAGCTAATTAGCAGCGAAATTTGTTTCAACGCCTCCGTCTCATTGTGGAGATAGGGAAGGAGAGATTTGATGCTCCCTTTTGTTTCTGGAAGGGGAAGGCTAAATGATGATGGATGTAGCGGCAAGACACCGAGGGACTCGCCAATCGTGGCTCCATTCAAGACGTGATGTGCGATTCCTGACAGGAAGCCAATGTGTGACAGGATGGATACAAGGTCTTCGCGTTTCGACAACGGCGCAGGAAAGAAATCAATCACCTTGGCCTCTTGATTGGCCTCGATGATCCAGTGTTGTATCTCCTGGTCCTTGGCCAGCAAATGTTCATATGGGTAGTAAGAATTCACGAATTCTCTGGTGAAATCCTCAATTGCCGTGAACATAGGAGTCACAGTTTCATAGTAAGGAAATTCGGATAGGGGCGGACCATAGTCACAGTCGACCAGGCCACGATCTGCCAGATCTCGGACAAATTGAGTGGATCTAAAGTGACCTGCATGCTCCCAGTAGACATCGGTAGCGTATTTCTTGCCAGCGAAACTCGAGAGTGCAAAGGAACGATCAATAAATCCACCCTCATTGAAGAGAATTTTCTCCCCAATTGGTCGCACTGCATATGCTTGAAACATCACTGGGAAGATTAGTATTTCTACTGAAATGTAATAATTAATCATTGGGAAGGATCATACAGCAGTCAAGGAATCCCCGGATAGGATGGCGGGCGCTCATAGTCCGTAAGGCTGCTTGATGAACAGGCTCAGCGACATCGTGAGTGTTTGCCAGGTGATACAGCTGGGAGTGGAAAAGATCATTCATGCCAAACGCCATCTTTGCAAAGAGCCAGTCATTTTCCTGGTCTAGAGGCGTGTAGATAAGGTCTGCTCCCATATTGGTCTTAATCGCCAAAGGAAGAAAAGTTCCCGACGAGGGGTGGATGAACAAGTACGCCGTGCATGCGGCGGTCCATCTCCCTGGATTCTTTGGGTATGGCGCTTGATAAGAGTGATCGGCTACAAACAGACGGCCGTCGCGATGAAGATCTCGAAGTGTCTTACCAGCGGCCAACCGTTGAACGATCACGTTGGGAAGGGAAAATGGCAGTATGTCGTGTGGATGTAGTCGTCGCACAACATAGGGATTCACAGAAAGTCGTTCCATTGAGAAAAGAGTATCTTGCGTCCAGTTTGTTAGAAAACCCGGCGCAACTCCATCGGGGAGGGTCAAAGGCCATTGGTTTTCGTAGAGGACGTTGTAGCTTGAAAGATCTCTCAATCCGCCAACCTAAATGGATCAGCTTGTATAAGCAGAATTTTTGAAACATCAAGCTCGAACCTTATGAAGTGCGGTGGCAGCTCTCTCCAATTCGGGATAGATATTCTTTGTTGTGTACTCCACGTCCCGGAACCACTCTACCTTGTCTCTAGCTACCATGGCATCACCGAGAACACCAGAGGGGAAAAAGGATGTATTTCCCAAGAGAGGCGGGCCATAGAGGTAGCCTTCTCTCGCCAAGTGAGTCTCATTCACTCTTATCCATGGTTTTGCATCGAATACTGGAAGGCTCCAAATTTCCGCGTCCTGCTCTGAATATCTCGAGGGACTCGGAGGGGTCAACGACCCCTGCTTAACCACAACAGGCCATGTGTTGACACAGGCCACCAGAAGGAGGACACATGAAGTTGATAACCGCCACATTGATGCTATGAAAACTTGCTTGAGGTTGTCAGTTGAGTTGAAGATAAAAGCTTTGATATGTGATAGTATGTGACTGATCAAGACTTCTAAAGTTCACTTTGACTCAACTTGACGTGCCTTCCTATAATAGTAGTTGCCATTTCCGCCAGCGCACTATTCCAGGCAGCCAACTTCGTTTCCTTCCTTAACCCCGATCTCACCGCAACCTCCCTCCGGGGATATCTGGATAGATGTCAGCAAAAGATTCCGCTGTCTCCATTGTGCCCGACTCAGCCATGTCCGCTATAGAGAGTCAGTAGGTGCGTGAAATAACTTAGGTACTCTACAAGCTTTGAGTGGACGCTGTCGATTTGGAGTGGCTGTAAACTCCGAGCGCCATATCCGCACATACTATGTCGCTTAAGATCCCTTCCGAGTCTTCAGCCCTGGGGTTGGCCAGCTATCCTTGGTCATGAACCGGCAGATGTTTTATGTCCAGGAAAATGACCCTAATAGCGGCACGTTAGGTCTTCAGACATCTGAGTGGGCCTTATACTATCCTCCAAGAACAGTGCCGCACTCAAAGTCAAGGCCTGGATCACAAATGATTATGACAACGCAAGTTCTCTAGCTTATGATTAACCAACGTACGCTCTGTGATAACTAGTTACAGCTTTCCGGTCACTGCTGTAGACAAGTTTCGCCGCGTATGCCCGTAGTGCCAATGGGGATCATTCAAGTCCGCCCGAACCGCGTAGTTCTTTTCAGCCTCGTCAATGACCGACATGTCAACCATCGCCA
Organism: Penicillium paxilli ATCC 26601; assembly: GCA_000347475.1. Taxonomy (NCBI): domain Eukaryota; kingdom Fungi; phylum Ascomycota; class Eurotiomycetes; order Eurotiales; family Aspergillaceae; genus Penicillium; species Penicillium paxilli. The sequence goes on from KB644872.1 coordinate 172,666, forward strand.
CACCCATCCCCTCAGCCGAAGTCCCCAAACGAACCAATGGCCCCGAGTATGGAATATTGATCTGTGATAAGCCACAGTAGTTACGACCAGGGGGTCCCCCAGCATTGGCAAAGACGACTGCACAGGTATTTTCAAAAGTCCGCGCCGTCAAGATACTATCCAAGAATAGCGACGGTGCTGATGGATTCTCTCGACGTCCGATATCCGAAGCACCACTTCGTGTCCATAGAGTAGGAACGATTATCATCTTAGCCCCCTGAGCTGCCAACTCTCGCCAGGCTTCAGGAAAGGCCAGATCCCAGCAGATCAACAGTCCGATGGGTCCAAGGGGTGTCTCAATTACCCGATGCGGGCTATTCCCAGATGATCTTAGGTATGATCGCTCTGTAGGACCCCAAAGATTCTTCTTGGTGTAGGACCCTAGGATCTCGCCCGTGTTGGAGATGAAGAAGGTGACATTCTCGAGCGTCGGAGGCTTAGCTGAGGCGTTCGGGGTGCCGGCAGGACCTGAAGTCGGACGGATTATCGACCCGGGTACGATGCAAATGTTGCACTCTTTTGCTAGAGCCTGATAGTTATGCAGGTAGGTCTCCCAATTGTCGCAGAGCGCGGCGAACCGAGGATCCGTTGGGATCCAGTTGGTAAGGTGAAATTCAGGCAGGACGACTAAATGACATCCTTGCGCTGCTGCATCTCGGATAAAGCCTACAGCTCTGGAGTGATTATCGGCTGGTTTGAGGGGCTATAACGGATACGCTCAATCAGGATACACTGTCTCATCATGAGACCAGATGGAACTCCAAAATACTAGTGGAACTGACTCACCTTGACGTACAGTTGAACAACGGCGATTTGTAAGAGGGCGACATGATATTTCGATATATACAAGCTCTGTGAATAGGACTCACTCAGCCGACAGGGAGTGCGAAAAGAGAGATAGGCACGCGGGCTTCAAAAGGAATGAGGCCATTTCTTTGAAGTTCAAGTTGTTTGATCGACCTCGGCTGCGGACCGTTAAGGCGGGGCCCCGCTATCTCCACCCACCTACATTTAAGGTACACGTTGTATGTATCGGATATCAAATGCTGTACTTTACCGGATAACGCTTCGTAAATACTTGTTTCTGACAAATAGTATATGGCATGTACATTTCATCTCAAGCCTAGACCAGATAGCTGTCAAACAAAGCTTCCAAAGTATTGTAGCGTTACATGCGTGAAGTATGTATAAAGCATTGAAGCAATTGATTTGATTGAGAGAGTTTTATATGAAGGATGTGTTAAACAGCGAACACATTCAACCTCGGAACGCGCACCAGGATCTGCTCCTTCAAGTTCAGGAGAACTTAAGGGCAGCGTTGATTTACAAATTGAAATAATAATACAATTGTAGTATTATCTTGGAGAAATATTCGAAGATGATATTAGTCCATATTTAGATGAGAACAACTTGAAGTTGAGGAGCACTGGCACCAAATTGAATTCGAATACCTAGTAATACTAGGTAGACTCTCTCATTATTTGGTTATTTGTCTCTTTCACTCCATCTGGTTTGCTACATGCATTGAAATCGCAGGGCCTCACCAATGTTTTCTGAGCCCCCTGCTTCAGCACTTGAGGCCACCTAGTATACTATTTTCTTCACAACATGAACCCTTTATGCCCCCATTCAATTGCTCTAGACTGCCCTCAATTCTCGGATGGATGGCTCCCAGCTGGGCCATAGAGGAAAATCTTGCCACAAGTTGGATTCTTCCATGCATTATGAACAAATAGCATCCAGGGCCAGAATCTTCACTCTACTTGCCACCAGTGGTCTCGTCCCCATCTTACATCCCCCCTTAGTATTATGTTGAAGGTATCTATAGCTTAGACTGGGTCCCGGCCGGCTGCCCATCTCATGCCTGTGACATGTAGTACTACAAGTTCTGATGTCATATTAGTAGGAATAGGAGCGTACTAATACTATGTCTTGCGCTGTGCAAAAAAGAACTACTGTCCAAAGCGATTTGATCTGTTTGTGAGTAGACTTAGGGTACACTAAGTGCTCCGAGGAGCTTAGACTCAACCAAGATGCAGTTGATTAATAAAGGACGCAGGGCACAACTTGTCATCAAATCTTCTAGTACGTACTCAAATGGTGCCAGTATTTGGCCAGCTCTTTCATTTGTACGGGTTGAAAATAGTTCTTAACGAGAAGTAATATTTGATTGTTTGGAGGTAAATCAAGGAAAGCCAAGTTGAACGCTACACTCCTGAGATTCAAGTTGTATTGTTTCAGGCCATGGACACATAGGCGGGTAGGATACTATGATTTCGTATACTGTCCGGTTTTGCTTGAGCAATACCGCATTCGATCTAAACACAGTATTTAGGTCTCATACGTATCCTTAATAATTTTTTTGAGAGTACAGTATTCCAAACGAATACCGTGCCAGTAATAATTCTGCTTTTAAAGCGTATTCGAATCGTATTCCAAACTTGAAGATGCATGCTGGCGGGGAGCATAGGCAGCTGCCCATACACTGACACAGAATACTGACAAACACTAGTAGGTATGAAATATGAAACTTGGAATAGAATATTGCTGAAAATACTCGTAATATATTGGGTATTAAATTCTTATTCTGACTAGATATAATGTATCTAGGGTATGCTGGAGTACCTTGAGTGATACTCTTAGCTGCCAGAGCTGACCAATCAGCAGGCGGCCCGCACAGCTGCAAAATCCGCGGGCAAACATTTGTGAACTTCAAAGTTGAACATTTTCACCTTGCAATCCCCCAACTCTCTCCAATTCCAACACTTATTTCAATTTCACACACTGTGTGATTCTGATACTTTCCAACTACAAAATGGTTGGCCCTACAGCATCACTCTCCAACCTGAGCCGTTCCGATGGCTCAGCTTCCTACAAATGCCCTTCCACCGGCTACGACCTACTCGGTGCTGTGAATGCTCCTGTCGAGCTCCCCGCCCGCCGTGACGCCCTAAGACCCGAAGACGCCACAGTCGAAGTCTTTGTTAAGCCCGGTAACCTCACCGCCGGTGTTGGAGAGCGCTATGTGGAGGGAATCTTACGAAGTGTCTTGGGGAAGGTGGTTCTGGGTCGTGAAAAAGGATTTCCCCGTCGCGGCGTGGTGATCACCTTGACAATCTTGGGAGGCGAGACCATTAAACGTGGTGACTCGGTAAGTCTCTCTGGCATATTTTCTCCTGTGGAGGAAGTCAATCTTGTTGGGCTAACATTTGCTGTAAAAGTACCTCACTATGCTCCCGGCCCTTCTTCATACCTCCCTCCTCGCTTTGCTTTCAGGCGCCGTTCCTCTGTCCATGACATTCGCAGCTACCTTGGTGGGTGTGAAAAAGTCTGGTGAAATTATCACCGACCTGTCAGTCGAGGACACAGCTACCGCTGCATCACTTCACGCATTCGCTTTCTCTTCTAAGAACCATCTCCTACTCAACGAGAGCGAAGGACGATTTGATTTTGATACCTGGGAACAGGCTCGAGAGCGCGCTTTATCTATTTGCCAGAACATGGCAATCACCGGTTCAGATGGAGACGTCGCAATGGGCGACGAAGCGGATGGATCTCAAACGAATGGATTTATTCAAGAAACAGTGGAGGAACGCCTCAACAAGGATTATGCATGGAAAATTGATTCCCTGTGAACGGGATGAACAAGGACTACACCGAGGAGCCAGGAGGAAGATTCGAGTCAGCTTGGGGTGTGACGCAAACCCCGAAGGGACCTGGGAAGCCCGCCATAGCCTCAAAGAGGTGCTTTGTACTTTGTATTGTGCTAGGACACATCGGCCAGCTTATCTCCGGATCCAGAAACCACAGACTCGCTGCTCCACGGGAACACGAATGTGACACTGGTCACACTGCGGTCGAGGCTTATCACCTCCCCCCATCACTGCATGTACGAGGCCAGGCTGAACCATACCATGAAATCGACCGATGCGCTCGGTCGCATTGGCTTGATGCCAACGCCTTGTCGTACCAGGCAAGGCACCAGGGCTACTGGGACAGCAGCACCAATTAAAATTGAATGTACAGCATCATCCCCAGCTCTGGCCAATCCCCGTTTGTCAGCAGCAGCCGCAGCAGCAACGCTGCATCGATAGCAATAAGCCTTACAGGCAGAATGAAATGAATGAAAGTGAAGCAGCAAAAGCAGAAACGAAATCAAGAAAAGAGCAGACAATTATCATAAAAGGAAACCCTTGAGCAACGGTACCAGTACCCAGTAGAGCTCTCTCTCGCTGTCTCTCTCTCAATGGAAGACGTCAGCAAATGAAGCAACCAAAGTCCAATAGAACTTCCAGTTGAACTTGAATTTCCCCACGCTATCTTCATTTTATCCGAACGCTTTGACTCGATTTATCCACGCCATTTCCACTTTTTTTTTATCCTCAAAATCACAATTCAATATCCTTCCGTTGTCGGCCTTTTCTTTTTTTTTTCTTTATCATAATAGAACTTACTCCGAGTCCGCGGAGTCAAGCATCTCTATCTATACTCTATACTACTGTTCTCTCTCTCCAAGCTCACCTTAATTCTTGATTCCAAGTAGCCCCCACTTATGCCGATCGGGGTTATCCAGCTACCCTATCTCGTCCAGATCCCTGTCGGCAGATCTTTTTTTTTTTTTTTT
>AOTG01000459.1:0-16054 GCA_000347475.1 Penicillium paxilli ATCC 26601
GCCCCGCCCATTTCTAGCGACGGTTTATTCTCTATCTATTCAATATTCTTTCAATGATAGAAAATCTTCAACGACTTGTTTGTCAGGAACGTGCACGGTCATGCTACGCCATCAAATTCTACCATCTACGCAACATGGCGTTAGCTCGAAACAAGCTTGCGCTGTTTGAGGATAAGCGAGCTTGTTACTCCGTAAAAATGGTCAGACAGGCGAAAATTTCTCAGGCATACGGAAGCAACACGAACACAGACAACAATGAAGGTAGGTGCGACGCCCCTCGTACCAGACTCAACTCATAAAATTGAGTGGTAAAGGCTGACAAGAACGTCTCTGTTTCAGAAGTGTCAAAGTCGAAACTTGCAACCTCTGACGCGAAAGGGGAAAGCCATAAATACGACAGCCTCAAAGTATACCGTGAAGGACCCAACTCTGAAAGTGGCGAGTTGGATCCTAGGTCTGATTCCAAGGAAGTCAAAAAACATAACAAATCTGTAGCCGATAGATATGGCAATCACTGATTTCTGGTTTGATGTGGCTTATTCATCCTTCGTGGACTTAAATAGTTTAGAGGCAGAATTTCACTTTTTTGCACTTGCAATATCATTTTGATCCTGCGTAAAGACCTTTTTGTTTGCCTCTCCGTTCTAAATTCCAGTCCTGCAGGCTTCTAGAAGGACGGCTAGTAATGAAATATTTATAGTCCGTTTTAATAAAGACTTCATGTCGCATGTGACATGTATCGAATTCGCTCTATTCACAGGACAGTAGACCCTAAGAATGCCTGACCTCCTAAATTCCTAACAGTAGCCGCTGATAGAAAGCCTATGAGGGATTAGTCACTGGGCAGAGAGCAGGCTTGCAAAGGCAAAATATCTTAACCGCACAATGTAGTCTGGTTCGACATTAGGCAGGTGTTAAATGACTACTTATTTAAGCACTAAGAGGGTGAGGGCAAGTGATTATTATGTTGAATGACCGGATGGCCCCCACAGCCCGCAACATTTGGTCTCGGTTTACCTACACCAAGGCTTCTTGCTTAAGGCTGCCGCCGTAAATCTACAGATTCACCGCAACAGAAACAAGCTAGTGTATCTATGGTCGCCATGGAGATGAGCCACCAAATCGCCATAAAACGGCTTTGGAACCATAAGTCAAATGCGGCATGTTGAATATACAAGCTAAAATTCTCCTTCCTTCGTTCGCGTAGGTCACCCAGTAATCCCGTGCACGGCATTTGGAATTATCGTCCTCAGCCTAATGCTAGAGGGGCTAGTGACTTCGCACTAGCTGAGACGGTCAGTTGCCCCTGCGATGCCTCTCACTTTGAATATTTTAGTAGTAGATAGAATTTAGAAGATTGAATATTCTGAAGACTCAAAATGGGAAACGAAAATATAATTTACCAAAAGGCAAATACTCACCCAAGGGAAATCCTCCTGTCCTAACGCGGGCGAGTAGGATGAGAACCATGTCATGGGTCGTCACCATCGCGCCACAGTGACTCAGCGACATCTTTCTGGGTAACTTCTCTCTATATATCCACGGATTTATCAAGCAGGAAAAGGATCCTGCGGTGAATACCGAATGATTACAGTTCCTAAATGAGCACTAATTGTGTATCGATAAAGCATATAAAATCACCTTTCCCCTTCTCACAGGATTCATCAATTCTTTAAATTTACGCAATACCTGGATGTATTGAGTTCCTATTACTCTATACTCAGTGCATACCAATCTCTTATTCACTATGGTAAGTATTACAAAGTATCATACGATATCCTACTCTTGTCGAGCCTTCTCTATAATTTAAATGACAATTTTGAGCTTTCCGCAGTCCTCCAATAAATCAGGATGGTACGAAAAATACGAACCCGAATGGCGAAAACAAGTCGGTGACAGGGTACGTCACAGCCCAAACCTTGTATACTTTCCGCGCGATCACTAAGCTTTCTATTTCAGACCGAGGAGAATTTTGGTTAGAGCCCTTTCCAGTCCAGCCATTCCGAATATGTTGGCAGGAATATTTGCGGATACTCATCACCCTGATAGGCAAAGTTACCTGGAACGAGTTCCAAAGGGCTCTTTCAGCTTTTGGTGTTGAAGCAAACGAGGCAAGCAGCCAATTTAAAAGGCTCGATGTTGATGGTGACGGTGTTATCAGTCGGAAAGGTATTTCCATCTACATGGAAGCAGCTCCATGCAACAGAACTAATTCTCTTCAGAATATAACGACTTTGTGCGACAGTTCAATTGGTCCTGAACCTGGCCAACTGTTGGGGTTAGAAGCATACTTCCAACATCTCATCTTCAATCCCGGATTTCTAATAGGAAGTGCGCTCTGCATGAAACCATTGATGTGCTCTCAATTTGTGGTTAAACAGCCAAGCAAGGCCAGATATCCTCTCTACCCCCCGTGTTATATCCTTCTGAAATGGAAATAGGGTATTAATTTATGCATTCAGTGTAACTATATTGCAAAAGAATGAAATGGCATGTCTCTAATAACGAAACACTTTCTAAGTCTTATGAACTGGAATTTACTTGGTGCAGCGCTCCGCTCCATTATTTTCCAAAAGCAACGACCGGCATGTACGAAAACTAATCATCGGGTTATGATTGTGTGGTTCAGCAAATACCTTGTCCACCATTTGCTTTTGTATGGACACGCGTTCCCGCAAAGATCGTCGTGGGATAGTACCAATGTACTGGTGTTGTTGTAGCAGTATGTGTAAGCGACCGGCAAAAAGGCGGTCGGGGCGTGTAGACGGTGCCAGTTCTATTATCTAGGTACTTTGTAGGTGAAGACCCACTATAATGTCAGAAATGAGTCATTGAAAAGTTCGAGATTGAATGAAAGAAGGCTCATCCCCCAATAAATATCCTGACGTCTGGATGACATTAACATGTTCCCTCCCACGTTGCTCTTTCCATCTCCACGAGGATTTTTACATATATAACCAAACTGCTAATTGTATCTTTGGCCAGTTCCAACTTGTCTATGTTTACAGTTGGCCAGTATTAATTTACAACTTATCAAATCCCGAAGCTTCCCAGCACGCATATTTTAACACGCTGCAATGGCCAACCGTATACCAATTATGCTCGAATTTGGAACATTTATGACGCCCATTAATGTCCACGAAGATATTTCATACACACAACTTTGGGACATGGTCACTACATATATTGGTAAGAAGACAGATGATATATGCGCACAGAGCCCGAGGGGTTTCTGGGTGCGCTGGGAACGCAACGACCAGCAGAGCCCTTTTCCGGAGAGAACCCGAATCGATAAAGATAATGTAATGGCCACAATAACGCTTATGAGGTTGAGGGGTGGACGTGACATCCTAGAAGTGGACTACGCATCAGACTCGTCACGGTGGTAACATGCCTAATTCAACAACGCCTGTTAATTGGTACTTGCTGATTTAATACCAAAAAGTTCCACAATGCACATTATGGATGGCAAAAGATGATTTTTGTAAGAGGATCGTGTGCACATAAGTTTTCATTAATAAAAGCAAAACTCAGGGGCCTGGTCGTTTCCCTTAATCTGCTGCTCAATATCAGAGCGGGTTTCTGATGAACATAAAGAGTTGATAACAAGATACCAGCCTCAATCAATACCAAGTTTCTCCTTGATGGTAACAGGTACTGCTCCCATAGTACCAGTTCCATTCCATTTACCGATTTCAACAATGTAGCTCGAATTGTGGTTGAGCTTCTTAAATTCGTTCGATTCTCCGGGCTCCATGGAGGATCTCCAGGCTAGACTGCATATCCTCATATCCCTTACATCGTCAACGAGATCGATGCATCCCTGGGATCCATGCATAGAGCACACAGTCCGCATACCACCATTATGACGGATAACCATGTCGTTGACATCGTCAGACGTTAAAATATCGTTTCGATCATCCTCTCTGTAAAATTTACCACTGCGTATACCTCAGAAAAAAGGGATGCTAAATCTATGGGCAAGGGCAAATACCTCTCGTTGTTCGCATTTTCGACACGAATGTCATATTTATAATCATCATGAATTTCGATCTGAATGTATTGCTGGGGCAATGCAGAAGTCATTCTCCGTAAAACTGATATTGGAAACTTAATTTCGAGCAAAGAATATTGGATTAATGTGAAAAGAAGAACGAGAGAGACATCGGAGGATAAGCCCTATATACGAAAAATGATGATGCATATGTGACGGTTACTTATTTTTCACCACGGAAAGGCTCCAGGCCCCACATGCATCTCGAAATCTTAAATATAGTAACATCAACAGTATTTGTTCTGTTAGTCATCCGAGTGTAGGTTGTATTCATGGGCTCGAGATCATTGAGCATTCCAAGGCCGCAGAAAAAATTGCGATGATAGACTGTAAGTTCCACCTCTGGCCTGGGATGGAGAGAGGCCTGCACTTGCAGGAAACTAACTTCGCCTGAATCAGTAGTAGAACTTGGAAATGGGCTTTCCATTGGAGGTAGTAAGTAATCAAGTAACTTGATATATGAAAAATACCAGCGCCTCCAGGGGTGACAGCCCCACAACCTTGTCCGCAGGTAGCAGATGGCTTGTTCACCGTTTCGGGACATTACGTCCAAACACATCAATATATCTTTCTATTACCTGTCATACATCACGTCCGCTTCTTCATATTTCCCGTGGCCAACGAGCACTAATCCGAGGTCTCAAAACTAATACATTCGCACAGCACAAAATTAATACAGTACCGCTCTGATATCGATTTTCCGAAGGTTATTCTGTTCTACTCATGCTGGGATACAATACTACTTGCTTTGGGACAGCTAGCTAATTTGCCGATGGCGCCACTAAATTTCGTGCTGCAAGATTTCAGTCGACGTCACGGTCATGTTGTTCGCCCAGTGATCGATCATGCCTGTGCGACAATTGAAGCAACCGATGGAAAGTGGAGAGCATTTTACTGGGTAGAATTCGTTGCTGCATGAGGGTATCAGAATCTATTTTGTGCCCATCGATGCATCGCCCCCTATATTTCCCCCGGTTATCAAGCAACGTGCCAAGGTTATTAACACTGTCGAGCGTATCGGAATGCTCGCTTCCAAGCACCTTCTCTCGTGCTTCCAACGCCCGTCGATGTATCGCTTACGCCTCTTTATATTTCCATTGGCCAAAAGACACTCTGCTCAGATTACCGACGCTAGTGAGTGTATCAGGATGCTCTCGTATGTTTAATGCCGCAATTAAACTAATTATATGCAGAAAATGATATTATACTTCTTTAAATACCTAATTATTTATTGAATCTACCATAGCCACTAGATATTGGCTGTTTTGCAGTATTCAATGTATATACGGTTGCTTTGTAAACGATTTTGCGGGTAGAGGATAGAACCATGTCGATAAACTCAGTTTCCTAGAGGAATACCAATGCGCACGGCTAAAATCCTACTGACTAAGCACTATTTGAAATAGTCAGCTTTATAGCTAGTGGCCTAGTGCCAATCGATATAGAAGATTGCTTTCAAAGTTTGATATATCTACAAACACCTACGCCACTAAGCAGCTGGCTTGGTAGCAGATCTAGCCAGTTCATAAAAATGCCCAGATCCAACTCAGCTACTGAAACAGGCTTCAGTACTTCAGGATTTACTAAAACGGCAGTCAAATAACTCTCTAGGTCCATCGAAAACCACATTGGATTAAAATATCAAGAGCCACTGCCTATCGCTATATAACACTTCATTAATAGCGCAAGGCGAATCTACGCGCAGCAAATAAAATGATCGTCAAGAGACGCAATCGGTCGCGTAAGCATATACCCTTCAAAGAGAGTATTATGACCGTTAAAGAGGGGTGGGGGAGGGGCGCTACAGCTAGTCGCGCAGCTAAGTTTACCACTATCAGCACCTGTGGTAGAATCACATATACCTGGCGAATGGCATATTCAGGTAGATCGGCCAGCTAATAGGACTCCGCCTAGGTAGTGAGTGTGTGATATCGGCCATAGGATCAATCCATGTAAAAATCGCTTTATGTGGTTGAATGAGTGGGCGATGGTTAGTATGTTAACCAGGAATTACGTTACATGATCCGTAGACGATCTTTGGTTAGTTGTGATTCACAACTTGTGACCACTTCAGCTATCACTTATGTCACGATGAGCAGGGCCAATGGTATTGCTTTTTGGAACGTATTTTTTCGTCCCATTCCATTGGGCAGAGAAAGCCCAGGCCATATATTTTACTCGTTTTTTGGCGTATTGCCGTCTTTCTAAAATGATGTAATCCCAGCACATCATTAATCGTAAATGACGAAAGGCCTGTCACGAGGACTAGTGAGATTGAAAAATAGAGAAATATTGCTGCAAGCGATCAATAGTTTATCTATCTACCTTACCATTCAAACTTGCAACAAGACTTCTCATTCCAACATCAACCAATATCACTGAAATAAGATCATGAGTGGCGTTTCCAATACCAACGCCATGGGGCGCCATGATATAATCCATAATGCCGAGTTAAAAGAAGAAAAGGTATGGTCACTTCCTAAACCTCAGGCTCAAAAAGCCTTATAAACAAGCGTGACTAACGTATGCGCTGTTGGTACAGCCGCATGAGCGCGACAACGACGCCAAGAGTGAGGTCAAGCAGAACAACGCCACCGAGGGGACTCCAGCAGGAAGCGACGAGGCTGCCCCCAAAGAATCAACGTCAGACAAGGTGAAGGGGGCATTCCACAGACAGGCACGGCGTGCCGAGGGTGGTTTCTAGCCATGTCTTCGTTTGCTCCAACATTGCGAATACAGAATGGATGGATAGGTCTTGGCTGGATGGCTTCTTTTGTCCTTGCAATTTCTTTTTTTGGTAATATTCAGGTTGCGCTTTTGTCTAAATTCATCATTGTGCGTTTTATTATCGATAGTTTCAATTTTCCGGCGTAAAACCTGCAGCCTCACCGGTGATTGCCTGTGGTTTTCCATTGTATCCTGCGAACTATTCTGGGTACTCAACGATCCCAGGTGGCTGTGCCTGCAGAGACACTAAGCTATCAAGAGTCGTGCCGGGAATTTTTGGTTTACTAGCGAACCACCATCCGGGCGTTTTGTGAATCGTTTACGACATCCGGAATCGTCGAACTCTATCGCTGGAGTAGTCAAACAGCTATGCATATCAAGTCATCCTAGCGCTACCGGAGACGAGGATCAATAGTAATCTGTTCCACTCTAATGTAACTTTCCCCTATCTTTCCATCCAATTTTCGGTTAGACGGCATCTAGTGCCCTGGCACGAATGGTTGAGATCCGCTGGCAGGACATTTATGACTAAATGACCCCCTGGGTCTCCTGTCAAGATTTGTGTGTGCGCATTTGCATGGGTTTAGTGATGGGATTAAAAAAAATGTCCACAGGGGGCGGTCCAAAGGACGTGGATCATACATTAAATCTGGTGGTACAATGTCTGTGCATCCCAGTCGTATTAGCGGCTGTCGTTTTACGATTTTACACTCGTTTTCGTTTTAAGCAGCGACTTGGCGTTGAGGACTGTAAGTTCCACGGCAAATCGACCATCCCCCTAGGTTGCCGGTCGGATCTTCTGACTGATCACGTGGAATTCTGCAGATGCATGTATTGTCGCTTGGGTATCTATGCTTTTGACGACTCTCCCCGATTGTCACAAATCTCTGACTACGATTTCCAGGGCTTGTTCATGGGATATTGCGGCGTCAGCATCTTCGGTAAGTTGAAGAATGCGCTTGGAAAGCATGGCCGTTGCAGCGTACTTACGACAATTACTCATTTAGTCGGCCGACATGGAGGAGGTTATCACATTGACGATTTCATCGAGTTTATGGGCCCGCAAGAGGTAATACAATACAAGAAGTTCTGTTATATCGCTACCCTTCTTTACTGTCCCATGGCACTTTTCGTGAAGATTGCTCTTCTTTCGATCCTAACTCGCATCTTCGCTCCATATCGCAGCAAAGTGTGGTTCATTTATGTACTTCTTGTCGCCTTATACATCTACTATGCTATAGCGTTAATTATCAAAATCCGCATGTGTTACCCTATTCCATATTACTGGCTCGGAGATGAGCTCGAAGGGGGTGGAACTTGTCTCGACCAAACGGCTGCACTCATCGCCGACTCCGTCATCAGTGTTGCCAGCGACATTATTATCCTCGTCTTACCCTTACCATTGACATGGTCTCTCCAGATGTCCCGGAACAAAAAGCTACGTGTAATGGGGCTACTCGGTGCCGGTGGATTCGCTGTTGGATTTAGTCTGTATCGACTGGCACTGGTGATCAAGGATGGTACTTCCCCTGACCAGACTATTGTCTTTATGTGTGTTATTTTGTCCGGGTATGTGGTCAACCAGCCTGCGTATATTGTTAAATTGTATCTCCTAACATTTTTAGTAACGCCGAGGGAGGTGTCGGTCTGATCTGCGCTTGTTTACCGGTTCTCAACGTCCTGCTCGCCCATTACCGCAGGAACTACTCGTCCCAGAAATACTACAATCGAAGTTCCGAAATTCAACTTGAAGGCTGCAGGTCGAAACCCACATCCAAGAATGCATCACAGTGGGACAATGCATTCAGCTTTGGTGATCAAAGCCATCTCATCTCATTTGCCGGAGCTCCGGAAGCGACGGTCACCTTGCATAATGAGAATGGCATTAAAAAGACAGTTGCAGTGGAACAAACTATCGAAAGTCGAGAAAATGATAGTCGGTTATCGTAGACGCTGACAGTGGCGGCATGATTTGATCATCCAAATGAATATAAACTTCATTCAGTGAGATTTCCCTCGGTATCTGGGTGGAGTAGGGTGATTGTATCGTATAAAGGTTCGCATCAAGTCGGCCTGAGTGGTTCTACAGCCCATCAAACCCAGTGACCCAACCCGTGGCCTACGATGCATAGATGAGATACTATTGGAGCATTTCTTCCAGAATCAATATGCCTACAAACTAGCAACGGGAAATAGAACATGAAAATCGCTCTTTCGAGAAGTAAACTCTTCTTTACTGTACTAAGTCTGGCAGACTTTCTAAATTATTTTTGTAGCTCTCTAAATTGCATTGTTGTGTTTTTCAAATGGATCCAAATACAACGCCAGATCAAAATACAAGGGTGGCAAAAGAACGTACAAGACTTCCGAAGATAGCTGGCCGGGTGCAAGGCTACGTTTAATATTTCCCTGAATGAAGCCAATCTGCAGGCACTCTTGCTCTCGATGGATCCAGACCTGACTGTCAGACACATATCGATAAGTTGATTTATAGAGAGGAATGAGATTGAAAAAAAGTAGCAAACTTCCCCTTACCTATCAGGCCGTAGATGGAGTTACTGATGTAGACACTAATGGGCTCATCTTAAAATATGGCTATGTAAGAAAGCACCTTTTCGGCGAGAAGTCGACTGCAACTTTAATCCGCCCCCGAGTTCTCCGCTCTCGCCATCTTCAATTGTTGGCGGAAATTTTTGGTATATTCATCTGGATCCCATGCCAAGACCCTTTCTTCCATCTCTTCAAGCTTAGAAGTCACTAACCGTTCCATGTCACGTCTTTGGTCTTGATCTAGAAGGTATAATCGCTCTTTCCATGCCTCATTTGGGTCATTCGTCTTTGTGGGCCCAAAAAAACGCCGGTCAATCTTTTGCCAATAGATTGCGTCAAAAGCAAAGCTGTGCAAAAGCGCATAAACTATCCAGAAGTCGCCAGTCTCCCAGCTTCTTCGCATTTTTTCCGACAGGCGGCACTGGCATTGCTGGGAAACCATTTCTTCACAATGTCTCATTGCTGCGAGGAACGTCTCTAGACGGCGTTCAAACACCCTTGTCCAGTCATCAATACCTTCCGACCAGAATTCGGGTTTTTCGATAAGGAGCCACCAGGGTGGCGCATATGAGAACTCCAATGGTGCTGCATATGTGAACTCCCAATCCACTATACCAGCAATAGTGAGGTCATCATGAAGCAAGACGTTTGCCGGCCGGAAGTCATCACACCAGAGTTTAAATGGCCCATTCTCGTGGCACGGTTGAGACAATTTTTTGTCTTTGGCAAGCTTGTGAAACAGCAGCCTTGCCACGTATTTCCGGCGGCAGTCATCTGCAGACTTTACCGCATCATTCCTTTGATATATCAAATGTAGAATATTGAGTTGCGCCAAATATTCAATATATGATGATGCCGTCTGGAAAGTGCTAAACTGTGGAGGTAATTTCGATCGGGGCAATGTTCCCAAACGCACAAGCTCGTTCATGTTCATCGATAATGGTCGGCCAGTCACCTCCCAGGTGAAGTCATCCACTTGACTTAAAGACCCTATGCGTTGAAACTGTGGTTTGGAAAGTTCCAGGAGGACCATTGCCAGTTTCCTGTATAGCTTGTCAAGCTGATTTTCGTCGATGTTTGGGTTCAAGATGCCCCGCTCCTCACTTGAACACCCTGGTACATTGAGAGCATCATACATGGTCGTTGAATGGGCAATATGGCTCATCATGATGAATGGGCCCAGGCCGAGGGGGCTTTCTTTCTGTGTGCCAGAATGCAGAATGAAGGGAATCGGGACTGATGTTTGGTCCGAGATATATCGCATGACAGCCACTTCATTCTGGACCTTTTCCTCGGGAAACAGAACTGCCCCGGGCTGTGGAAATCGAATATTTGTCGCGCCATATGTATACTTCATTTGTAATGTGATATTGAACGATCCCTTTTGAAGAATTGTAAACTCGGGATCATCTCCGGAGTCATGCTTCAGGATAAAATTAGCGATAGGTCTTTTGATGTTGATATCAAAAAACTGGTATAGCCAATTATCAGAGATGTCGTCGGATTGTTCCCATGCGACGTCATCGTAGCACATCTGGGACTCCATACTTCGAAGGACCAGTAGCTGCTGTTTATTTATAGAGAACCGCTTTCTAAGGCGTACAACGAACGCAATGATGATGAACTTTCTCGGGGTAGTATGAGCAAAACGGCGCTGTAAAATATAAAGGAGCAATGTAGTTTGTCGATGTGGTTCAGGAAATAATGAGGCGGAAAAGCTTTCTGCTCCTAGGAACAATGCATGTTGAGGAAAAGGAGAATGGTCGAAGGTCATGTGACGTTATTGTGATGTGTCGACTGAACTAGAGCTCGGAGCAACTCGGTCACATGATCTTGTTTACTGATATTCCACAATTGTGAAACTTGAAGCGCTGGGGCTAAATTAGCAGCTAGCACCATACAATCCCCAATCATACACTTATGAAACTCGGAGTAATCAATTTGTCATTCAGTTGGGCGCTTACAAAAGTCCCATCGTCATTGAGATCCAATCAACAGTCGCAAGTACAGCAACTGTGCTAATTTTAGTACTCAGCCGGGTTTAAGCTCCTAGGACGGCTACACAGGATCCATCGTCTACTTTCGGTGGTGATGCTGATAGGCTACAACTTCTCACTCTCTGAATTTGTTTGCCTAGATTATTTGACTCGAATGATATTTCTCATTGGTCATGCGTTATTTCATCTTTTAAAGCCTGATACATGGTATAGCTCACGTAACGCCCTGGTGGTATATGTACTAAATCCACGCCTGCTCCCAAGATTTATATCGACAAATTTTCAATTTTCATCCGCTGGACACCAATATACTTGTGATCCAGACCTTAACCTTTCAGTCAGTCTATGTTTTTAGTTGCCTGACTCTGTCATCTTTTACTCTTCCTGAAATCTTGATTGGTGGTGTTGCTCCAAGAACGAGTAAGCACGAAATTTCAAGAAAAGCAACCTAGCATCTTTTCTACAGAGCTTCGATGATAACTGTGAACTGATTTGCACGTCACTCAGCATCATCTCAAAATGTCGGATGCAAAGCAGGAAGCCCGCGATGAAACTAGCTATCGCCTAGGAGTTTCCTCGGAGAATTCTCAGATTCTTGAGAAAACGGGAAGGGGATCCGCGAACAAGAGAGGAAAATCACTCACTCCGGCCGAAGTCAAGTTCCCCAGTCCCAATGAGGAGAGAACAATGGACAATGCCGGCAGAGAATCGGCCAATAAACGAACCCCTGCTACAGAGCAAATTGCCAGTCACTATTATCGAGACAGCTCTACTTGAGTTTTGTATGAGGTATTATCTGAGACCCAAAACTAGTTTATCAGTTGGTGCTAACGTTTGTACAGTAGACTCTTCACAGTATTCTCTTTACTTATTTGGGCTGCCATGGAAGAGTCTGTGCTACGCAATACGTATTCGTCGTGGAATGATTCTTGGCTTGAATAGTCGAAAGAATCCAGGGTTACTTTACGTATCCTTCATACGGTAGTTTTTGAAAATATGAACATTAGAATTAGTCAGGTAGAGTTCGACCACGGAAGACTCAATCTCTTTGTCCGCTATTTAACTTGTACCAAACATTTATTTGTGCATCGCAAGCTCATCAACCGTATTTGAATTCCCGATGAATGTTTATAAATGAGCAAACTAGGATCGGTATTGCACAACATAGACCAATAATTCAACAATGGAAAAGTAAAACGTAGGGCTATTATTTTAACATCCTTTTAAGCCATATTCGCGCCCATTCTCATTATTATGACGGCTGTGCAACTTATGGGTAGCCATACTGGATTATTCACAGTATTCAACTCACAGTGGAATATTCACGATGGGCTGATCAATTACTTATTGAATTCCTCACTATTTCGTGCCGGCTAAAGTGGTTGATATCGCAATTTGAATTAGATCATAGTCCAAAGCATATTATGCTTGAGCTCTAGATAAGTAGGTGACTCATATACAGTCAGAGTTGTGCGGTCTCGCGTCTAGGCGGATTCGATTCCCCGATTCCCCAAATGGAAGCTCAATACAGCGGTACACCTGGCGGAGCTTATACCGTGCCCTCACTTTTCAAGGAGAGAGACTAAACAATCCCAAAGAAATAGCAAATGGAATTTTTCCAAGATTATAAGTCTTCAACTTTCCGCCTACAAATAATGCAAGTACTGAGTATTCTTCCACAGAAAGTCACTCATTCTTTTGCTAATATTATCACCGATATGGAGAAAAATAAGTCACCTAAGGGGGATTTATCTTCAAGGAGAAAGCTCCTATGTCAAAGACGCTCTCGTCGGAAGTTAAATCTCATGAAAAAGGCCTGTGACTATGGCAAGATGTTTGACGCAGATGTTTGTGTCGGGATAAGGTTGCGAGAGACAGGCGAAGTCATGTTCCTCTCTGCCGACCCATTAGGATTCTGGGATTCTTTTAGATCTAGATTAGTACAAAACACCGCGAACACCCACCGAGGAGCATGACATGCTGATGATCCTAGGAATCCTATTATCCAAGCCCGCACATCATTACAGCGCAGGACATTGCAACGAATGGAACGACTTGAAAGAAAAGAATGGAGAAGAGTGCAGTCTTCCGCAGATGACCACCCTCATGAAGCTACGGATAAATGCGACCAAGTCTGAAACATCTAGAAGAATCGAGTGTATTCTTCACATTTTCCAAAGTATAAGACTCTATTGCTGTGTTCCTTGCTGGGAAAGCTCAATATGATTCTATTTAATATAGTCAATTGCTATCAGTCCAAATTTTACTGGAAAGAAGCTGCTGTCTCGTCAACAGCACTTGTCTTGAGTTAATACTTTTTTCAAGGAAGGGTTTTTGCCTCCTGTAACGTGCTCTAAAGCATCATATTAGTCACGGTGGCAATTTGCAACAGCTGACCTTGAATACCCAATAGGTATAAATATCCTACAGTTTAGATCATTTAAAGTTGGCCTTTTTCCCCAAGGGCTTTGCGGTGAGTAGTCTTAACTTCTCAATTTCAGTCATCATCTCGGGAAACTAGAATTCCACGAATCTGTAAAAGATCACGAATTGCCCATGGAATCCAGCCTAGTTCAACATGACATGGGTAACAGAGGTCAGAAAGCGGAATCCAAGCCTACTGTGAGTAAATCCGCTTCCATCGATCTTCGACTGTTCGAAGATCAACTCTTGCTTTCACCACCTACATCGGAATAGGTTCTAATAGGAGAGTTTTGTACAGACCAGTCAGCGCGCTAGCAATTGTTCTGACTACTTTGTACCTGACGATGCCAGTAAAAAGGACAACACCTCGCGTTCAATCAGACCACGACGCTACTAGCCCAAAATTACAAAACCCACCTATTCCTCCATTTGAAGGAGACGAGTCTTGAAATTTGAATTGGATTATGTAATGAATGGCAAATGGATGGAAGGCTTCCAGAGCCCGCAAATTTGATTCCAAGACTGCCTTTACTTGTAGAGGTTCTCCTTAAAATCCATTGAAATCTTCCTCTTCCAATATCATCAATCATCGTCATCTCAGGGTACATCAAGGTTTATTATTTCGTCTAGATCCCAATAGTCGCCCCGATAGCGAGGGCATTCATGTGATAAAGCGAAAGGGTGAGCTTTCGTATTGCGCATGTCATTGACTTTTTAAGGGAATGATTTTCATTGGCTCATGCGGTACACTCGGTCGCGTTGCTCGTGGCGAGTACCACTAAAAGCGGGCCATTGACTCCAATAGCCTTGTAGATCACTCGGATTTCAACCAAGAAAATGCTCATGGCTGCAAGGCTAGGTAGGCTCACAACAGAAAGTTAGGTCTGAATCAAAAATCAAAATGAAGAGGGGACTTCTGCCCCTAACGCAAGAATATATACTGTCAGTACCAAGGACAGCTCCGAAGTAGCCCATGTTTTCCTTCCCCTTTTTTTCGATAATCAAGTCGCTTGTTTCCGCAATGCGCCTAATTCTGCTATTGCTCATATTCGCAACGAGCTTGCAGGCAACGGTTCTCCCTTCGCGGTCCACAGGAAATGAGCCAATCGCTCCTGAATGTGCAGTATGTCTCATTGATTGTCTCAGCATAATGCATATCTGAAATTCCTTTAGACGACTTGCAAGCGAATTGCCCTGGCAAAATCTACCACGGAATGCCCGGTGAACAACACAAGATGTCTCTGCAGTGATGCCTCATTTCAATTGAAATTCACCGAATGCTTACCCACAACTTGTACAGTTCGTGAATCTTTGGGTATGTGATTCTTCATTTCGCCTTGGCACATCGGTATCTAAAGCAGGCAGCGGCACAATACCACGGTTCTCGCGAATGTCAATATCCTATAGTACCACGATTTTCAGAGGTAGATGCTAGGACGCTTTTTCCATTTATTGTCGCCAGTCTCCTTTTTGCGATTAGAATAACTGCCAAATGCCTTCGTCTAGGGGGTGGATGGGGTGGTGATGACTATACTATCATCGTGGCTTACGTAGGTTCACTATCATGTCTGCATTGCTCTGATCACTTTGCTGACACTGATAGGCACTTGCAATTGTGGTCTTTGCATTGAATGTGTCAAGTAAGATCAAATGACTCTAAATGATATGGCTTTACTAACCTGTTTAGTGATCCAATTCGGATTCGGGAAGAATATGTGGGATATTATTCCACAAGAGCATATCACTGAGGGCTATAAGGTGTGCTGGTCCTAGAATCTTGGAAAATGATCTGCTAATTTTTTTCTTAAGGCGTTTTTATGCATTGGTTCTAGCATATAAAGCACTCATATCACTCGCGAAGATATCTGTTTGCCTCTTCCTGTTGAGGATCTTTCAAGCCACCCCTTTTCGTTACATCACATATGGCATGATCACCATAAACTCTGCAATTGCTATCACATGGATCTTTGTCGACAGTTTTCATTGTATTCCTGTCAATTTGGCATGGACGGGATGGGAGAATACAGAATCCGGACGATGCATCAATTTCATAACGTCGACGTTCGTCAACGGCTTTGTGAACATTGCTGTGGATGTCATAATGGTCATGATGCCCATGTATGAAGTCTTTAAGCTAAGATTATCTTTACGAAAGAAAATGGGGGTTGCTATAATGTTCGGTATGGGTCTAATGTAAGTGAAAGGCGCTTTCTTTCTTTTTCAATAGAGCCCATGCAGATCTCAATGATTTATAGATTGACGGCTATCGGAGTCACACGAGTGATCGTACTATCGAAAAATG